>WEKY01016208.1:52296-128820 GCA_013390045.1 Picathartes gymnocephalus
CGAGGAGACGGTGGCTCTGACGGCGGCGAGACGGGGCGGCAGCTGTAGGGCCGGTCAGCGGCCCCGACGGCGCGTTTCCATGCGCTATTCTTCCCCGATTTACTGCTTGTCACCAGCAGCTCAATGGGGGTCCCCCCGTCTCCGGGACCTGAGCTGCCTTCCCCCTCTCCCGCCCCCGCCGGCCCCGGGGCCGCGCAGAGCTGCCCCCCCGGCCCCCCACCTCCCGGCACACCGCTCTGCCCGGCGGCCGCTCCCCTGCGCGGCTCCGGGGAAGTTCAAGAAGTTGCCTGGCCCCGCTCCCTCCGAGTAGAGCCAGCCCAAACACCAGCGCCTGTCCCGGAATATTTCACCGTCGGGGAGAGTGAAGGGAGGGCGGGAGACGGCTTAAATCCACCCCCCAAGCCCCTCGGGCTCTAATCTCCCATGCATCGTTACAACTGTCCGCAACGAGGCGGGGGAGGCCGGGCTGCAATTAGCTATAGAGCCGCTCGCCTTGCAAACAGAGGGGCTCGGATTATTGCAAATTCATTTCTATTTTCCAGGCCAGCGCTTGTATTCTCTGTTAGCATAAGAATAGAGCCAGGCCCTGTGAACTCCTCCGACCTACTGACCCCTCTCCCCAGAAATGAATAGCAGCACTTTCCGTCCCCCCCCCTCGCCAGCCTCTCCAGCAGACTCGAGCCACGGCCTAAATTCCTAATCAGGGTAATTTAATATATCTTAAGCCCCTGGCTGCTTTATTTTCACTCCTTTTTTTTAGTTTGTTTTAGGCATTCACTGGCTCTCACCCCGTCATTAGAGATCCTTATTTGACGGATATAAGAAGCTGTTATGAGACTACAAGTCTCTTTTTATCTTCTAAATAAGCTGTGCTTTCCCGTAATTAGAATGGTGTTCCCAGCCTTTGAGGCCTTTCAGGGCCGCCTAACAAAAAACTTGCAGGAGCTGAATAATCCCGAAGTACAGACTCCCCGGCCCAAGCAAAGAGCCGGGACAGAGAGCCGCGCCGGGCAGAGCAGGGGGGTGCGTGGCGGCGGGGGCACCCACGCGTGGGCTGCCTCGGCTCCGCCCGCAGGGGCGGCCTTGCCCGCACCCCCCGAAACACTGGGGTTTCGGTGGGACCGGGACAACCCCTCGGCCTCTGTTTGGGGCTCTGCTCCTCGTGCCTCCATCCCTCTGTTAGGGTCTCGCCCCCTCCCACACCCCCACTTGTGACAGCGTGACCGAACCCCACGGGGCAACCCTGGCACCTGGCGCTGCCCCGGCCCTCCCCAGTCCCCGCGCCCCGCGGGTGTCACCCCCTCTCCGCGCCGGGGGATGCGACCCCAGAGCGCCCGATGGGGCGGGGGGGGTCCCGGAGCGCCCCCCGGGAGCCTCGAGCCGTCGAGGGGATCCCGCCGGGGCCGCGCCGCCCGCCGCTCATTGGCCAGCGCGGGCTGACGGGTGCGCTCGGGGCTCGCGGATTGGCTGCCGGGGCAGTCGGGCTTGGTGTCGTCACGGCTGCTCGACAGGGCTCCCCCGGGCGCGGGGACACGACGGGCCGTGGGCTCGGGGGGCCTGTCCCCTCCCGTGAGCGGCCCTGCAGAGCGGCAGCCCCGGCTGCTCCGTGGGAGTACCGTGTCTCTGGACATAGATATACATAGGTGTGTGAAATAGATGTGGAAACGCCGGGAAAGTGGCTTTGGGATAATTAGCCTTCTTGATGTGGTTGGAGAGTTATCTAATCCAGAGGAGCCTAAAGGCATCATTACGGAGACAATATTTCAGGAAATCCAATTCATTGGAGCAAAAATATGACATTCATTTTGCTGGTTATGTTATTACAAATATCCTTCAAAGCCGACATTTCACACGCCCCCCTCCCCCCAGAAAAAAAAAAAAAAGTGAAATAAAATAAAATAAAATGACCAGACTAAAAGCCCCAAAGCTATGGACTGGGAGCTGGGAGGAGGAGGAGGCCGACGGCAGAGGCATCAGCCCTGAGCTTCCAGGACCCCAACGCAGCGGGCTGGATGGAACACGAGGGTCTTTAATGCTGGAGGAAGCTCCCGGAGGGGGCAGAGGGCTGGGGGTGGAGAGTCAGACAGAAACAGCCCCAAACACCGGACTCCAGTCCTGCGGCTGTCGGGGGGCCGGAGGAGGCCGCCCCATGCTCGCCTTGCGCTGGGCTGCGCTCTATTTTCAGCTCTTCCGCGGAGGAACTTGCGGTGCGAGCGGCGGGCAGCGGGCAGAGGGCAACGGGTAGGGCGGCTCTGCCTCCTACGACCAATGTCAGAGCTGAGCGGCGTAAAACCACGGCCCCTCCGGGCACGGCTTCCCCTCTGCCGGCGCTGCCCGGAGCTCCGCTGCCCAGGCACGGCAAGAGCCAATGCCACTGGTGCTACTGGTGCGACTGGTGCCCACCGGGGAGCAGCTGGCCGGAGAATGCTCTGCCAGGGTCTCCCTGCCCGGATCAGACTGTTTCCCACCTCTCGTGTTTAGGGTCGGGGACAGGCGCGGGGCCCCAGCCCGTGAGGGGGTGGCTGTCAGTCGGTCAGCGTCTCTCCAAATCCCACTCAACGAAATCCGCCCCTTGGAGCGTCCCTCACCTCCCCCCCGCACCTCAGACCGCCGGGCACCGTTCCTGCTCCACGCCGGGGCAGGGACACGCGCGGGCCTCCGCCGTCGTGCTGCGCCCCGCGCATCTTTTGGTAAAGAGACGAGCAAAATGGGGAAGGAAAATGCTGTGTCCCGGCCCTGGCCGGCAGTGTCGGCGGGGAAGCCGGGCAGCCCATCCAGCCTCGGCTTCCGGAGGCATGCCGGGCTCCGAGCGGCCGACGTGGGCTCGTCCCGGCGGGGCGGCGGCGGGTATCTATCCCGAACCGCGCCCAGCCCGGCTCCTCCAGCTGCCGCCACGTCCCCGCTCCATCTCGCAGCCTGGTTGTTTTGTTTAATTAAACTCAATGTCAGTGTTAATTTTCCGCCTGGCCGGGCAGCCCTGCCTTTGCCGGAGCCGGCATGTTGGTTACAGATGTCAACGCGCCCCATCGGGGCTGCGCCGAGCCCGTGGAGACGCGCTGCACCGGCCACGCGTGGCCACGGCCGCGGATTCCTGGCCGTGGCCGTGGGCTGCGGGGCCAGGAGACGGCAGGGGCCGGACTTCCCCGGGACCCACCTCCCCTCGCCCAATTCGCGCCTAGGTCTTGCTTGGGTGAAAAGAGTGGGCACTCTTCGTTGTGTTGTGGGTCGTGTAAAGAGCTGTCCCTGTGTGTCTCACGTGGATTTCCACGGAGAACGGGAGAACTGGTGAGAATCCGTCCCGGCGGGGTGGGGGCGAGACGCTGGGAAACATGGAGGTGCATTTTGGGTGGGAGGAGATCCTTCCTGGTGCCACAGCAAAGATGTCCCCTACCGAGGTTCATGCCTAGCTCTGGAGGGCAGAGATGCTCCAGGGACAAGTGGAGGACCCGGGCCACGCCCAAACCAATGTCAGCTCCGGAGACGACTCCCTCCCTCCCTCCCCAGAGGTGTCCCAGGCCAGGCCAGGGCACAGGACAGTGACAGGGAGGGGACAGTCTCTTGCCTGCTCTTGCCCTACTTTCTGCAGAGCCCTCAGTCCCAACTGGTTCATTGCCTTTCCAGCAGCCAGGCACCCCTCTGCTCTTCCCAATTACTTTTCCAAACCCTCCAAACTTTTGGTGGCTGCAGCACCCCAGCTGGTTGCCAAAGCAGCTTCCTGTGCCAGGCATCCAACTGCAGCATCTGAGCCCCTCTTTCTGCAGACTGGACTCTATTTAACTCCTCCTCAGGTGGCAGCTATTGCACAGCTCCAAGATGCCTCCTTGCCCTGCGCCGCTACCTCCCCAGCCTCTGTAGGATGCCCTCAGTGAGGCAGGGACACACATGGCACAGGGTGATCCTGCTCCTCACCTATCCTGCCCTCTTCTCTGGTTGATCCTGAGTAATTCCTGACATGCCACGTGCCTCTTGACTCTTGCCAGTGACTAGGCTAATCTTTTCAATATCCATGTCTTGGAGTGCTCTTCCTCCGTGGATGTAGCTGTTTCCTTGCCATGTAGGTAATGGATTTATTTTCTCTGTGCTCAACATTGAATTCCTCCTCCATTGGAAGGCCAAGTTCATTAGCACGATGAGACCCTTTCCGTAGCCCTCTATGCAGTGCCAGACCTTATAATGTTGGAGCAGCAGTGGATATTGTCCTGTTGCTACTTCCTCCCTCCTCCCTGGCCCTTCCGAAGGCTCTCACTCCTGCGTGCTGCGTGGGCTCCAGCACTGACTGCTCGGAGCTGGGAACCCCTTGGGTTTGTTATGCCACTTTGTCTCCTAACTTTTAACCGGTTATTCATTCCCCAGCTGCTTTTCAAACTTCCCTTCTCGGCAACAGGCTCGGCCTTATTTACCAAACAATCAGGTTTATTGCCGTTTCTCCCCATTCTTTGTTACCATTTCTATCTGTTTTCCCCATTAAGCTCAGGACGTTGTGGTTTTCCGGACCCCCTGTAGAGCCCTTTTTGGGAAGTTGGCTATCCTCCATTCCTATTTACAAAGACCGATTCACACAGGAGGCTCAACTACAGCTACTGAAATAGGCATTTCATATTTAACTTCTTCTAAAAGCCTCGCCTAAATCCCATCTTTTCTCACTACTTGTTTCTGTGCACTCAATCAAGCTGTTTTGCAATCTCTCCTCCTGCTATTGGGGCCACCAGGGCATCCAGGCCCCCAAAAGACTGGGAGATTTTCTTTGAGATGATGGTAACAATATCCAGTGTAGGAGTGTCTTCAATGTAGGGATTCACCCCATTTTCTTCTTCCTCCATTCTCTTCTCCTGAAGACTGCAAGCCCCCAGACATACACCTCTGGTGCTTTTTATTTGTTTATCATCAGCAAACCATTCCTAGAAATTTCCTTTGTCCTGCTTTGTTGTTCTATGTCGATGCTGGGAGGGGAATTGAGGATGGGACGTGGGGGCTATAGGGGGCCACAGCCCTTACATGGGTGACTGGTAGGAACAAGACACCATATGCCTACCCCTCCCTGAGTGGGGGGATTTACTTCTACTACTTGTGCCTAACACTCCCCCAAAAAAGTCCCTCTCTTCTGGTGGTTGCCACGGTCCAAGCATCCCAGTCCCTTTTCCAAGACAGGCATCACATCCCAGGAGATAGAGGGTGGGTGACGGTGGGCCCAAAACAGGAGAACCCAGAGGGGCTGCAGAGCGGGCCAGTGCTGGTCCCTGAGGAGATCCAGCCCCCTGGCATGTGTCCAGCCCCTGCCTTGATGGAGGTGCAGGTGTGAAGGCGATAGAAGAGGAAAACAGGCCCTGCTTTATTGGACCCGCTCGTAAACAAAGCCACTTGAGTGGAGAGGATTCGGAGAGCCCAACAGGCGCAGGAAACTATAATTACGTTTAAATATTGTTAGCATCATTATCTTTTATCCGCCATCAGATTAAAACAATTATGGCATTTTCAGGAATCGTCCTTGGCATTCTCTTGACCGACGTTATCTGTCAGGCAGGAAATGTGATTTTCACTTGGAGAGGTGCCAGCCACCGTGCGGCCGGTCCCACAGCCCCTGTGATGGGAGAAGGCAGCAGCCAGGGTGAATTCCCATTTTATGGAGAAACCCACATTCATCCCATTCCCTGTGGTCAGGCATCAGTCACTCCATCCTCGTCCCCATATTGCACTGAGTTTCTACTGATTGGCTTTGGCATTGCCGAACAGTGGTGGCAAGGGGAGGCAGAGGTGGGGACACCAGCCTGTGCCATCACCTCTGCCGGTGGCTGTGGCAGCGTGCCGGAGCGGGTGGCCTTGGCAAACACGGCTCCGTGCCTGAAAGCTGTGGTGAGCAATTTACCCAAGGAATTCATTTCAGGAGATCTAGTCTAAGTTAATTAAAGATGGCTGGCTGGGGTCATCGCCTTGGCAACAATTAAGGGCAGGAAAGACGCCTCATTAGTAATAGTTTTTAACAAAAACCATAATTTTTCATATCAAGACAATCCCAGGCACATGAGACGGGGGGCAGGTGGATGCTTTTCTCTCTGGCTTTCTCTCTTTCCCCACCCTGTCTGTGGGTTAGCTCACAAGGCAGGACTGAGAGATGAGAAAACAGGACTGAAAGGAAAAGCCCCTTTGCAGATCTGTGTGCTGGTGAGGGTCTGGTGGCCAGTGCCTGGGCAGCAGCACCAGAGCTGTCGAGAATGGGGCACATGGATAATGGGGGTTATGCCTGGAGGGCAGCAGGTGAGATCCACTTTCTTGGAAAGGGGGGGAGCTAAGAATGGCCATCGCTGCCGTGCACATCCTGACCCAGGGAACATCGTGCCAGGCTGCTACTCCCAGCCACCGGCGATGGGGTTATTCCTCCAGCTGTGCCTTTGTTTTTTAATTTCCCCCTTGTACTCCAGAAATCTTAATGCCGCTGCCTACTAATGCCAGGCTGGGCAGAGCAGCTTTATTTTCTACTTAATTAACTGTCATCCAGTGATTGATCAATTAATGATGGAGCCATCATGGTAATGCTCTGGGAGCTGGTGCGCCGGGGCCAGGCCGAGTCATGCGCTCGCCTTCCCACTCCTACCTGCTCCGGCACCCGGCACGCTCCCCCCGGCACCGGGGCTGTGCCGACTTCTCTCCTGACAGCAAAGGACACTGTGACAGATGGAAAATCCCTTGCTCCCAGGAAATTTGGCCATTTACAGGGCAGCTGCATGAGGGACTGGGGACCAGCGACTGGGGACCAGGAGTGATGCTCCAGCCCTGCTGTCCCTGACCGGCGTCTGGGGGTGGCAGAGGGGCCACTTGCCTGCTGGACACAGTGCCTGCTGCTGTGTTAAGCTCTAGCTCAAGTATTTCTGCAGCTTTCCCTTGCCTTAGTGGAATTTTGGCTGATTTTGATCACCTGGGTGATGCTCGCACCGCTGACCAAAAGGAGTCAGGGTTCTGACTGCAGAGCCAGCAGCAGGGCATCTCTGCTCTTGGCCTCCTCCGTGTCCTCCAAAGTTGCACACATGGCTCAAACGGGAGAGATAAATATAAACTCCATTCAGATATCCATAGAAACAGAGCTGGAGATGGAAGACCCCATGCAGATAAAAACCTTTCTCCTTCCCACACGCTGCTATTCCCAGTATTATTCCAGAGCATTTTATGAAACCAGTAGAGCTGGGCAGGGACCAACAGAAATGACCAATAAGGTGTTAGCAGGAAAATCCCGGAATGGTGGAAACACTTTTTCTGCTGAATAAATTATCTGTTATAAAAAAACCCCATCAGGACCGTGTTTAAGAAGGGGTGAGGCTGCACCTGGAATAGTGGGGCCCGCCGGCACACATGTGCACAGGGCTGAAAGGGATGCAGCGAGACTCCAGTGCGGAACTGGTGCAAGTCCTGTGGCTTAATTACTGTTTCCTCTCCGCGCCATGAAAAGTGCTGAGATGTGGATTTGATGTGCTGAAAAGCGTCTGGCATCTTGTCATGCACCAGCCCATCTCCAGCATTCAACAGCTGGAGAATAAACCTCCCCACGCACCCCCAGGTGTACTCCTGCACCTACAACATCACCGCCTGTTTATCCACGGATCGGTCCCGATGATAACATGTTTGTTCAGACAACTCTGACGGCTGCTGGAAAAGAAACCGAATTGGTACCGAAGGGAACCAGCCGCTGCTCGGGGCTGCGTGTGCAGCTCCTCCTCCCCACTGGCTCCAGATTGAGTTGTTTGTCTCATTACATCCCTGCACACACACCCGCACCCACACAACGACACATATATAATCCCGTGCGTACAGCCAGGAGAAAACCTTATATAGTATTATAAACATCATGCTATTTTTTGAATTAAAGCTCAAAACCGTTCATTGGATATGACACACGCAACACATTCAAGCCCAAGAATAGGTTTGGAAGCAACTCGGGAAAATATCAATATTCTCCAGCATTTCCTTACATCCCAAAACCAATCCAACATAATTTCTGCTATCAATAATGCATGTTTACAGGGAGAAGACATTCAAAGAGGCCCATGGCTTGAGCTCTGCCTCCCTTTATGGGCGACGTTTCTGCACTTCCCAGGGCTGGAAGAAAGATTTATTTCGCCTATCCTCATGGCAAGGAAGCTGTTTGCTGAATTAACCCCCTTGGGAGTTTTTTGGGTGAAGAATAGAGCCTTTTCTCTGCCTGCTCGGTGCCTGGAGGTGCACAGTGGTGTGAGGTGTGGTGTGCCAAGAGAAGCTTAGGCAGTCCCTGGGCTCGTGCCGGCTGCTGAGCTCCCACATGTCGTGGCCATGTGGAGCCTAGAAATAAGCTGAGGTTTGGGTGGCAAGGAGGAGTTTGCAGTGTGCCAAGGTGGGGGATAAAGTGGGGAGTGGGTGGCAAAGCAAATCTCCCTCATAGTCACACAGGAGGGAGCAGAGAGCTGGAGAAATTGTGAATTCATTTGGAAAAGTAATGGCTGAGTACCCTCGGCATCTTCCTGTCTCATCTCCCCATCAGCTGCATCTGTACCCTGTCTGAGGCAGTGGGAGCTCGGCAGGTCCTGGGGGGTTTTGTAGGACTGACCATGGGGTGGAGGAGGAGGAGAGGCCACGGGGGAGGCGGGCTGGCTGCTCGCCCACACGAAGAGGCCTGGGCCAGCAGTGCCCAGCATGCCCTGACCCTGTGTGGGGCAGTCAGGAGGGCACAGACATATTGTGGCCAGCTCAAAAAGATGTTTCAAGACAGAGCTGGAGCCATTTAAAAACAATTAATAAATGTAAACTGCCCTGGCCCTTGCTGTTCATTATGCAACCACAAAGAAACTTTATTTTAGAGTTGCAAGTCCTCTTTTTTTTTTTTTTTTTCCAGAGAGAAACTTTTTAAATATGTAATTGGCTCTGGGAACCAGGACCCAAAGGGGTTGCAAAAGCAAGGGAAGCAATTGCCTTAATCAGTCCAAGATCCCTGATTTATTTATGTATTTATTTCGATTTCAAAGCAGTGCTGCTCATCATATCAGAGCCTTTAGAAGCACAATTATTCTCTCGACAGAAGAGCTAACCTAGGCTGCGATTATTTGCCTTTCTGAAAGGCAGCGGTTCCCCATCAGCCGCCCTTCCCACGAACGCAGTCCCGCTCCCGCATCTCTCCGAGCGATTTCAGCATCCGAGAAACATTCCCCCCAGCCTTCCCATAGCCACAGCCTGCCTGAGCACCCAGCCTTTCTGCCGAGCTTCCCAGCTTCAAAGAGTGGGGCGAGCGTTCACTAAATAACGATTCTTTATTCCTGCTCTTTGGCTGCTTTTCAAGTGGTGGTCGGGAAACCTGCTCACGTCTTTATGGCTTGTAAAAGACACTCGAGGTCACAGGTGGAAGGAACTGGGCAGACTCAGCCCCAGGTGGGTTTTGGACCATGGGGGTTTGCTTGTGTTTCACCCGTGAGAAAAGCTTTATTTCCAGACTATGCCTGGAGCTGGGTTTGGAGAGGGATTGGGGTGGAATTCAGAGGCGATTCTCTGCTGGCCTGCAGAGACAGAGGGTGTTCCAGCAGCGGAAGGGAACAAGTGGAAAGGCAGGAAAAGAGGAAGCTGTTCTTTGAAAAGAAACCTTCTTGAAGCTGCAGTGGGATGCCCGGGGTTGGGGCAATGTCCCGAGCCCTGGCTGCCCTCTGGGAACACCCATCCACAGGGTGAGCAGGCAGATCAGGGCTTGGGATGGTTCCTGGGAGTTCAAGGGGGCCACTGGGGTGGATCCTACTCTGTCCCCTCCACCAGCTGCAAATTTTGCCCCATAAAGGGACAAACCCCTTTTCAGTGACAGCCCTGCTAGGATCCCCATCTCGGGGGTTCAGCTGCCCCATCCCTGGAAGGTTCCCACGGCAGGCAGAGATACAAAACCGTGTCCCCACGCCACCGTAAGGCTCCTCCGTGGCAGCACGAGCCATCCGTGGGCTCGGGAGAAACCCTCGCGTGTTGTTTCCCCCCCCCATCCCCGTCCCTGCAATGCATATTTTGAGAAGGTTTAATTGGCAGCAATTATTAACTAGCACGGACCCTGGAAACCTGCCAGTCAGGAAAATAATGAACCGTTTTAATACAAATTCAGCCCGTAAACAAATGTGGCTGCCAGAGCCATTGCGGCCGCCTGGCACTGGGAGAGGCAGCACAGAAGATCAGCAGGGACACCCAGGGCAGCCCCACTGTCCTTCTGGCACTGGGTGAGAGTCTGTGTCCCCAAGGCCACCCCGTGTCCCTGCAGGAAAGGCCTTGCTTTTCCCAGGGGCCCTCCACGGGACCCTAATACTGCCCTGAAATAGCAGCATCAGCAGCAATGGAGCTGGAAGCAAACCCAAGCAGATTTAAGGTGTAGATTTGAGCTTTGGGGTAGTTTTGGTGGGTGGCACTGGGTCTGTGCATTGGGAAGTGGGCCCAGGAAGTCCCCAGGACTGAATCCTGCAGAGCATCCTTGCTCCCTGCCTTACCCTGCATCCCTCCCTTGATCCCACGAGCCCAGCTGGGGTCCTGGCCCCTCCACCCCAACCTGCAGAGTCACAGGGACAGGGAACAAGCCCGCTCTCCCCTGGCAGATACCTCCTTTGTGTGCCAACAGGCTCCCCCCAGGAAGGGTTTCCAGGGCATTCAGACAGAGGGCACACAGCCTCCTCTGCCCGCTGCAGGCAGGACAATGAGGTGTTGTGTCCCTAGAACATCCCTGGGGCACTGGCATCCTCCAGCACCCCTCGGCACCCCCTGGTATCCAGCACAAAAAGACAGAACCCCCCTGACAAAAAAAAAAAAAAGTGAGACACAGGCTTGAGATTTTTCACTCAAGGAAATATTTCTGCAAAGGAACCACTTTAGGTTTATTCTACAAGGGCTACATTTTTCCATGTTATTTTTTAATTTTCTCTCTCTCTCTCTTTTTTTTTTTTAATAGTAAAATGGGCTGGTGGTTCTTTTAACTTTCAGTAATTTGTGGAAATTAAAAAAAAAAAAAAGAAAATAATTTGCAACGCGACCCAGATTTAAATGGCACTCTGAAATGGATGTCGCCTGTCTTTGTTTTTTTTTTTTGTCTTCTTTTTTTTCTTATGAACTCACTCCCAGAATGGTGAAAAATCTCTCAAATCTAGATCATGAAAGTGTCATGAATTGTTTTCCTAATTTTTTAAATGTTCCTGACAAATAATTATTCTATATCTGAAAGGAGATTAAAATAATCTTTGTTTTACATGTAGCTCACAGGAGTATATTTTACCATTGGAAAATAAAGCCAAATTATATAAACCAGAGAGACCTAAAATATATAAATTAGTAAAAAGGTGGAATCAGCTCTTTCCTCAGGTTCATGTGTGTAAAAAGGCATTTTTATATCTTGCCTGAGCTAAGACTATTGCTGCCTGCTTTCAGAAGTGGTTTCTTCCCTTGAATTAAGTACCAAGGTAGTAAAGATACAGTATTTATAAGCCAAAAAATAAAGCAGGCACAATTTATTAAACAGCTACAATGTGACAATAAATAATTTTAATGTCAATCAAAATCGGATTATTGTCACTGAAATTTGGATTGAAAAGATAAAAGCCTGAAAGGGAGAATTGAAATCTAACACTGGAGACAATTCCAATATCTTTGTTCCTCGCAATAAATATTTTGGGTGAGAGTTTAAACCAGCTCATTCTTAATTTGGGGGAAAAAGGTTGAGTGTGGTAGACTTTTAAGAAATATACTAAGAAAATATATTCATGTTTGGGATTGGTGAGAAGAGCTTTTTTTTTTTTTTTGTGAAAGTGAGAAATAGAACAATTTTATTTTATTTTATTTTTAGAAAAACTGTTTGGGTTTTAATTTAATTTTCAGTGTCAGGCAGTGGAGGGAGAGGGATGCTTTTCTTGACCCAGCGAATATTCCCCTTCCTTCCTCCTATTTTTGAAGACCCAAACTCAGCACCCTTGAATTAAAATTGGCCAAAGCTGCCCATGCTTTTGGATGGGCATTTTTTGGTGCAGCCCCACTCCAAAGGTCGGGGGAGCCCCAGCTGCTGTGGGGTGGCTCTGCTCCCACACAGCCCCAGCCCCAGCTCCCTGCCTGCCGTGCTGGGGCCTCGGAGCAAGGGCCCCCTCCCAAAACCCTTGCTGAAACATTCCCTTTTTCTCCCAGGGATACTCAGAGGGGTAGCATGTGTATCCGGGGAGAAAAAAGCCCTTTTTCAAGGTGGTAAAACCCCAGTAATTCCCCTGGTGGGGAGCGAGGCATGCGGGAGAGCGGAGGCCAAAGACAGAGCTCTGGGAGAAGCATCCTCAAAACCCCAAAATGAGGATGATGAGGATGGGGTGCAGGCAGGGCTTCTGGCCTCTGCTTGATTCTCCTGAGGGGCTGAGACCCTCTGGGCAGGAGAAGGGTCCCTTCTCAATTCCCTTCTCAACAGCATTGCCCAGCTGCCCACCGGTCTCCGGCAGCGGCTCTGCCTTGGCACCGAGTTCAAACCAAGCCTGAACCAGCAAATATTCAACTGGAGTGGCTAAGGCAGAAACACTCCGTGTGTCTCTAGGGCAACGTGTTTGTTCTGCATCCCAATAACTCCCAATTCCTCCTTGAGACAAAGCTCCCAATTATTTTTACAGGGATTTAGGTGCACGGCATAAATAAATACACCTATTTATATATATTTAAATGTAGGTATGTGCACGCCAAATTAATAACCAGTATTGGTTTAAAACTCAGGGTGTCAGAACACACACGGATGGAGGTGTGGGCTAGGAGTGGGATGTTTAAGTTTGTCCCCAGAGCAGCTGATGGATGGACAAGGAGGAACCGGCGGGGGCCGGGTGGTTTTAATCAGCGTGTGTGTGTGACAGTAGTTGGGTGAAGAAGGGGACCTGACACCGGCATCCTTGATTTGTTATAAATCACACACATAAAAATGGGGGGGGGGAGAAATTAAATCTTGGGGATCGCAGTGCTTTTAGTGCCAACTCAATCCCCAAGCTGGAACAAAGCTTTGCCAGCCCTGAAATAAATGATGCTTCACCTAATGGCTCTTATCCCTTCCCCACTGCCTCCGACCAGGCAGCTTTGGGGTTTTAACGATGCCGACGTGATGAGAAGCAACGTCTGGGCCTGGTGCTGATTTTTACCAGCAAAAGTAGCCCTGCCAGGTGGGGTGGAGGCCCTGGGGAACTCGTCGTGGGGAGGGGAGGCTCGTCCCCATATCCCCAGGTCCCTGCTCGGCCGTGGCTTCACTGATGCTCCGCAGCCGCCGGGCTCCTCTCTCTGCTCAATTGCACAGCGCGCAAATGGAATCGCTCTCCTCGCTGTGTTTGTGGCCACGGGAGTGGAAGAATTACATTGGGCTGAAAATAGTATTTACTTTTACTGATTGAAAAATAGATGTTAGGAAAAAAAAAATAAAAAAAAAAGCAAAAGCAGGAATTGAAACTATAATTACAACAAACCATATGTAAACTCCCAGGTAAACACTGATTATACTGTGTCATTTCAGCCAGACTTTATTAGTGAGGGAAGAAGAGAATCTTCTTTCTCTCTCTGCCCGCAGTGGATGTAGCACGCAGGATCCCACTGCCTGCCATTTGCAGAGCACTTTTCACCCTAAAAAAATCTCAGGGTCGTGGCCTGATCCTGCATAGCTTTCATCAGCTGTTTCCTAGGTGAGCTGTGACATTCCCCTCGTGTGGGTGCAGAGTGGGTCTGCTGGTGGCTGCTGCTGTGGGTGCAGGTCTGAGCTGCCCCGTGGCATCTCCTCTTCTTTGGGGAGAGGCAGGGAAGGGACTGGAGTGTGCCAGGGGAAGGGAAACTCAGGGTGTGGGACCCAGCCTGCTCACTCCTACAGTGTATCGGGATGGGATGGGATGGGATGGGATGGGATGGGATGGGATGGGATGGGATGGGATGGGATGGGATGGGATGGGATGGGATGGGGAGCCCCAGCGGCAGCATCCCCTTTTTCTCAGGCAGTTCACAGGCCCAGCTGCAGGAGGACAGGGCTGGCCAGATCCATCTTTGGAGAAAAGCTGGAGGAGATGAGTGGCTGTAGCCTTGCCAGGCCATGTGCTTTCTCCCTAGCAATGGAGCCAGACCCCCTTTGTCAGGGAGCTGCATCCCCAGAGCCCAACATCCCAAATGCAGGAGAGGAGCATGGCTGAAGTGTTGTTCCTGGATATCTGTGTTACACAGCATCCCCCTCACTCACTGTCATGGGACAAAGTCTCCAAAATCTCTCCTCCCTGCCAGGTCTGGTGGAGACAGAGCAATGCCATCACAGTGTCGACATCTCAGTCTCCACTGTGTCACTGTCAGGACACCTCAGAGCAGGTCGCAGCATCCCCTCCTCTGCCCTGCAGTGCAAGGGTCACCCGGCAACACTGTTCCCTTCGGACGAATATTTGAGGGGCTCTTGCCGCAGTTGCCTTGCGGGGTGGATGAGGGGAGATGGGGACGGAGGGGAAGAAGGAAACCACGAGTAACGCGAGTACCGCCAGGTATCCTTACACAACGGGGCTGAGGGCCCGGCGGCCTTACAGCTTTGCCATAGTGGCACCCTGTGGCAAAACGCATTACTACAGCTGGCAGGGGCTCCGGAGGGGGACACGGCCTGGGGGGCCTCGCCCTGGGGGCTCACACCCCGCGGGGACACTTCTTCCCCATGCATGCAGGGATGGGATGCCGGGGGCTGAACAGCGAGTGGTCCCCTCCACCGTGACATCCCAGTCCCTCGTGGCGGGTACCACCCATCTCCCCGGGGTCAGCCAGGATGCTCATCCAGCCTAGACATCCCCTGCGATGGTGCTGGAATACTGGCAGGCTCGCTGGCCATTGCACGCTTGCTCTCTTAGGCCTTTCTGGTGGCATCCGTGTGGCCGGGCGGCGCGGGCTGTGTGGTGATGTGGAGCGGGATGTGGGTGTGTGTTGGTTTTCTCCTGCCGGAGCAGACCCGGAGTGACGGAGCGAGCTCTTTGTCTGCCTGCGCCTGCCTGTCACGGCTCCTGGCGTTTCCCAGCCACCTTGCACGGCGCGCAGCCACTTTGGCAGGAGCTGTCTCGGAATTTTAATGCGGCTGATTAACGCGCCACGATGTAATCGTGGAGCCAGCCGTACCCCTTCCCTAGCCTTGCCTTTTGGGGGGATAAATAACCAAACCCAACAGGGCACCCCCACCCTCGGTGCCTCATCCTATCCTGAGCTGAGCTAGAGAATGGGACCGAACTGCAGGCAGGAGGTGATCCCAAAGGAGGAGATCCTGGTGCTGGTCCTGTCTCAGCCCAGAAAGCTGAGGGGTGTAACAGAAATGCCTCTGCCACCCTGGCACAGGGGTGACAGAGGTGGTTTTGGGGCTGGCACAGGGACGTGTCAAGGGTTGTGGCACTGCAAGGCACAGCAAGGAGTTGTGGGAAGGGTCACCTGTCCCTTTGGGAACAAGGGTGAGCAGTGGAAAACTCCAGGCAGAAGGGAAAATGGTGAAGGGGGAGAGGATGGAAAGGAAGTCTGCGTGCAGAGCAGGGAGAAGATGGGTGAGCAGATCTCTGTGCCGCCCAGGAGATAACGAGGGGGCGTTATTGACACAGAGGACACATTGCTAAATTTTCAATCTGTCCCTTCCTTAGGTGGTGTTGACAGAAGAAGATGGGTAGGAGATTTCAATGGCAGGCACACGTGTCCCAGGAGAGGGTGAGACACCAACGAGATGGAGCAATAAACAAGCCTTGGACAGCTGCTGGAGAGAAACCCAAACCTTCTTTGGAAAATAGGGTCACCTGCAGGCTGGGGACACCCTATGAAATACCCATCCCTCCAGACATCCGGGAGCATCAAGCAGCCATCAGGATCTGGCAGGGGTCCCATCAACACTGGGGAAGGTGCAGGGCTGAGCGAGGGGCTGGGAGAGACCCTGCACCCCTCATCGGTGGAGCTCTTAGAGCAGAGAGGGGTGCAGGAGGAGACCCATCCTGAACATCAGCTGCTCTGGTGGGGCTGTGCCAGACCTCCACTGCAGCCAAAAATGGTATGGAGAAGAAGAGACACCAAACTCCTCTGCAGCAGGGTGGGGCTGCAGGTGCCTGCCAGGCTTGGTGTGGGGATGCTCTCAGCTCCTTCGGCCCTCCCTGTGGTGCCCACAACTCCCATGCAGGCTGTCAAGCCAAGCCCAGCAGAGACATGAGCAGCCAGAAAGGGAAGGAAGGAAAGCGGGGGCAGCTGAAGTGACAGGGACCACAGCCTGGGCATCCCTGTGCTGTTCATGTGCCAGTGACTGGGAGCAGTGACGTGGTGCATCTTCTTATGACACGGACATGCAAGGCAGGATGCTCCTGGAGCACAGCAGAGCAACGGGGGAGAGGGTGGGAAGTGCCACTCAGGACCCATCACGCTGCTGGGATGTGCCCATGGATAGAAGGGGAAATGTGAAAGGGACAACAGGGAATCAAGGGAATACAACAGCATCTAAAGTAAAGGGCTGAAGACTGAACATATGAAACAAAGGTGGTTTGGGCTCAGATGGGAGAGAAGATCCATATCTGGAACATCTCCTTCAGTGGGAGATGATTTCAGAGGGGTCAGGAAGGTTTGAACTGGCTGAGGGTTTGCCTGGGAAAGGTTAGGCTGATGTTTCTAGTGTGATTACAACCAAGCCAGCTCTGCTGGGGATGGCTGCAATGTTTATTCATGGTGGGGAAGGAAGGGACCAGCTGACTTTTAGATCCCCAAAAGCGTAAAGAGGAGGAATGGGTCCTTTTCCATGACCATGGACAATGCTCATACTACTTCACCTCAGGGCTTTTCAGATGTCAGTAATGTCCCAAAAATAAATGATGAAGAAAGGGGGGAATAAATCCCAATGCAAGCAAGGCAGCACAACCTCCTTCCCTGCCTCAGGGCTGCCCTCACTAAAGGCTCAATTGACCCTATTTTTGGGACATGAAAGGTGAACTCCAAATGCAGAGCAAATATCCCTTTATGGGGGTCTCTCATTTCACCCTTAGACCAGAGACCCACCCATTTCCGCAGCTGCTGGATTCCACCATCACAGCCTTTTGTCCCAAGCAAGAGCTTCCTCTGGGAAGGTAATTTTATTCCCACATGCACCTTCCCTGGTTTTTTTCGGGTCTGTGTCCCCTCTCTAGCATCCCATTACCCTATTAATATCCTTTGACTGTCCTCACACCTGCAGACAATCTGGTCCCCAACCACCTCCACCTCCCCCCTTCCTCAAAAGCTTCCCTCAGCTGTCTTTAAGTCGTAGCTGAAATCTGCGGTATGTAGGAGGAGAAATTCAGTCTGACAGCAGTTTAAAACACCGCACTACTTGGCAGATTTAAATGCTATTTTAAATATAAGCTATGACACAACGGACAAAAATAGCATTGAAAATACCCTGTCATGTTCCATATTGCAAGGAATAGGGAAGCAGACCAGGCTAGAAAGGAGCAGAGAGAGGGGCCAGATGGAGAGGAGAGGTTATTTTGTTTGTTTTAAAGAAACTGGATAAATGTATTTTGTATGTGACTGAGTAAATGTGTTTTATAGAGCAACGAGCCAAAAAAAAATAAACCTTCTCATGAAAAATCTACATATTTTATTTGATGTGGGATCTGCCAAAGCAGGTTTGCTGCTGAGAGGATATATTTATTATCAGGTTGTTTTGAAGATGCTCAACACCAGCAGCCACCAGCTATCGAAGACCACTCGGTCTCTGCTGAGTCTTTTTCTTCCCTTTATTTATCTGTGATTTAATAGGAATTTCCTCTTCTCAAAAAAAGGAAAAGCCATCCTAAATACCTGTTGTGACTGTTCACCTGTGACACCTGGCTTGGTGACCCTGCACTGTAGGAGCTGACGAATCGCACTCCTTGGCTGGGAGTGTCCCTGCAGGGACAGCCCGTGGCACCAGGGAGGGATGGAGGGATGCAGGCGGAGCCACCACTGATTTCCCACGGTATGTGGGTGTGTGGCTGGAAAATCCTGGGAGCTCTCCTGACCCTGCAGCACAGTTGCTTGCTGGCATGGGTAGGAAGCATCTGGGCCCTGAAACTGCGGGGCTGCAGGAAGAGGCTTCTTCATCATTCTTCCAGAATAAAACCACTACTCCAAGCTGCTCTCCCATCACAGCATCCTCTTTCCCACCCCTCCACACACACTGTCGTACAGGGCAGCACAAACATCTGTCCACTCTTTGGGTTTGTCTCATGGGGGTGGGTTTTGGCTCCTTCCAATCGCCCCAGTATAACCAGCAGTAAATCTGGTTATGAGAATGACCTGAGGGGAGTCCAAGAGGTCTGGGGAGAGGTCAGAATGTGAGCAAGTCTCAGGCTGCAGCACACTGGAAAGCCTGGAGATAAGGGCTGGTGTTCCACACTAGACTGTCCCTACCTGGGGACAGGCCCAGGGTTGGCACACATGGCACAGAGGTGCCAGATGCCAGTTGTACCCCCAAAATGGGGTAGAATGTGAGGTTCACTCTCAGTACAGGCTCTGAAAAGCTCTGCCTTTGGCTGCCTGATTGCAATAGCAATTGCTCTGCTTGTGCTGGGGTAAGGATTTGGTCCTGACAAGCACCTGATGGCACAAGTTACTGGAGTGGCTGAGCTGCCAGTGCTCTGATGAACCCCCTGGCAGGAATTCAGGGGCTCCCCAAGCCTCCTGCATGCACTGTTAATCCAGCTGCAGCAGCGAAAACCAGGGACAGAGACACTGAGTGAAATATTTTTGTTATCATCTTAAAATGGTCTTTTTATTTTAAACCCAACATGCTATTATAGTAGAAACACACAATTTAAAGAGTTTAACAAAACAGTTCAATGAAGCCAGGTTAGCATTAGAAATCAGACTGAACTCTTTCAACCCCTTGCAAATCACCATGGCCTGGGAAAATGTGCCCTCCAGGCAGACTTCTCTGACCAAGCAGTGGTTGATGGTCAGAGAAAAAAAAGCAAAAGATTTTTATTAGGAGAGAGAACAGCCCTGAAAGTACTCCCATCTCACTTGCTCCCCTCTGCGTGCTCATGGCTCCTCCTGACCCTCTGGCTGTGCCCACCCTTTGGGACTGTGGAAGGAAGTGAGACTGCAAGCACTGCTCCCATCAGGAACAGCATTGCTGCTCACAGTGCCAGAAGGTCTGTGAAGCTCCCAGTCCATCACCACAACCTTATCTGGCGCTAGGCTAAGGCAACTGGCAGAGCAGGGCACCCACACCTCCACATCTTAATAAAGATTTTAAAGACTCCCAGTTGCCCTGTCTGCTGCGGGGCAGAGTCAATAGGCAGGGTTTCAGCCTGGAGCCTGGCTCCAGACACTTGTGTCAAGTCCATGTTCTCACTCAGCAGCTCTCAGCTCCTGTGCACCTTGCAAAGTGGGGTGTGTACCCTTCTCAACATCTCCCTGTGCATACAGAAACCCAGAGCTAGAGGGAAACAGGAGAATCCCTGGTGAGGGGTGAAGGAAAACTCCTGGTAGGGCCAAGAGAGGCTTTGCTGTGCCACAGACTAAGCAGCATCACTCCTGCCAGAGCTGGCACTGGGCGCTCCACTCACCAGATGATTTTCATGCCCCACTCAGAAAAGCAGAACCATCGCTCTGTAAAAGCAGCTCTTTGCGCTTCTTTTTTATTTCAGATGAAAATAAAAGCACTCCTGTGGCTTTTGATCTGCCTCACTTCCTTGGTGACACATTCAGGATGCTCACAAGCATTTTGGTATGGTGGGTCTCCATACCTCAGCAAGGTCCCAAGATTCCCTGGGGAATTGCATCCATGCAAGTACAACCAGCAGCAGAGAAGCAAAGCAAGGATGGGATATGTCCCCATATCCCCTGCTTTTCCCTGGCTGCCACCCTCTGTTGCAGTACGAGCCTCAGGGTGCAGAGTTACTGATGCTCAGGTACTTGGCAGGCCCAGCCCCGGGGTCATGCCGGGCTCCTGCCCACCTGCAGCAGGTATTGCAGGGCCGAAGCTGCTCGCTGGAGTGGTGGCATTGCAGTCCTGCCTCTTCTTACCGCCCTGCCCAGCTGCGACAGCAGCTCGGCTCCCTCCCTTGCTCTTTGTTAACCACTGAATTCATCTGACAACTCAAAGAGAGAGAGAGAGAGAGGGGAGAGACCCTGCGGCCCGCCGGCGCGGTTCCCCGGCTCCCCCTCTGCCCTCATTTGCAATGCTTGAGTGGGGATTTCTCTATTTACTAAGCTAACAATGTGGGTTCCCAGGGCCTGGGCTGATGATGACATCCCGGCGCTGGTGGGTGGTGGGGCCGGGGGGGCGGTAAGGGCTGGGGGGGGATTGCATAATGCCGAGGCAGGCGTGGGAAACCACAGCATCTGCGAGAAAAGTCTCTGCCAGCCGCTTTGAGCATGGCTCAAAGGGCTCCCGGGGAAGTCACGGGGCAGAGGGAGCCCTGGGGACCCGGTGGCAAGGGGAGATGCTCAAACCCACATCTCACGACCACAGCCCTGCTGGCACGTCCTCGCAGAGCGGCAAACGGCCCCGCTGCCACCGCCTCCGTCCCCGGAAGGGTTAACGCGGGCTGCCACGGGTCTGCTCATTACAGGGTTAAGGGGGAGATGGCACTTGCAAATCCCTCAATTACCCGGGCCAGAAGGCTGCTCAGGAAGAGCTTTATTAACGGTTGCCGTCTTCATTAACCGCTTCTCCACAGCTGCCTAATTACGGCCGCCATTAGGCTCACTGGGTCTCCCCACCACCGCCCTGATCCCCGGCCCCCTGATTAACCTTAATTACACCTCCATCCTCGGAACCGGGCGCTCACCTGAGCGGGGCCACGGCCAGGGGCTCAGGGCTGCCTAATTGCGGGCAACCCCGGCGGGGCGGCGCGGGGAGGGGGCCGGGGCGGCCGTGGCCAGGCGCCCGCCGCACGCCAGATGTTCGCTGCTGAAAAGGCGAGGGCTGCCCTCGCACTGAGCTAAGCGGTGGCAATGAGATCGGTAGCAGGGCATTGAGGGAGGCGGTGAAAGGGTTTCCCACCTGAGCCGATGGGGCTCTGCTGGGAGGAGAACGGGGCTTGCCGGCGAGGGAAGGCAAAGGGTGAGGGTTGGGAGATGCTGTGGGTGCTGCTGCTTGTCCCTCAGAGCTCATCCCTGCCGGGAAACTAAGCGTCCGTGCAACGCGGTGCTTGGAACTAGATGATCTTTACGGTCCCTTCTAACCCAAACCATTCTATGATGATCCTGCTGGGTTTCCCCCCGGCCTTGATCCTTTCTGGTTAGGCGATGGGATGTCTCCGGGGCTGGAAGCAGCACACGTGGGTATCAGTGCCCGGATGTGGCTGTACGGTGCATGCCCAAGCGCAGCATTTCACGCAAGGCCACGGATGCTACGGACGGTAGCTGAGATCCCACTGCCCTCCAGCTCTGCTGTCCCCAGCGTGCCACCACGGCTCCAGGAGAGCCCCAGTCTGACGTGCCACCCGAGCCTCCTTTCACAAAGAAGATGCTGCTGCTTTTCCTCTCTCCCTCACTGAACAGGGTGAAGCTCAGCTCCTCAGGCAGAGGGAAAATGGAGCCGCTTTCTTCCTCTCCCATGAGATGCCCCTACCACCTTCTTCCCCCTCCTCACCACACACCTCCCTTTTGGGAGAAAAGAAAAAAAAAAGATAATAAAGTTCTTATTTCCACCACATTTGCCATTTCCTGGTCTAAGTAAAGAGTGTCATAAGAGTGACAAGCTAAAAGCCACTGATTACTGTGGATTCATGGCATTTATTCTCCTCGTGAAAAGAGCAAACATCAGAAATAATGTGGTCCGGCCTGCCTCGGAGCCTAACCCTGCAATTAATCAGCATTCATGTGCAGAAGGTGCACGAGCATCTGATATGTAGAGAGGGAGTAATTAAAGGCAGATGCAATCTCTGCTTCCCGCAGGCCTGGGGAGGGTAACCACGCTCCCCCTCGTTGGGGTGCAGTCCCCCAAAATCAGCACTGCTCCCCCTTTCCTTTGGAACAGCCGGTCACGCTTGCCCCGTTCACCCTTGCTGGGTGCACGGGAACCGGCTCAGCTCCCTGGAGCGAACGGGCCGACAGCGACTCCGCATCGCCCGGCTGTCAGCAAAGCGAGCAGGAGGGTTGGGGATGCGCGATTTAGGCGAGCTTCCGATGCCTTGAACCCTGACATGGCTCGGTGACACCGCGATGTCCCCGGAGAGGGGGATTGCTGCGGGCTGGAGCTTGCCCGGGACTATCACTGGCCTCCTCCCGCCGGGGTCTGCCCCGCTGCTCCCGCTGATCCTGTCGAGACCTTTAATCCGTGGGGGATCAGCAAATTAATCCACTAAAGCATGAAGGGCCTGAGCTGTGTTTAATCGCTCCCTTTTGTGTCAGGGGACGGCTAAATGACCATACAAGAGAAAAACCCACAGAGGGGTCAGAGGGGAGGCGGTGGGCGATTAACCCCCGTCACCTCCCTCCAGGCTGCGGCGCGGGGTGAGACGGGGCCGAGCCCGCAGCCGCCGGTCCCGGCATCAGTTGAGTTGGTGTCCCCTTGTGCCCCGATGCCCCGTGTCACCCACCCGGGGTAGCACTACGGCCCATGGCGCTCTGTAGCCCCCCCAGCATGATCGGAGCTGCCCCAGCCGCGGGCAGGATGAGCCGTGCGAGGTCTCAACCCGGCTCCCAGCAGACAAGATGTTATCACGGCAATTACCCCCCAAAACCTCCTTTGGGAGCTATTCTGGCCGAGGGGTCAGTGGTGCTGACAGCGGCCGAATGCTCGCCTTGCTCCCGGCGGAGGAGGAGCCGTGCCGGGGGAGGCTGAGCACAAGCCGTCTGCCTGCTCCGGCACAGATTGTGCCAACGCGTGGTTGAGCGCGGCGAACGCTCGCAGCCAGCACCCTTCAGAAATATCACTCGGGGAACAAATGACACCACCTCCCCCTCGCCATCCTCGCACACCAACGCCCTCGCCCAGGCAGGGGCGGCCACGCCAGCCTGGGTGCTGTGGCCCCCCGGTTCCCCCCCTTCCCATTTTCTTCAAAAGGAGAATAACCTGCAGTATATATATATTTTTTTCTTTTTTTTTTCCTTTCTGGAAACTAATGGACTCCTTAAATAGCAAAAATTGCACCCTGTAATTAAGATCTTGCTTTTTAAATGATTAATCATTCTAACCCCTTCCAGCGGCATCCCACTTACTGCTGCTCTCATATTGAAATGCAGATCTGAGAGGGAGGGAGCCGAACAGGTCTGTGGAGAGGAGCAATTAAATCTTCCAGCTGTCGCTGGTCCACCCCATCCTCCATTTTTTTCGGGAAGCCCTGGGCGTTGTCCGCCGGGCTGGCTCTGTGCCCTGATTCACATCCCCCTTTATCATCCTCTCATCTTCATCCTCCTTCCCACCTCTATCCCTTCTTTTTCTGTTGTCTCTTGGTTTCTGGGCTCAGTGACACTTTTTCACTGCAAGGCCTGACCTTCCTTTCCTTGGAAGTGCTGTCAGCTCCCCAAAAATCTGCCTGTACTCCTCTTCCCAGGTGAAAGGGGAAAGGATGTGAATGCATGGTAACAACCAGATGCCTGTTCAGGTACTGATGCTCTGCATCTCTGCCTAAGCCAGTCTTTGCAGCCCTACGAAGTTCCACCCTCCTGTTCTTCCCTTGGCTTTCCTCTGAACCACATCCTACTGCAAAAAAATCAAATCCTGCAAAAGACACCCATGAACATGTGCCATTTCCTTGCAAGGGGTTTCCACAGCCTTGGCACAGCACCTCATTCACACTTGCCCAGGACAAACTACAGATTTCTCAGGATGCTTCATCAGGAAAACTGCTCAGCTGCATATAAACCATAATCAAAAGAATGTCTTCTGGCCTAAATCCATCCTGTAGATTCTCTTTGGCTTGCAGGGTATCCTTCAGGTGTTTTCCAGAAGCACGCTGTTGGTTTTTCAGCCCATTTCTATGAAGCCATGGGTAGATGTAAAAAAAACGGGGAAAATGCATTAGGTTTCAGTCCCCAGCAGTGTCAGGACAATGGTTTGGGAGGGGCAGGCTCCTTCCTAATCATCACCCAAAGGGGAAGGACCTGGAATGTGCATTTCTGTTTCAGGGCTCTGCAAGAAATCCCCCTTTCTGTCAACCCCTCAAGCCAGTCCCATGGACAGTCTGTGAGATAAAATGGGACTGCAGTCTCCATCCCCATGGGCCAAGGAAGAACCTGGTACTCTGGGTCTATTGAAAATGGACAAGAGTTTCTTCAAGAAATCAGAAAAGGCACTCCCTTGAGTTTCTGTGTCTCTCTGGCAGTTTGATTTTTCTGATATGGAAACAGAGAGGAGACAGGAAAGTGTGTGCTCATATGAGATGGGGGAGAGGGAGTGACAGAGAATAAAAGAAGAGTGGTTAGGATGGGGAAAGAATGGAAACGAGAGGAGAACATGCTTTCCCAAGGGAGAGGAATGGAAAGAGGGTTCCTGGGCTAATGTCACCTCTAAAATACTCACCTCTCCTCTCAAATGTTTCCAAAATAGAAGATTCCCAGAAGATCTGGGGAAAGGAGGGAGATTGGAGTTTCTCTGGACTGCCCATCCCATGGTCACTGCATGGCACATGGAGCCAGCACAGCACTGAGCCCCAGGGCACAACGTGGGAACGAAGCTCCATAGTCTGGGAGAGGGAGGGGTGAGCCTCCTCCACAGCACACATCAGACAGCGAGCCCTCAGCATCTGCACTGCTTCCATGCTGATTTTCAGGTGTATTCCTCATCTTCTGGGTTGCAACATCTGGCTAGGACATGGCTATACAATAGGACATGGTTCTCCCCACCAGGCACTGACCAGTCCCAGGGCACAAGACAATATTGCAATGAGGCCAAGGGGAGTTCCATCCCTCACCCTCGGCCTCTTGACACGGATGTATCCAAGAGGGAAGAAAGTCCTCAGGTACCCGGTCCCATCTCAAGGGTGATTTGGCCTCTGTGGTCACCAGTATGTCTTTTAACGGTATGGACAACACTGGCCAGGGCTTCATTCCCCCCTCACCCATCTGGAGTTCAGAGGCCTTTCTCCCATGGCAAAATGGAAACAACATCAACAGGCCTCATAATAACCAACAGGGAGATATGCAGAGCATGAGCCACCCTTCCAAAAGGAAGGACTAATTCCTTACAGTCTCCACACTGTCCTGACACCCTTTCTCATATAGTCTGCATGCTCCAAACCAGCCAGTGATCCTCCAGGATTTTAAAGCATTAAATGCCTGATTTTTTTGCTGTTTTGGCTTTGGTCTTCCTGGGAAAAGCATAGGCAACCAGGCTTGTATTGCCAGGAGCACCACAAGGGTTAACCAGTGGGAAGCAAAGTGGGATACAGATGAGTCTTGATGTGACCAGATTCCCAGGGTACCATGAGGAAAGTCAGCAAACCCCATGAAGCTCTCTATTTATGGATCCCTACTCCTCTGCATGGCCCCTTTCTTCCTCCCCTTTGCTTTCCTCTTTTAACTCCTTGCCCTGAGTTGCAAGGCGCAGGACCCCGTCCCGTCCCCAAGCCCCCTCCATGCCATCATTTGCATTTTCACCAGCCTTGATTAATGCCAGAGCCTGTTTATAGAGTTACAATCTCCAAATTAGGTTGCCGAAGGCATCCTGGACCAGCCCTGGAAAAATCTCGGTGGCTGAAAGGAGCCATAACTAAGCCTCAAGCAGACGTCTTTATTCAGCTGTAATTGACGTTTAACAGACGTCTGTAACTTCGTCTGGACTTATAAAAAAACCCGAAAAGAAGTTCTCCCCTCTCTTTATGTTCCCCCCTTTTATCCAGCAGTCAAAAGTGTAAGAGCCCACCACACCGGCCCCACTCGGTCAGTGTGCAGCAGGGGCCGTGACAATAGTGGGGCTGAGACAAAGCCACAGCCCACGCTGCACACACTGGCGCCTTGTATGTCTATTTACCTCCTAGAGTGGTTTATGCTAATTTATTGGCGAGCAGCGACCACTCCTGCATACTGATGTGCCGCCACTTCTTTCTGAGCGGGGGCCCTCGTCTGCAGGGAGGCCCGTGGGGGGACCCCCTTCCCCCCCAGCAGCGCCCCAGAAAAGGATGCTGCAATGCTCAGGGCTCCCTGTGTGCTTCCAAACCATCCAAGCTCCCATTCTGATCCCATGATGGCTCTTTATTTTGGTTTCCTTTGGGCACAGGGTGCTGATGCTGTCCCCTTACTCAGGGATGTTCCAGGCGCTGGAACCACACAGACAAACTGAACCCAGAGCCACAGGAGCTAAGGGCATGGAAAGAAATGCTATAGATAGCTCTGGAGACAAATGGATTTTCATATAAATATATCTCCGTGGTGTTCTGCTGACATGTGTGAGTATGGAAGGGTGCTCACAAGTCAGGAAGACACTAGAAATCAGGATAAAATTATTTTCTTCTTTCCTGAGTGCTTACATTGTGTACTATTCTTTGCTGCACAATGGTTTATTTCATCACTGGGACATGAATTCTCAGATCAGGTTTTACCTGCTAGTTCTTGAAGGCAAATTTTCCTTTCTTCCTCAGGAAGACATGGTGCTGCTCAGCCCCAGCCATGGAAAAGCCCTCGTGCTTTCCTGCAGATGATCAGACCATCAGGAGGACAGTGAAATCTCTCTGCAGACCACATCCTTCCCAAACAAGGGTTTTACAGAGCTTTTCCAATGTAGAGACTACCCAGAGTTACAGAATAAATTGGTTTTAGTGGTCCAGGATTCCCCAGAGAAAAGAGAAGCCATATGGGATGCTCCTGCTCTCATCCACAAAGCACCTTCCAGCACCTGCCAAGCACAATCCAAGGCAAAGCCAAGGCTTGGAAGCAAAGCCAGCAGACACAGTTGAGACAAAAGGAATAAAGTCAGGAGCAATTATTTCTGATGCTGTGGACTTGCTGTATGTAGCACATGGAGCTCCTAAAAACCCGGTCAGTGCCATGACGGTGTGAAAGTCATGGGCAGTCAGACATGGGTCCTCATGTCCATGGTGTGAGCACGGGGTCATCGTATTGCAGATGAGGAAGTCAATGAGTCAGAGAGTTTATCCAAGAGGAACAGAGGCCATTTGCAGGTTTAACCAAGCAATGGGCCAGGAAGCTTTAAGATGTATGTCAAAAGTCATTCAGCCTCCCCAGGAGAGGATGAAGGGAGTTGTGCTCCAGCCCCCCCCAGCTCTCTTGCTGCTCATTCACACAGGTGATTCCTGGCTGCAGAGCAAGGCAGGAGACCTGTCTGTGCAGTGGAGAACATGACTCATGGCTGGCAGAGACACACAAGAAGAGTGAGAAATCTGGCCTGAAGTACCAGAGGAGTGCTAAGGTCCCAAAGCTGAGAGCTTGCTCATGCCAGAATGGCCAACAGCCAGGAAAAAAGGGTAACAGAGAGTTAGGTAGGACTGTGTGAGAGCCTTAAAAAATCAGCAGACCTTGGCTGTGCTTTGCTGGCTCAAGCCTAGAGAGATTTGAGCATGTCCTTCGGAGGCTGCTGGTTAGGAGGGATTTATTTGGGGCAGGTGCCCTCTGCCAAGAATGGAAAACAGCCCACACAGCCATTGCTGCCCATGGAAAGCACAAACCAATAGAGCACCTGCACCCATAACTCCACCTTCCTTCAGAATGCCAAATGTAGGTACTTCTGTTCCCAGGAAGACAGAAGAAAGTCATCATGCCTCTGATGTGACTTAGGACAACCCCTAGGCACTGGGAAAGCTGTCCCATTGCCCATGGCACTGGAGGTGGCCATGAAATCAGCACTGGTGCTGCCCCTTCAGTCATCGAGGGACCCTCCACAAACTGGACGAGAGCTTGCTGGGCCAGAGAGGTCGGTTTGGCAGCTGCTTTGTGCTGCTAAAGATCCAGAAAGGGGCTGTATCACAGCCATGGATCCAGCGTTTTGTGTTTTAAACCAGGAGGCTCAGGGTTTCTTTCCTTTCTGTGCTCCTCAAAGCAGCAGTAACTTTTGCATCCCCTCTGGTATATTTCCCTGGGTTTTTTTTTTGCACCAGCTGGGCACAGGGCATGGCCTGAGGAGAGGGAGCAGCTTGTGATGCTGTGCCAGAGCAGAGTTTATCTTTCCCGTGGAAAAGGAAATAGCCTTTCCGTGTGTCTCTTCCACAGTCCTGCACGTCAGTGGAATGAACCCTGGTCACCTCTGTCAGGAGATCAAGGGCTTGCAGGAGTCTGAGGTCAAGCAAGACTTCCCGGGCTGAGGCAGGAATGAACGGGTTTCTCCAGGCTTCCTACAGCAGCGGAGAGGGAGATTTCCTGCACAGGGCTGCTCACAAAGACCCTGAGCTGCCGTGCATCAGAAACACTCAGGGATGCCTTTGCTCGGGGCTGGCGAGAGAGGCTCGGCAGCAGCACTAGAGAGTCACTGGAGGGGTACACGAAGGAGGGAGAGCCTCCTTCCTGCCCCAGCACTCTGCCTGCGAGTGAGGGCGGGCAGGGCTCTGCGAAGGTGCCAGCCCAGGCCCTGGCAGCCTGCAGTCCTGCCTGTACCGCTGCCTTGCAGGAGAGGAGGGAGACGCGAGCACCATGTCTTAGGCGAGGGCACCTCATGCTGGCAGCTCCAGAAATAGCCTGGAAGCCTTTGTTTTAGTGCTTCCCCTTCTTTCTCTCAGGGTCACACGGCTGATGCTGACGGGGTAAGAGGGTGCTCTGGAGATGAGTGAAGCTGTGGGGACTAAAAAAGCATCCCCAAACTGGGGATCATCCTCCTATTCCCTCTGCTACATGTTCCCTTGCAATTCCATGCCCAGAGCCACCCCTGCTTGAGGCCAAGCCAGGTTTTTCTCGGACACCAGCACCAAGCATCCCCCAAGCCCTTGTCCCCAAGGTTCCACTGTGCCTGGACCCACCAGGACTTGAGGGCTGTGGGGTGGCTGCCCTTCCACGGCCCAGATAGGGACACCCCCATGTGTCGTAGCAAACCCCAGACATTTAGGGCTGAGTGCCTGACCCCAATGCCCCAGTCTGCCTTCCAACTGCTTCTGCATTTTCCTGTTCCTCCCAGGGCAAGCTGCCTCAGCAGGAGCATCCCCGGGCCTCGCCAGCGAGCTGTTATTTGCCAGCCAGAGGTGGGTGAGAAAAGAAACACCGTCCCTAAAAAACAAGATGTCTGGTGTGAATATCCTGATCCTGCTAACCCGAGGGCTCGGCTGGAGCCCGCCGCGTGCAAGCAGCAGCCCCAGGTCTCGCTTAGCAACAGGGCACGGAGCAGCCCGCGGCTGGCAGGGAGAAAAAAGGGTCTTTTCTTGTCGGTGAAAGATTCATCGTTGGGCTGAAAGTGGCCCCTCCCCTCTTTCAAATACTTGTCAGCAGGGAGAATACAGCTTAGATACTGGGCTGATCAGATCATGGCTAATCTGTTATTCCTGGCCGTGAAAACTGCCGGAAGACTTTCAAACAACTTCACTGGGAGCGTGTGCGGCGGGAGGGAGCGGGCAGGAGATGCCGAGCCCCTGGCAGCCCCGCGCCGGCATCCTGAGGGCATCCCCTGCCCGTGAGGTGTGCAGGGAGGGCAGCACTGGTCCCCCACCCCGTGCTGACCGGGGAATCCTCAGTGCCATGGGCAGGGGTGGCAGAGGGAAAGGGGTCAGTGCTGAGCAGTAGAAGATGGGCTGGCCAAAATGTCCCTGTGGTGAGAGCAGGCTGTTCTGGTCGCATGGCTTTTTCTCCCAAATAATCTGGTTTGAAGATGCTTGTCACTGTTGCAGGACATTTGCCGCTCGTGTCTGGGAGCCTCATTGCTGCAGAGAGTACCAAGAAAAAGGTGGCCAGCTCGAGGAAGGGTACTTTCCTCCCTCTGGGCTGAGATGTTCGTAAGAGAAAAATCAGACCAGAAAAGTCAGACAATTTGTGGACTCAGTGGTTTGCAGAAATTTCACATGGTGGCCCAGATTCTGCTCCTGTGCATGGGGGTACATCAAAGACATGCAGTATCCTACAATATCTCCTACACATCCTGCTATGTCCACCACTGGGGCCAGTGTGGGTGGCCAGCCCAGGGAACAGTGGCAATGCACCCTCACTGCCAGAAACCCCCTTGTCCCTACAAAACCAAGGTAGGTGGAGCTGCTTTAACCACTGCCACTGCTCACACAGTTTAAGATCTGATCCCCAGGCCTGGCACACATTGCTCTGCCTCTCCTGAGAAGCTTTGCATGCCCATAGATCTTGGTCATGTACCTTGCCCTGCTCCCTAGCTTTCCTGCTGTTGCCTTGTCCTGCTGCATTCCACTTTCAGCTTGGCTTTAGCCCTAAACCTCTCTCTTCCAGGCTCAGCAGTAGCCCAGGTTATTGTCCAGCACGTACCATGAAGATGGACCTTTGGGGGACAGCTCTGTGATAGAGAGGAGATGATGGCCCAAACTGATGGTAGCCTGTGGGAGGAGGATGGATGCCCAGAGAGCCTGGGGACTGGCCTGCACCTCAGCAAGCTCCTCTTACTCAGGAATAATTAATTATGTTCTCAAGGATCTTAGCTTCAGCCCTTCCCTGCTCATGCCCCAGCCCAGGAGAGGAGGGAGGAGGAGACGGCAGCGAAGAGGGTAGAGAATTAATTGGACATTGTGTTGGGAATCGCCTCCTGGTTGCTGTCAATCTTGGGAGTGAACAGCCTCTTGTCTCACTCAATAGGAACTTTATATGCTCCTTTAATCCTTCAGTCTGTATTGTCAGAGCTTCCCCCCTCCTCCTGTCTCTCCTTCCCACCACAGGACTTCTGATGACCCCAGCTGTCTGAGGCGATACAAAGAAGCCCCTTAACTAACACCCTGTGATCTATACAGGCAATAAAGAGGGTCCCCTTGACAAGGATTTGCGGGCAGAATATATGCAAATGCTGGGAGGTGCGCGGGTGGGGAGGTGTGCCGGGAAAACCGCTGTGCAGAGGGCACGGCTCCTGGCCCTGGCTCGAGTGGGCATGTGGTACAGGAGAGGGGTGGCCAGAGAAAACCAGAGCTGGCTGGGGCTGGTTGGCCATTGCACACCCTGCTATGGGCTAAAGCAAACAGGAGTGCCCCGTTCATCAGGGCTGCAAGGCCCAGCCATCCATGGGCACATAAATGGGGGTCTCCTGGCCGATGCCCCCCTGTGCTTTGCTCCTTGACGGCCACCTCCCAAAGTCAGGAGGCCATGCTCCTTCCCACATTAGCACATGAATGGGGTTAGGGGTGGGGGGGAGGTGTGAAGGGGGGCAAGCCCCCAGTGTCCACTCAAGCAAACAATTTGGCTAGCAAATTGACATAATTACAAGGGACAGAGAGAAAAGAAAGGCGAGCCCCCTCCTCTGCGCTCCAGAGGGCCCGACCCCTGCCGAGTTACTTAGACCCTTTGTGCGACTCAATGCTAGGTACTGATGAGGGGACGTATGCCCTTTTCAAGGGCCCTAAGCGACCGGCTGCCCTAATCTGATTACAATTTACAGCGCTCCTTCAGAAGGGGCTGGAGCGGTGCTCACGCAGGCCTGGACACTCCGGCTCGGACATGCACGCGCTCGCTCCAGCCCAAAGGCAGGCAGCTGGATGTGCGTGGCCAAGGTGGGAGCACGTGCACAGTGGCACCGCGGCCAACAGCATGCGGGCATCAGCAGCAGCCCCTGCAGCGTGGTGTTCAGGGTGCCAGTTGTGCCAGGTCAAGAAGGCTGAGGGCACGGCTGCGGGGACGTGAGGCTCTGTACGCGCGGGCACCCTGCCAGCAGCAGACACACAGTGGCCGGTGGCTGGGGTGTGCAGTGAGCCCATTTCAGCGCTGGGGTTGGCACCATGTACGTGCACTCATGCACAGCAACACACACAAGGGCACAGAAGTAGTAAGCATGCAGCTCCCCTTGTACCAGGGAGATCCACAGATGGGGCCCCTCTCCACCAGGAGTGGGGGACAGCAGAGGTGAGCAAAGGCCTTCTGCCAAAATCTCTGCAGCAGCTTGCAGGAGCAGGAGTGCGAGCAAAGCCCACCACCTGCCTATTAAAAGAGGGATTAAACTGTGCTGTTCCCCCCCACCTCCTCCCTTCCCTCTCTAACATCATCCCCTTGGGGAAACCACCACCTTTACATGAGATTTTCCCTTTTTTTTAACCTCTTTTCTGCTCTGTGCCACATAGATCCGAGGGGATTAGCAGCCAGGCTGGGCCTTCCAGCCTCCTTGAAGGTAGGTTGTTTCAGCCACCCCCCCCATGGGAACCTGCCCCAGGACAACTTTGGTCAATGCCTCCGGTGCTTCCCAGCCAATTTGTACCACCTAATCCCTGCGAGTATCTACAGCCCCTTTCTCACACGTTCTCCCGCCTGCCGGAGCAGCCCAATCCTCTGCGCTCCACGCTCCCCCGTTGAGAAACCCTCCGTCCACTGCTGGGGCCGCGACTGCACTTCAAACGCACCAGCCCGATCCCAGCATTGTTTGCCAGGGAATTAAAACTGCATGGCCAGCCCCAGTGAGTGATTTAGGTACTGAGACCAGACTGAGCCCTGCGAGAGCACGGGCAATAAAACGCTTCGCTGCCCAGCAGCCTGGGCAATTCAGGTGTCTTCCCACGAGGAGGAGGCAGAGCCCAGGGGGCCAGGGAACTGAGTCAGGGCTTCTGCTTTCCGCACGTGGACATGGGACAGGACCGTGTCTCAGGGCCCACAGACCTGCCCCAGAGATGTGGGCTGGCCACCTCACTGAAGCAATGAGTGCAACCCAGTCTGTGCCATTACTGAACCCCATGGACCCTTGCAAACTGCTGGGGAGGAAAAACCAGAGGCCTCGAAGGTTGGACAAACCGATTACCTGGGACACAGCCAGAACTCAAATGGTATGGGACAAAGGGACCCCACTCCAGTCACACAGTAGGGAATGCAGTGCCCAAAAGATCTGCTTTTGCTTTCAGATTTTGCAGACTTGTGGGGAAAAAGTTTAGGACTCCCTTTTTCAAATGACCTTGTCTATGGTGCCTGTCAGTAAACATTCCTGTGATGGTTTCTGATGCACTCTCTGGATGAAGCTGTGAGCAGAAAATGGCTGTTACATCCCTTTCCCAGTGCAGAGAAGCTGATCCCAGCACAGGGAAAACAATTGCCCTACATTTTCCCATCCCTGTCCTGGAGAAAAGATGCAGCTCAATATATGCTTCAGCCTCTGCAGGGATCACTCTCCAGAGACCATTTCTAACCCCTGTCAGACCTGCCTTTGCCATCATAAAAGGAATGTACAATACACCACTTGCTGGCAAGTGGGCTGGATCTCCTGATGGCCCAGCTATGATATTTCTAAATTTCTCCTCAGCCAACCAGCCCTTTCCCTGCATCCCACACTGCTGCCGTGCTTGAGACCAATCCTGTGGAGGATTTTAGGCCTTTTATTACTATTCTTTTTTAAATGGTGAGGTTGTTTCAGGCCAAATGGAGGCAACGCGTGTGCAGGAGAGAGCGTCTCCCGTGCCTGGCTGTCCCCGTCCCTGCGCCATGGCAGGGGAACACAGTGTTTCGGCACCTCCTCCTCTGTCACAATGTTTTTCAGCTCCACCAGGCAAAGTGTCCAATTAGAGCAGAGCCTCTTGCTTCCATCTTTGCCGACATTTAATTAACATGCTGCTGCTGGCAGCCGCTGACAAATTCCAGAAACATGTTGTAAAGGGTTTTTGTCTTTACCCAGCATGGAAAATGAGGGTGTCATATCCCAAGGGGATGTGAATAGCTACTTTTGACTCCCCCCCTCAGGTGTAAGAATTACAGCTAGACGCAGTGAAGAGACCTATCAGGCCTCCTACCTCCTTTACCCCCCTCTCTTTTCCTTTCCTGCTCCTCACATTATATCACCCTGGAAAACATGCAGGATTTTAGGCCTGGTTTTCATCCCTGTTTCCTCCAACTCTGGCTGAAGCCTGATGGTCCAGCTAAGAGACAGGGGCTGTCCTCTTCTCAGCAGAATAGCACCAGTAAGTGGAAGCAGTCATCTGATGACACTGGAAGAAATGGCTGAAGTCAAAAGAGAGGAAAGAGTCCTGTCAGCCTGTGCTGTTCATGCAAACAAGGTTCCCCAGGAGCTGATGGAGTTCAAGGGAAGGTGATGGCAGAGGCCACCACGCAGAAGTGCAGCTGGACTCACAGCCGGCCCTCACCCCCGCCGTGGACGGCAGGAGGAGAAGAGGGCCAGCTGCTGCACCCCAGCATCCCCTCCTCAGAAAGAACCAGCCTGGCCTGTGCTTCCCACAGGGGCTCAGCCCCACCATGGGGGCTCATCACCTTCTCGATTGTCATCTCAAGGTGCCAGCTCCCAAAGCAAGTGTCTCTCCAGCCTGCACTACCTAATACGTTATCTAATACACTCAGCCTTTATTGCCACCGTTCATGCCTCCACTTTGTCCCCAAGGCACCAGGACTGACCCAACGCCTCTGCTTTGCCCCGGGCAGCCAAGAGCTCTCCTGGCAGCTGCTATGCCGCTTGAGGGAGAGACGGGTCTGGGTGCCATCCCCATCCCGCTCGCCCGCTGACACACGGCAGCACAGGCCTGGAAAGAAGAACATGTCTTTATTATATCCACAGCAGCTCGCTACAAAAGCGGCAAGTAGGGCAGAGCCCTTGTCGTCAGGGGGAGAAGGCGCTCCTTGGGCCCCGGGAGCGGGGCGAGGTCCGGCGGCGGGGAAGGCGGGCCGGCGGCGGGGCGCGGCTCAGGGCGAGGCGGGCTTGTCGGGGTTGTGCATGTGGTACACATCGCTCTCCTCGTCCTCCGGCACCTGCGGCAAAGCCCCCTGAGCCCCTCGGGCCGGGCTGCGGGCCGACAGCGCCACCTCGTGCCCCCCGCCCCGCTCCCGCCCCGTGCCCCCCTCACCTCCCAGTACACGTCGTCCTCGAAGCAGTTCTCGGCCGCGGCGTCCCCCCAGATGGGCAGCTTCAGGATGCCCCCTGCAAGGAGGAGGGCAGGGAAGTGGGCACAGGGCCGTGGGGGATGCAGGCGGGATGCGGGTGGTCCACCCAAGGGAGCAACCGCTCGCCTGGCACGGTGCTCGGTGCCGTTCAGCCAGGATGGATCCGGCCGTGGACAGGAGCACATGAATGCCTCTGTTTCAGCTGCAGGCTGGCTCAACCCTCCCCTCTCCGTGCTCCCCTCCTGCTTACCCACAATGGCCCCCCCAGCAAATGCCATCAGCAGAGACACCACAATGCCGGCCGCCTGGAACCCTCCCTGGATACTGGGTGTCCGCGTCTGGTACACGCCGGTGAAATCAAACGCCTTGATGAACCTGCCGAGAGCAGAAATGGTGATGATCGCCCCTGGCAGGAGACATTCCCTGGCTCCAGAGGAACCATGTTGCCCTGCTCTCTTGGGAACCCTTGCCTAGCCCCATCCCTCTTCTGCAATTGGCCAGGGGAGTTTTACAATGACCAAAACACCTCTTGCTTCTTCCTCTGACCCTGGCAAGGCTTTATCAAGGAGGAGCCGAAAATATAAACATTCGCTTTGTATTTCAGACTTTTAGCCTTACCTGACCCCACAAAAATGCAGGGGGAGGGAGAAGCACTTCCCTACCCATTGTGGCCCAGAATAATGACAACCAGCAGGACTGTGGCTCACTTTATGAGGCCACCAAGAGTCAGCCGCATCAGATGAGGCTACAGTTCAGTAAGTCCAACACAGTCAGTGCACCCCATGTTTTTGAGGGACAACTCTGGGCAACTCTGAACTATTAACAAAAGCTGTTAATTGCTCCCTGCTCCCAGGCCGCACAGGCTCGGGTAAAATCTATTCTCAGGGAAGATTTTTCAAGCCATCTTACCCTTCCTTTCCATATACATCTTCCGTGGCTGCAGCTGCTGTGATGGCCCCCACAATGCCCCCAATAAGGCCTGGCATGGCATGGAGGTTGTGGATGCCACATGTATCCTGAATGTGTAACCTAGACTCCAAAAAAGGCTGAGGGGAAGGGAAGTAGAGAGAGATCAGGGAGTTGAGCGTGGTCCTGGAAAGGATTTGTTCCTTCCATGGAGGACTGGGATAAGCAGAGAAAGAGGAGTGATACTGCGTCCCATAAAAGAGCTAAGGGCTTGTAGACAAAAATGTGAGCCAAGCTCAAGATAAACTAACAACATATCCTCCAAACACACTCCTATTGGGAGTCAGAAACTTCCTGAGCATTTTGGGGCAGTAAGAGAGACAGAAGTGCATCTCATAAGGGATTCTGGAAAGCAGGAACCGTCAAAGGGAAGTGAATCCATTCTTAGTCTCCTCAGCAGGACCAGGGCTGCAGACCCCTCGAGCAGCACTCACCGTGAAGTAGACATACCCCACCGTGGACACGATGCCAGAGATGGACCCGACAATGAGGGAGCCGTATGGAGTCAGCATCATCTCGGCACTGGTGCCCACGGCCACGCCGCCGGCCAGCGTGGCATTCTGGATGTGGACCTGCAGAAGCAACCGCCCTGCCTTGGCATCTCAGGGAGACTGCAATTGCTCAGGGATGGTGCAAATGGCAAAGTGGGAGAATCAGCTCTGAAAATGTTTCCAGAGGAAATATCAGGGCCCATTTTCCTACTTGGTGGTGAAAAACAAGAAAAGAACAGGCAGCTTCTGTCTGTAGCACAGGTGCACATAGACTCCCACTCCCCGTACCACACATGTTCTTTGCATCCACAGATACGGGTGGGGAGTTGTGATGAGATGGAAATTGTCTCACCCCTGTGTCACGCAAGCTCTGCTGTCACAGAGACATGTCACCCACACATCTAACACGTACAAGTCAGCCCCCCGATTGCTCACGAGCTGCTGCGCAGGCCTTGTTTGATGGGGAGAGCTGCCAAACAGGGCTCTGCAACATGCCCAGCAGAGCAAGTCCAGTCCCTGCTGTGGCTTGGGTCCACCACAGGCAGGGCGTCACCTCACACCTCAAACTGCAGGACTCATTTCCACTTTCTTATTCAATAAAGCCTCAGGGTTTCTGCCTGGGTGATGGTTTCACCATCATGCCCTGCAACCCTGTGTCTGTTCAGCAAAGCACAAGTGCCAATTGTTTTCTGGACCCTTGATCAACCTCATTATATGTCCCCCAGGCAGAGCAGGGCTCTCTGGTGCCATCTTACCATGTCAAGCTTGCCCTTCTTTTGCAGCATGCTGGAGAAGGCCATGGTGGTGAGGACACAGGCGGCCAGCGAGCAGTACGTGTTAATAGCAGACCGGTGCTGGGCATCCCCGTGGTCAGAAATGGCTGAGTTAAAACTGGGCCAGTACATCCACAGGTACAGGGTACCTGGTGGGATGGAGCAGATAGGATGAGGAAGAGAAAGGGAGAAAGAGAGAATACAGGGATTGGAAAAAAACATCTAAAGAAGGTATTTCTGCACAGTGGGAAATTACATCCCATAGTCCTTCCCTAGATCCACACCAACATGATGAGACCAGCATCAGGAAAGACTGGCAGAAAAAGGGAACCAAAATGCATCCTTGTCTTCCCAGGCACCATCTCAGCCCAGCCACTGATGAAGGGAGCTGAGTATCTCTGAAAGGGGAAAGACCTCTGACATACAGAGCTCCTCAGCTCCATATCCTGGTTTCAGTTTTTCCCAGAGACACAGGAGGAACCAGCCCTGTGCAGCCAAGTGGTCGCCAAGCAGCAGCACCCCGAGATCAGGGCTGACTCACCGATCATAGCAAAGAGGTCGGAGTGGTACACGGAGCCCTGCTTGTCCTTACTCTGCTCCAGGTTGGGTCTGTACAGGATCCGTGTCACCGTGAGGCCAAAGTAGGCTCCGAAGGTGTGGATGGTCATGGAGCCACCTGCATCCTTTACCTGCAGCCATGTGACAACAGGGGTTTGCTTCTGCAATAGCCACTCATTCTGGAGCTAGGGCCTCATTTGCATTGTGCCCAGCTTGTCTGCCCACTTGACAGAGGGACCCAGTGCTCCTGAATTGCCAGGTTTATGTGTAAAACCCCAGAGGATCTCCCTTCTCAGGGAAGTATGACCCGCTGCCCATCTCCTTCATAATCTGGGTGCTTTTGCTGCCTGAACTCTTGCATTTTAAATGCTTATGAAGGCAGTGGCTTGGTGGAGCCATAGCAAAGTGAGACAGTTTGGAGAGGTGCAAGAGGAAGGAGCAGAAGAAAGCAGATACTACCTAAAGCCTTACATGAAGAAGGTTGAGGAGGATGTACTCGTTCACTGAGAAGAGTGTGACTTGAAACAAAGTCATGACAAGGAGCTGGATGGGGCTGGTTTTTCCCAGGATGGCCCCAAAAGCAATGCACACAGAGCCCACGCAGAAATCAGCATTGATCAAGCTAGAAAAGGGGAAGGAAAATTGTGATTTAATAAGGAAATACTTCTCTGTAAATCACTCTCACCTACCCCCAGCTCTGGAGATCCCACATGAAGACAAAGAGGTGATGAGGAGACATCCCTGGATGTCCCACTGACCTTCCTCCGATCCTTACAGCCCCACATTATTTAGATAATGTGGATGATCCATGTTCTCAGCACCGACATCCGTGGTGCCTGGCTCGGCGCTAAGGGGTGACGCTCACCTCAAGTTTCCCTTTGAGCAGTACCATCACAATGGCAGGTACCTTTGGACTCAAAGGTGGAAAGCAAGTGGAAGTATGTGGAGGGAAAACAACAGTTTAGAGACTGATTTGTGTTTTACGTAACTGAGGGACAGGTGTTGCCAACTGCTTGGCTCTCATTCCAGCTCTTCCACTGGCCTGGCAAGAGTTGCCATCCCAGAGCCCAGCTCCTCCTTACTTCTCCACTCCAATGAGGATCTTCCCGTCCTTGAAAGAGTGGAACCAGCCTTGCATCAGGAGAGCCCACTGGATCCCAAAGGCAGCGAGGAGGAAATTGAAACCCACAGCTCCGAATCCATAGCGCTTGAGGAAGGTCATGAGGAAGCCAAAGCCCACAAAGATCATCACGTGGACATCCTGGAAAGCTGTGCAGAGGGAAGGGACTGTCAGCTCTGTGAGGACACCGGGGCTGCAAGTGCCATGTGCATTTGGTGTTGAAAAGAAACTAATAACATCACAAGCAGTAGGGGGGAAATGAAAGAGAAAATGTGTATTTGCCTCATGTCTCCACGTTTCTAAGTCTAAAAATGGCTCAGCTTTTGGAAACTGGCTTTTGGTTAAAAGGCTCAGCCTTTAAAGTAAATGTTTACTAAAAGTTGTGTGCAAAGGAAGACCTGAGAGCAATGGAGTATACGGAGGAAAACATTTTTCCATTCAGATTGTTTTTTCCCCTTTTGTAAAAAACTCAAAAAATATCATGTGAAATGAACAGTAAAGTTTTGTTAAAACATGTAAATGGTCATTCTGGGTAGGTCCATTCAATACAGGGTCCTGCTGATGGCTCAGAGCAAGGAGAGCACAACAACAAGGAAAGTTTACAAATACATTTTTAAATGCTTTGGAAATCAGTGGCAAAATACCCTTGAGACCAGAAACCCACCTTGTGAGATTTTTAGTGCTTAAACCAGAGAGACCCAGTTCTTCCCACTAATGGTCAGACCTGCTCACTCAAGCCCCTCAGATGCCCTTCCCCGGGGGAAACCAGATCTGTGTGAGCCTCTTGAAAGACCTTCTTGGTGCAGTAAACCTGCTGTACTTTTTAATGCTGCACGTTTCTATCAGATAAGCGTTACTTTGCAATTAAGTGAGCTGAAACGCTTGCATACTTACAAATTGAACCATGCAAACCCTCACACTGCAGGCCACTCAGCCAATGGAAGGAACAGGAGACCCAAGGCTGGGATTCTCCATGGGAGGCTCCCACCAGCAAACCCATGCTGTAGAGCAGATAAACACAGCAGTGATGGAGCTAAACCAGAACGTTCTGCATTTTGCAGTGCACATATCATAATAGCCACTATATCCAGCAATGTCTGTGCATCTCAGAAAGGGTGGAAGCTCAGGGCAAAGGAAATTCAGTGACTGCAAGTCCGCTCTACCCTGAACCTGTGCTGAAATCCATCAGCCCCTGGTCCATTTCCATGGGGCTTGTGTTTGCTACTTCCACTGAGGGCTGGTGAAGACTTGAGTGAAGCGCAGCTCTGTAGAAGCTGTGACTTCTGTCCTTTTAGACCTCTAGAAGACCTTGCAACTTGCTTAAGGATGAGCATTTGGACAGGCTTAAGCCATGTAGTGTCATGCTAATCTGCTTGCTTTTAAAAAATGCCCCTCATGCCTATGAAATCTCTCTTTAAAAAGGAAGGAGACGAGATCTGCAGCTGGCATTGTTCAGCAGAGGTCACTTCAAAAGCACTTCTCCACACGTCCTAGGAACCAGTCTTCCTTACTGTGGTTTTACCACACAATCCCACAGACTTTCCCTCTGCAGCTGTATTTATTTCCCTTCTCTCTTTTCCAGTTCAAGTAGCACAACATACAGCTAGAATTATCTGCTGCCATTTGCATTATATATTCATTCTTTCGTCCTAAAAGCAGAAATGCACAGGTCAGAGTTAAAGCTGTGGACTGCATGCCTTCAAAAACCCAGAGGATCCCACTGTGTGTTAGACTCTGTACGAACTCAGGAGGAAGAGCAGATCTTTCTTTAAACCACGCCCAGTCTAAAACCTTTTTCTAACCCTTGCCTTTGTTTTCCCTTAGTAAGAATAACATTGTTATCACTCAGAGGCAGCACAGCCATTGCCATACCCTAAAGGTTGTGTAAGCCTGCTTTTGTGGCAGGATTATTGCCATAACTATCAAGAGGTAGTGTTTGGGCTTTGGGGACGCTATCAGGGATGAAAAATCTCATTTCTTTTTCCCTAGAGAGCAGATGAGTCACTGGTTATGGAATATCCATGTGCAATCCAAAACGAGAAGGAATTGTCACACTGACTGGACCTGGCAATGGGCACCACTGTCACAACCACGCATTGTCTTCCTGAAACCAGGACAACTTCCCTCTGCCTGCCTTCCCAATCATCTCTGGCTTGAAGGGCCTGTTCGTTTGTCACTCCTATCCCTCTGCCATTGCAGACAGGTGCTGTGGACAGCAGTGGTCACAGATATGTTGGTACAAATGATCTTCGGGTGTTCAACCACCACATTCTTCTGAGCAGCATTGGATGGACATAAGACTTAAAATTCCAGGGCTTGGCCACCTTGTCGTGATTGTCCATCTTTGCAGAGAGAGAATATTTCTGATTAAATAAGGGAGAAGGAACAGCTATGCTTTTGGGCACGTGAACCCTTCCTCAGGTCTGAAACAGAAACGTAATTCAAAGCTAAACTGAGCAGTTGCCCTTACATAGATTTAGTTGTGTTGAATCCATCCTGCCGTTTGAGGGGGAATATTTGGCACTGCAGAGCAGGAGTGGGATATGAGGACAGAAGAGATGTCACTTCCTTAGCTCCTACACATTCTTTCTTGGACTCCTGATGTCCTCCAGCACACCAGTGACAAGAGCAGCCCTCAGGCACTGCTGCTGCTTCACACCAACCTGTGTGGGGCTGGTCCCAAGGGCAGAAGTCCAGGGAGAGCCCAGGGCAGCCACGACCGTGCATGAACCTGGAGGCTGACGGAGCAGTCGGTTTCTGTAAGCAAATCCTTTTCTGAACTAGCTAATCCTCAGCAGCCACAGGTTGCTATAGTTCCTTTGATTTAGCAGGTGTTTTTAATGGAAATGTTCTAAATAGATGCATGACTCAGGCCTGTTGCTTCCTTGGAAACAATTGCCTACAGAAGCAGCCTGTTCTGAAAGGCTCACAACAAAGATGACCAGCCCTGGAGATCAAAGCCACCCAAAGGCACTGCCTGGCCAGATGAGCTTTAACCTTCTGAATAATTTCTGTGTCACTACTATACAGAGATCCAAGAACCCTGGGAACCTGGCATCTTAGGAGGACTCTGGCATTGAAATGCCAGTAGCTAAAGGGTAATTCACAAGTGAGGGGGTGGACGGAGGAAGAGGAGGAAGATGTCACAGGATCTCGACAGCTGTTCCTCTGTGTGCATAGAAAGGCTTGCTCTGATCTAGAGTGAGGGAGGGGGCAGCAAGCTGAAACTTGCAGAGTGTTGGGAACACGTCAGCCCTATTCCTGGAAAAAAGACGTCATGGTACCCTGCTGACAGGGCCCCAAGGCACCGGGGGGCCGTGAGGCTTTGCTCTCACTCTTTGGTGAACCCCAAACCAGCCTCAAGGCAAGAGCACGACTTTCTAGCAGTTGGTGGAGACAGCACCTCTGACAGGCTCTGCCACAGCACAGGAGAGGATGGGATGGGATGGGATGGGATGGGATGGGGACCAGCCAGCACAAGAATTACGCTTCCAGAATACTCACAGGGGTATCGGAAGTAGAAATCGTTCTCAATGTCACTGGTCAGGTTCATCTCTCGCTTCTCCTCCTCCCAGTGTGCATCAGCTTCGGCACCAAAGCGCACGAAGACTCCAAAGAGGACGATCATGGCCGTCTCCCAGAGGAGGCAGACGAGCGGGAGCCGCCAGCGCATGGACGTGTTCTTTGCCATGCCTTGGTGCCTCGGCCTCTCCATCCGCAGGGGCTGCCGGCGGACTGTGCCAGCCCGTGTCCCCCGTGCTCGCCCAAGGCCCTCACATATATAGGTCACAGAGGGTGAGGTGGGGCCCAGGGAGGTGCCTCTGGCAGGATCACATTTCAGAGCACTGGAGCTTCACCAGAGTTGTTCCTCTAACCCACCTTCGTCCCTGGGAGGAGGGACAGGCTTCAGCACCTTTCCTCTGAGCTGCTCCGAGCTCCTCTGAGCCCTGCCTCCACAGGGACGAGCAGATGTGGAGGCCAGTGTGAGTGGGGAGGGGATCCAGAGTGTCCAGCCCCCTGCTCTGCCCAGTCCCACACCCGTTCCCTGCCCCTGGCAGGAGCACCCCGATCCTGCTGTACTCCCCCTCCTGGCACTGGGTGCTTCCCTCACCCCCTCCCCAGCTCTGGGATCACCCTTCCCCAGCTGGCACTGAGGGTGAAGGCAGGGTGCCCTTTGCTCCAGCTCTTGGCTTTTGGAAAAGCAGCCGAGGTGCAGAATAGGAGGAAGAGGAAGGTGTGTGCTTCAAACCAGGTACCAAGGTCCTGCATGAGTGCACAGACACACAATGGCCCCGCCAAGGCTGCCACAGAGCTATAAGGATGTTCAAGTGACACATGTTCTATAATTTCCCAAAGAGATTTACCCAGAGCATCCTCCTGGCAAGGCAAACTGAGCTGGGGCTGTATAACCAGGGCAATACTATGAGATGGTGCTGGAGGCCTAAACATCCCCTTCTCTGGTATAGGTTTTCCTTAAATTATCAAACATAAACATAAAACTCCATTTTTCCTACTCTTTTGAATTATGTGCTCTTTTCCCAAAGAGCCAGGCAAGTCCTTCAAATGGATCCCAGCTACTTCCTCTGCCTGCAGATCCCTGGGTTGCCTGTCAGTCTTCAGGAGATGAAAGACTGCAGCCCAGGCAAGCTGCCCAAATTTGCTGATGGCATCTAATTGTGGCCCGCAGGCTGAGCAAGCAGCACTGATTTTGGTGTTGATTAGGCAATAATTTGAGTTTATTATTTTTTCTTGTGTGCTTTCTTCTCAAGATGACAGATGGCAGAAAAATGCTGTGGATGGTCTTGAAGAGACTGACGGCCACAAAAAATCACTCTCCAACCTCATTTGAACCCTGTGCAGACAGCAGGATAGAGACAGTGTTGGGAAGAAGAGAGAAGCCCATCTGCCTTAGCCCTTACCCTGCATAAGCAGAGCTCCATGTGACTGGGGTCAGTTTTTAGGGACATCTAAAGCAAGTGGATGTTGCTGTTGCCTGAAGGACGAGCTTCCCCTCAGGCAGTGCTGCTCAGGGTGTGTTTTTGGGTCTCCCATTACACAGGTTTCTGCAGGGCAGTCTCAGCCGTACACAAAAGAAAACGAAAGATCTCTGGCTAGAAAGAAGCTGAAATCTCCAAACAATACTTGATCTCTAATTGCTGGAACGCTGTTGACGGTGGCATGTTCTCGTGCCAGCTACGTGGTAACACCAGTATTCTGCCCTGCCCTAGAGCAGCCCTTAGACACCTCGAAAAAGGCAGCACACAGGAGCATTTTAAAACAAAAGGGAACTTGCTAAGGGGCTGTAGCCACCAGCAGCTATGCTCTGTGATTACTCTAGCAAAAGAGTAACTGCAGAGCTTTTCTAATCCATGGCATCACTGAAATGGCAGGGTCTCCAGAAAAGCAGCTTGCAAAGCCCTTGTGCAGACCCAAGAGGCAGCAGTTCTGTCCCACCTGCTGTCCCCAGCCCCTCTCCCCATGTGTGGAGGCCAGGAACAAAGGCTAATGGCTTTTCTGCTGGCCTGATAGTCTCACCTTGCTGCACTGCCTGGCGCTGTCCCTCCTTATCAACCTGCAGATCAGCACTTTGTCACTGCAGTCCCATCAGGGCTGGCATGCTCCACTGGCTGTCCATGCTGTGAGAGCCCATTAAAGGACCAGCTTCTCTTCAGGCTCCTTTTCAGGGTCAGGATAACACTGGGAAGGCTGATGGGGCTGTGCCGCACAAGTGTCTGCAGCAGTGCTGGCAGAGCACTTCCTGTGATGGGTTAGACCACCATTGCACCCACCCTGCAAGGTACCCAGCTGCGTGGTAGGACACACAGGGCAGGTTTCACCACGCCTCAGTCACAAATATCAAGGTACTGAAATGTCCTGTTGGAAACTTCAGGCTGGTGTGAGCTTGCTCCACCACAGAATTTCACCCATCATGTCCAGCACCTGTGAGAGCCACAGGGTTTCCCCAAAAAATCACTGGGATGATGCTGGGGGAGAAGGAACATTTGCCTTTTTGCTTAAAAGAAGTGAGACTAGGTCTGGCAGTGGCCAGGTCTTAGTTGCCTTGGGTGAGGGTTGTACAGTACTGGTACCAGCTGGGTCTCTCCCTGTTTCTCACTGTTATGAGCACTAAAAATATTTGAAAGATGTGGAGACAAAATCTAAAGCACACAGAAATCTCTCCCTTTTGCCTGGAGGCCTTGGGGCAGCTTCACCTTGGATAGGAAGGAATGGGTGCTCCCCAGAATTAGTAATCAAAGCCAGTACCAGTAGCCTTTGGGCACATGGGGTGGAGAGGGCACTGAAAAATGATGATATGGGGTGGCTTGGGAGCAGCACAGGTGAGACTCTGGGCATTGCCCAGTATCAAAGGTGATTTGTTGCTCATGCAGGTCCTTGAGGAGTGACCTGAAAGCAAAGCATCTGAGTCAATACAAAACAAAACTTTTTTTTCAGGCTGGCTCAGCAGAAAGGCAAACAAACTTTCCACTGGGGCAGGACAGAGTAGGGGTATGAGGGGAGATGAAACTGTTCACTTAGGTCTGGGCTTTCTCAGCCCTTTTTTCAGCCCCCACCATTAAGCATCCCTTGGAGACAAATGTTGGAAACAGGACAAAATAAAGTGAGACCTTTCTGAGTTAAAAAAAATCCTATCTGGATCAAAGTGTCAACCACATGTGAGCCAAATTTACAAATGATTTTTATTGTGCCCTCTCCTTCCTCCCAAGAAACAGCATTTATCAGCAAGTAAATGATTGTCCAGAAAGAACCCAAGGACTGTTTGAGAGGGAAGTTGGTGTCCTTGTGGAGCAGGCAGAGAGGGCAAATGTCTGCGTAAGCGGCACAGAGACAGGATAGCACAAGGAGCAGAGGTGTGAGAAACTGTGGCTGTCACACTGGGAAACACTGTCACCTGGGCTCAGCCAACACCTCTGCTGGCTTTCCCAAGAGCAGGATAGGCTTCCAGAGCAAATACACCCTGAAGGAGTTTGAGTAGCCAGCAGCAGTTCCTGTGTTGGAAGCTGTCAGACTTTGCTGGGAAACTCCCCTTTGCCCTGGGTTTGTTTCTGGTCCCGGGTGGAGTGTGATAAGGCAGGTTTTGGTCACACTCTGCTAAGTGTCCTCAGCGGACTGCTGGGACAGATGCCAGTGGCTGGCCACTGGCAGTGACACTGTGGTTGGCTCTTCCTCAGGGCTCGAGCAGCAGAGCGATGTCACACAGCACAAGGTGTCAGCCCCCGGGCAGGAGAAGGGACCCACGGCTGCCCAGGGAGCCCACACCCCGAGGCTGCAGGCTGCCCTCTGCACTTCTCCAGCGAGACCTGTTGTCCTTCTCTTGCTCTTGGTTACTCCTGCCCACCCGAGTGGATCAGCTCCTGGTTCCAGCTCATTAAACCCACTTGTGTTCACAGTCACCAGCAGAGCCGAATGGGCCGTTGAGTGCTCGCTTGTCTTTGTTGCTCTATAAATACGACTGGCAGCTGGTGACTCTGGTTTGGGCTGGGGCATTCGAGCTCTGGAGGCGAGGGTGGAGCGGACACGTGGGTGGCTCTGCTCTGTGGAGATTCCTCCGCCGTTAGCCAGTGTGATCACACCGTGATCACTGACACCACGGGGCAAGATGTGCTTCAAGCCCTGCAGGGAGGGGATGCTCCTGGGCAAGGCAGCTGATGACACCCCAGGCTCTTTGTCCTCCACAAGCATCAGCCCCTGTCCAGGTGCCTTGACCCTACTCCTTTTCATAGAATCAAGGTTGGAAGAGACCTTTACAATCAAGTCCAACCATCAACAGAGCATTTTCACTGTAACCCCTAAACCACATCACCCAGTGCCAGATCCAGATGCCTCTTGATAACCTCCAGGGATGGCCACTCCACCACTTCCCTGAGCAACCTATTTCAATGCTCGACCACAAGAACAGAGAATTTTTTTTTTTTTCCTCTATTGTGTAATCTGAATTTGAATCTGAATTTTACCCATACGGGCCCTGGGCTGTCCCTGCTGTCCTGCAGGGAGGCTCGGGCAGGAGGATGGCGTGCGGCAGAGCCCTCCGGGCAGGCTGTGTCTCCGCTCTCCCTGTCCCTCCTGCCCGCGGGCGGTAGCGGGGATGGGGAGGTGCCGGTGTGCGGACAGGCGCGGACCTCTAGCGGCACTAGAGGAGCGTGGCCGGGTGCAGGGTGGGCGGGACCGGGCCGGTGTCGCGGCTCAGCCCCGGGGTCCCGCCCGGTGCCCCCCGAGCGCCGCCACCGCCGCCCGCTATGCGGGACCGCCCCGCCCGCCCTGGTGGCGTCATAGCATCACACGCGGTGACGTCATCACCACGCGCGCCCTGCCGGCTTTAAATTTTAAACCGGTTGCGGCGCCCAATCGGCTCGGTCCGCGCGCTGGCCCCGCCCTCCCCTCCATCACTGGCCCTCGCCAATGGGATGGCTGCGCTCTCCGCGCGGCCGGCCAATCAGCGGCGAGAACCCTTCCGGCCGCGGCGCCGCTCCGCCTACCCGCTCCCTGTTCTCCGCCAATGGGAGAGGGAGGCGCGGGAGAGTGGGTGTGGCCGGCGCTTGGCGGCAGCCAATGGGAACGCGTGCGAGGCGAGGGCGCGAGCGGCCGTACCGGGCGGGCGATGGCGGCGGTGGCGTGAGGGGTCCGCGCCATGTCGTGCTCGCACAGCGTCGTGTTCCTGCTGGACACCGCCGGCCCCGCGCGCCGCCAGCGCCTCCAGCGCGGCGCTCTCCGCCTCCTCACCCTCCTGAGCTGCCGCTTCGGCCTCTCCCGCCTCCGCTGGGCCTTCCGCTTCTTCGACTCGCTCGGCGGCCGCGGTGGTGCCTCTCGGGGCGGCGGGTTCCGCCCGCCGGGGCCCCGCGCCTGGGAGCGGTTCGAGGAGGAGCTGGCGGAGCGGCTCGGGGCACGGGCCCCGGCCGCCCTGCCCGGCCCCGCGCCGCGCGCCGCCCTCACGCACAGCGGGCTCAAGGAGACGCTGCTCGACTTCCAGTGGAATCGGCCAGAGATCGCGTCCCCCGCCAAGCCGCCCCGCAGGAGCCGCAGGACGGGGCTGGCCGCCCGGGAGTCCCCGGAGGCGCCGCCCGAGGGTTTCGTGAACGCCGTGTTCCTTTTCTCCCCCTGCCCGCACTCGCGGAGGGAGCTCCGGCAGTTCGTGTCGGGGAACGACGCCCCCTCCTCCCCTGGAGAGCCGCCCACGGCACAGGAGCTGGCGGAGAAACTCCTGCCCAAGAGTGTCCAGGAGTTGCTCGTGGAACAGAAAATCACCCTGTTCTGGGTGGACATTGCCGACTGGGCTCAGGTAAGGAGGTTACACCGCCCAGCTTTCAGCTGTGAGCACTAGCGGGACATTTGCCACGCTACCTTCTGCCATGAGCAATGTTTGGGTGGTAGGGAATCTTGCCAAGGTTCACTTAGTGCCACATAATCTTCAGCAAGGGCTTGAAATCTGGAACGGAATCGTCCACATGGAGATTGAGATACATCTGCAGTGGAGTAGCTGTACAGTGTTTATTGATGGGATCTCTTGTGCTTTGAGATCACAAAGGGAGTGTTACAGCTGTTCAGAATTGGAGATAAGCAGCCTGGTAGTTCAGGTGTATAGATACCAGATTAAAAAAAAATCTTGAAAATATTGCTAGCTTTTAATTTACCAGGAATAGTATTTACTTTGTTACATTCCTGTGAAGGCTGATAAAGTCCTCAAAAACACTCAGAAAGCACCGTGTTTAGATGCTATGGATATGTTTCATATGCCAGCTTTTCTGAAAAAGCCCAATCTTTATTTGTTTGAAAGCTCTCTCACTGCCAACCTTAACTGAGACCTCTCTGTCACTTTTCTTTCAGCTGCTCGAATGCCCAGATCATGGTGGCTACTGGACAATGTTTGAAGTGATTCGCCAGACGGGAGGCACCATTTTGCCAGCTGAAGCCTTGGTGCACTGTTTGAGTCACCCCGGGGCAGATGTTGCTCCTGGCTTCCTTGGAGACTCCAGGTTCCCAGTGCCACAGGCTGTGCCTTGGGCCATGCTCCTGCCCCTGGATGCGACTTTGAACTGCCTCTTCTCCAGGCCATCCATGTATCGATCAGTGTTCCCCCAGCAAGAAGGAACGTTGTTCCTCAGCATGCCTGGTAATAAAAAAAGGAAAGAAAAATATAGATGTGCATGGTAGTAACTGATCTGTCACGCAGGGTTCTTGATGAGCTTCCTTTTTGAATAGTGTGTGTAGAAGTAACTTCAGATATTTAAAAACCTAGGTGGTTTTTTTTTTTAAAGTTCTGCTTGTGCTCTACTTCTTCTGATATGAGAACTGTAAACCCACATTTCTGTTTTTCTGCTCCTAGAAGTTTGGATGAAGACTCTTTGCTGGTCCCATCTTATAGAGGTGTACTCCTTTTTCTCATACAATTATTTAATTTAGCTAACATAAGAACACAGATTAAAAGCCCCTTCCAAAGAAAACAGATTAACTTTAAAGCAGCATGCATGGGGTCTTTCTTTAGTGGTCCTTCCATGCACTCAGCTGTTTGAGAGCTTGGGAAGTAGGTCAGTTCTGTAACACCATGCAAAATATATTCCCCGTTTAATCTTGGAACTCATTGAAGTTGTCTCTTCACCTAGATGGAAAAACCTTTTTTACTTGCTTCCACACTTCTACTTTATTCTATCCTTGCACAGGAGGGAAGAAGCAGGAAAGCTGTGCTGTGGTCCTGGAACCTCTTGCCATGAGCCAAAGACAACTGCAGTGTCCAGTCAGCATCTTCCTGAAAGGAAGCTTGACGAGTTGGAGCTTGGCACAGGCTGGCCACTTCCTCACAGAGAGCTGGATACTGCAGAGCTCACAGGCTGAGCAGGGAGAATGTAACAGGTCTCTGTTTCATCAGCTGTTGGGGAGTCTAGTGGCTGAAGGACTGCACATGGTAAATCTTCCTCTTTGCCTTAAAATAATACCTGTTCTGAAATGAACTGTGACAAAAGGGGTGGCAGTATCATGTGAAGACAATAGTAGTAATAAATGCTGCACTGCAGATTGCTCATTTGAGGCTAAATTCAGAACATGTTCTTTGAGCTCATTTAACTCTATAACCTGCTTGTAAAGTATCTGTGCTCCTTAGGTCTCTATTTCTAATTAATGTAATTAAATAGTTCTCTTTTTCCCTTTCTTTTTCTTTTAAAATGCAGGTTGCTGAGGCATCTCTGTCTAAAACTTGGTGCCCCTGCACTGCTGTTCTGTCACCACTTTCTGGGGATACTGCAGTTCTGACTGTCCTTGGTCCTGAGAAGACTGCTGAAATTCAGGGATGCAGCCTTGAAGGAGCTGTAGTGGAAGATTCTTCCCAAGACTGTGCTACTCACCTGCCAGAGATTGTGAATAGTGTGTTGAGTAAAATTGACATGTCAGTGGAAGATCCTCTGGCCGGTTTGAGTAGGTATCAGGAAATGCAAAACTCACTGTCTTTTGATCATCTTGAGATCTGCAGTGGAAAAAATCTAAAGTTAACAATTTTCTCATTGAGAAGTCTCATTTTTGGAACTGGTTCATTGTGTCATCTGTAGGCAAGGCCTTGTTGATGTGATGCCGAAAGAAATCTGCATGCGTGTAGCTTACTTTTTGAAAGAGTGTTAGTTTCCATTATCTTGTAGATACAGCACAGCTACATGTGTCTAGGGACACATTTTTAGAGGGAAGCTTCTTAAAATGTGTCACATGGGCCATCCCTGGCCACTAGAGCCTTTGAGTGGGACTGCAGCAAGGAGGCTGCTTTTACTTGTGTGTTTTGTGTTGGAGTGAATCTGCTCATCTTCTGACGTATTAGCTATGAAATTGTCTCTCCAGGATCAAAGGTTTGGGAACCTCTCTCTTAGAGTCTCTGTGAAGGCTGGGACCTTCTGTCACTTAGTTCAGCTTTTCTAATTTTTGTGTGTGTGTGTGTCTCCCAGGAGAAGAAACTCCAGTGCCTGAGTGGGTCCAACGGGAGCTGTCCCATACAGGGGGCTGGCATCCTTCAGTGATGGAATCATGGTATCCTGCATCAAATGCTTGTGGAGCAAGCTCAGATCTGATGGAGTCATTCAGGTATTTTTCTGAGGGTCTCTGAGTAATAATCAAGGATTTCTGCTTCTTATTAAGGGAGTATAGCTGTAACATTGCTTAGAGTTCTAGAATTAAGTGCCTCTCTACTGCTTTTATTTCTGTACTCAGTTTACTGTTGGCTTAAATCTTGGTGTATAGACAAAAGAAACTGGGAACAGGTTGTTTGGGTATCAGTTTGTGTGGGTTAAAATCTGGGTAGTTCCAGGAGTTATACAGGTCACTTAAAATGACCTTAAGCTACTTGTGAAATATCAGACTTCAGTTTTTATGGGATGGTAAGATCCAGTGCAAGATACTGCATATGTGGTTGTGTCTCACAGTTGGTATTTATTTGGAATGAATAAACTTGCTTTCTTCAAAGAGCTTGCTGAGTGAAACAAGAGAGCCTAATGCAGGGTAGTTTAGAAAGCACAAAGCTGCTCATTTAGTTTTGTGGTACAGGTCAGTGGCATATCCATTGTACATTAATGTAATGCTTGTTTTGTTGTGACCCTTTTAAGAGGGTTTGGGTTTTCTGCATCTCTTAAGTGTGGTGGAGAGCAGGTGCTGGAAGAGTTACTAATGTGTGCTGCTTGCACGATATTGCTGCAGACTGGAATCTACAAAAACCTTGTTCTGTCCACAGAGAAGAAGGGATATGCCTCCTATTCCCATCTTTTTTGATAACGATGTTGCTGTTTCATCTAGGCTCCTGCAGGTTCCTTGTGCTAACAGGAAGGATGATGCAGACCAGTCTGATGTGGAGCTCTCAGAAAGTCTGTCTGAGCTGTACCAGAGAAAATTCAATGAAACCTCTGCTGCAGCTGGGCCAGGAAATAACAAAAAAAGACGTATGTATATTTTGGGATTACATGTGCATGTTATCAATAAAAGATGATGAATGAACCCCAGAGATCTGTACTCTAAATAGTAGCATGCTTTAGATCTGTTTTTTTATTTAGGGACAATCTTATTTACTTATTAGTATTAGGTTTGTCCTGTCGTAGAACCCAAATTATTGTAAACCAAGGCTGTGCAGTGACTGACAAAGCTGTTAAAAGCAGCATGCAGAGCTCTGCAGTTTAATTAGCTGTTGAAACAGGGACTGCTCCAACTACTAATAAATATTGCAACCTCTCAACTTGGTTCTAATTAGAGAAATAAAACACTTTCTTCTAGAAGAGTTTAATCATTGCATTTCTCTACACTAACCACAGTTGACTTTACCCTAGCCTCATGTATCTGCAAGTTCTACTCTGTCAGCTGTTTCTATTTCTGTGACATAAGATTGCTGCCTATATATATAAACTTCTGATTAAACCTGTGTAAGTTCTTATTCAGAGCAATATGCACCTGGCTGTTTTATTTGGAGAAGCAGCTGCCTGCTACACTGCCTGTGTGCTCATTTACTGAAGAAATACCAGCCTTTTGGGCTACTAATTTCACTTCACAGTAATACAGAATTTAGTGTTGCTCTCTACTTTGGATGGAGTTCCTGCTCCAGTGTGCTCTCTCTTGTGGCATTGCAGGTGGGGTTCCCCGAACTCCAGTGAGGCAGAAGATGAAGACCATGCCCAGATCCCTGCAGATGCTCAATGTAGCAAGACTGAATGTAAAAGCTCAGAAGTTTCAACCTGATGCTGTGCCACCAGCAGTGAATGAGAAGGTTTCACAGAAGCTTTCAGCAAAGAGATTGGATGAAAAGGTGGAAGGAAAGGCAAAGGCACTTAAAATATCAGTTGGTGTGTATTAAGTCCTGTTATCTTTTTGTCCTGATACATCCCATATGAACTCCTAATATAGGAGTCATAGAGGATTTTTATAGAAGGGAGAGCAAAGAATAATAATGGAGTGTTCAGTGCCAAGGAGCGGATCAGTGTTTGGCTTTCTGTATCTTCAGCATGGCAAAGAGTAGATATTTTTTCCCACACTTCTGCCATTTAGTTTCTCGTTCTTTACAAACTAGTGTTACAGCTGCTTCTGGGGTTAGTTTCTTGCTTTGTATCCATCTGAGAAAAGCAATAAGGATTTACTTTTAAAATTTTTTTAACCAAAAGAAATAGAGGTAAGCACTCATCAAGGTGTGACTGGAAATGTAGTCCTATTTGCTAATTAGGCAGAAATAAAGGGCATTTATTGACTGCCACAGTAGCCTGAAAGTTTGCTGACCTTAAGCAAACTTTGTTGATTATAGGGTTGCTTTAGCTTATAACATGTCACAGGCCTGGAACTGCTTCTGTTAGTGTGCTGTGGTCTGGATGCATCTTTGCTGGAGAAAATATTTATTACTACCTTCTCAGTTACCCACTTCAGCTGGGGTAAGTATTTTACCAGTGAGGTGTGGTGAACACACATTTAGTTAACGGAGACCTTTTCCTTGCAGACTTCCAAACAGAGGAGGAGCTGCAGTCCCACTTGACTGCAAGCTACCAGAAGGCTGTCGCTGAGGGAATTCCCTCATCTGCATGTGCCCAGAATATGATCGTGGCCATTAAAAGGTTTTTGAAAATACAAGATGCCAAAGAGAAAGAGGTAGGTAAGAGCCATGTGGGCAGGGTTGTCTGATCTGGAAGTTAGAATTTTTACTACTTTGGGCTACCTTTCCTTTATGTTCTCTGAAGTTTTATGTGCAGTTGCACCATGGTCACTGACTGCTTCTATCTGTGAGGACTCAATAGCGAAAAACTGTGGATGGTTGTAAAGAATGTAGGAAAATCCAGTTCAGTTACCAGTTTACAACTTTGCTAAACATTGCAAGATGTCTTTTCTTTGTGTTGACCTCCTTACAAATTCTAATTTCCAAGAGAGTATTTTTAAAAATACCTTCTGGCAAACTGTATTTTAAAGAGGGTGCATTTGTTTTTGCATTACGTGGCAAATCTAGGCCTGGCTTTGCCAAGAAAGAGAAATTGTTCTAGGTATTTCTTAAAATCTTTAGCACTATTTATAGGCTTACAATAATCTGAAACCAAAACTGGTAAACCTGTGATTAATTTAACAAAAGTACTGTGAGAGACAAATCCAAAGTGGATCCAGAGTGAAGAAGGCCTGAAGTTGTGAGCAAGAGACCTTTGTGGTTTCAAACTCTAAGTTGTTCTATGTCATCATAACTTTGGTACGGAAAGGAAAAGTAATTCCTTTCCTCGAAAGAAAAGGAAAAAACCGAACTACTTTTAAAAGAATGGGTTAGGGGGGTAACTGGGGGACAAGGAAGGAACCTGCCCTTCCGCAGGGAACAGTTTTGAAGTTCTTGCTGTCATTATGTGTCTGCAGGTGGCCTGTGTGGAAAGAGTCAGAAACCATCTCCTGAAGACCAGCAAAATGCTCAGACAACAGCATGGCTCACAGAAGGAGACCAAAATTAGAGAGTATGAGATACTGTATTTACTTCAGCTTCTGAGCTACTGTGGAGTTGGTTAGCAGTTTTTAATGGCGGCTTTTTTGTACAACTGGAAAAGTATTTACATGGGGCAGATATTTCAAGGAGAATCTCTGGTTGCAGTAAAACCATTCCATTAAATGCAAATATACCCATGCTGTGTGATAAGCACTGCAGCCTGTATCTGGAATGAGGCATCTCCCTTGCCACCAAAATGAAGTTCTAACTAAATTTTGCTGTCAAAAGGAACCACTTCCCTTCCTATTGCTTTTTTGAGCACACCTTTTGCAGTAAATATGCTGTTTCCATTAGGAGAAGAGGTGATGGATAATTACTTGTTTTCTTAGGTGCCGACTTCAGGTATTTTTGCGCCTTGAGTTGTGCCTTCAGTGCCCTTCGCTGCAAAGCAGCACTGAGGAAATGGAGCAGCTCTTAGAAGAGGCAAGTAAAGTATAAACCAGGTTGAGTTTCTGCATGGCACTAGAAATGCAGACCTGAAACTTGTTTTTCCTTTGATTTTACACTAACACTTTATATTCCTTACTAAAATATCTGGTGCTGCAGCTGTCACACCTTAATCCGTTTTCCCACCTGACTTTCTCTTCCAGATGACAGATATGCTGCGTGTTTTATGTCTGACTGAAGACCCAGCCTATCTTACAAAGTTCCTAGAGGAAATATTAGAATTGTAAGTTCTTTAGCATGACTTACGTGTTGCTGGGGATTATGGTTTTGATTGGATGTTGTCTATGAGTAGATCGCAGTCAACAGCTTTGATTTACCGTGTCTTTGTAATTCTCAGAAATGCTCTCTCTATTCCATTTATATTTTGGTTAAAGAAAAAGTAGCTGATAAGCAAGTAAACTAATTAAAAACCTCAGTTGATATTGTTTTGGTTTTTTTTTTAATTGACATATAAAAAAAGGATTTAGTTCAAACCTTGGGTTTGAAATACCAACAGTTTTGAGGGGTGATGTATTTCATGTGGGTTCTCTCTGATGCTCTAGGTATATGAATTCTATACCAAAGACACTTGGAGATATTTATTATGGTCTTGGTACACAAATACCTCCGAAGCTGGCATCTGTTCTGCCTTCAGACTTCTTCAGTGATGACTCCATGACTGTGGATAGCAAATCTCCAGGCCTTCCACCCTCTTTATCATCTGTCTTAACTCGCAGCGCTGTTTGCACTGAGAGTGATCAGCTGGAGCAGCTGCGCACCAGATCTGCCAAAAAAAGAAGGTAGTAATTCCAAACACAAGGCAGCTTTTTGTTGACTATAAAGAATACAGTCTTGATTCTGTGTTTGTGTCTTATGCAAAAATAGAGTTCAGGAGCATCTTCCATGAGAGGAAAAGCATGTTATGCTGTGCAGTAGCTGACCTATATTATTAAAGTTAAAAGTGACTTACTGGACATCTCTGTGGTTGGGATTCTGTGTTCATATTAGCAAATGATGAATGAGTTCCAATACCAACCTTAGTTAGGAATAGCTTTTTATACTGCAAATCATATCTCAGTGTTGTAGTAAGTGAGGTATCAACACAGTTTGCAATCTTATCTCGAGTCAAACCTAAGTTTAATTGTCAGTAGGTGGATAACTGTGCTTTTGATTTTATTTTAACTTAATTTTTGTGTATTTTCTAAAGGAATAATGTGTTAGCCAGACACAGGAGCATGACAGAAGCACCACAGAACTTGCGTCAAATTGAGATTCCTAAGGTAGCCAAGAATCCCATCAGAAAGGTAAAACTCTTCCAAAAGGATTGTGTATGAGTTGTGATGCTTGACTGCAAAAACTCTTGCTCTGTATTCCCTTAGTAAGTGTGTCCTGTATCAGCTGTACAGAGATCAAATTGTTTCAAAGGAGAAATTGAAATAATGTGTGGTTCAGAGCTTACAGTTAATTTTAATACTTAAACATAACATTGCACTGCTGCTGAGGCTGATTTCTCATTTGTTTCAGGAGAACTTGCCTTACCTTGCCTCTCAGAAGTCCCAACAGATGCCTTTGTTGCAGAAAGAGGCAGTGCAAGGTATATTGACTTCTGGCTTGTTCGTGGAAAGGTGCATCTTCAGCACATGTTGTCCCTGTAAATTTTACTGAGCCATAATGAAATTATGCTGAGGCATGCTGGAAATCTGAAGGAAGTTTTGCTGAGTTGTGCAAAAACTTTGAGGAGGAAAAAATACGTGATATTCTGTGTACTCATACGCAGAAAACTTAAATTCTGTGTCCTCAAAAGAAAACCTTGACTCTTGAAATTATTTCCATCTTCTCTGTCCTGAAAAGAAAATGGGGACAAGAACGAACTATATCTGAAAACAGGATATATCCCCACAAATACTTAATAAAAATAAATCTCACTTGTGTTCTCTGAACCAAGATGTGCTTTGCGCACCTAATGTTCCACATGGGACACTGTTTGCTTCTTCTGCTATGGCATCTGCTTGTAGCTTATTGCTGGAATAATGCAAATAATACAAATTTAGAAGAGAAGGCTGGAATGGATTTAGAGGAGGACATGTTCCCGTAGCAGCAAAAAGAACTTTTCAAGGCTTTGTAGGCTCTAAAAAGTTGTCTTTTCATTCTCGTATATTGTTCCTATCCCTAGTGGCCTGATGAAATTACCTTTGTATTTTTTTTCTTTTTTTTTTTTCTTCTGCTTTTCCTTGTAATCTGATCTTTTCTTGCTTTTCTTGCATCACAGAGGTTACAAAGGTAAGGAGGAATCTCTTCAATGAAGAGATACTTTCACCATCAAAAAGGTCGCTGAAAAAGATGCTTAGAAGCCAGTCAGTATCTGCTGTGGAAGGCCTAAAATACAAATGCACCAATGAGGGCAACAAAGGTAGGATATGACTTGCACTTGTAGGATTGTTGTGGAAGAGCTTTTGCTAAAATTCCTATTTTTGCATTCTCAGTTCTATGAAGCAATTATGATCAGTTTTTAATAAAGGAGAAAAGAAGATCATTGCTGTGGTGTTTGGAGGGTGAATAATGATGGTATTGAAACTGAAACCTGTTTTTTACTGAACTCTTTACATCTCAAAGAAAATTAAAGTTAGGAATGCTTGGTTGAAAAAGGATCTGTGAAATAAAGATAAAGAATAAAATTATCTCAGTAGGTTAACTATGTCTGATATGGTACTATTAATAGTATTGAAGGAGTGGGAGGGAGGTGTAGACTCTGGACTCTGAAATAATGATAGCCTGTGAGTGCTGGGAGACAGCACAGAGATTCTATATTGACTGTCGTTCTTAAGCTTAAGCTTCTACAAAACGGTATTTATTTATTTGTTCCAAGTGCTTCATAATTGTGTGATGTTATAGCTCTTGCACGATTTTTAGATCATCGCAAGTTATTGACCAAGAGAGTTGCAGAAACACCACTACATAAGCAGGTGTCCAGAAGACTCCTACACAAGCAGATCAAAGGCCGGTGAGTTCTTTCTGAATTTCTTCAGTAAGTATTGGCTGTCTAATTAATGGATGCCTAATTAATGGCTATGAGCATAATTACCAGGTATCGTTGTGGTCAAAGATCATCTTCACTTAAGGCAGTAAGAGAACCAGTGGAGGCTACATGCCATTGCTTAAGTAAGTGGGGGGAAATACTGCTTGCTTCATCATGTAAGTCAGGCTGCTTTAATTCCTGCAGCTAGTGGCTGTTTAGGTTCAGTTGCTGATTCAAGGGCTTCTGAAGAAAAGGCTCCTGCTGTATCTTGTGGACTCCAGGCTGAATTGTAGCATTTTCTTTCATGTAGAACTGTTACCTGTACATCTGGGGAGCTACCCTTACTTAATTACATGTCAACCAGAGGCAAAGTGTTCACTAATTGCTCACTTAGAGTAGTCCACAAAGCAGTATATTGGTGTAGAATAAAGTATTGCTTTTCAGTCTCTGTGGCAAGTTCTGTTCCTGTAAATGTGCTCAGTATGCTAAGCCCAAAATGTCTGTTGTTTCTTAAGGTCTTCTGATCCAGGTTGTGACACTGGTGTTGTAGAAGAATCTCCAGAGAAGGCCATATATGGTAAGCACTGATTTTTCATTAGTGGTGGTTTGGCTGTTGTAGCTCGTAAGATGAGCATGCCTTGATTTGTCTAATTCATGAGAAGTCAGTCCAAAAGTGTTGTACTGTTCTGTTCTGATAGAACCACTTGCTGCTCACTGCTTTAACAGCTCTATACAGTAGAAGTTAAGAAAGAGAGGTAGATAGTAATAAGTCTTTTAAATTAAAAAACACCAAGGACTTGAAGGGTGAACAAGATTCTGAGCTGCTGTAAATTACTGTCAAACCAGCACATGCTTATTTTTAATGTAACTACAACATGTGGTGCTGTGACCCTGCACTGATTTCTGCTGTAACAGACAGCCGCCTGGCTCTGGGGCATGTCTCTTATGTTGGCTACTGCTGTTCCTTATCCCCAGAAGGGAAGAAAAAATCAGCATGTCTGGGCAAGCAGGAAAATGAAATTGCTAGCAAAAAGAGATGAGCATTAACCCATCTTTTGAACACGACTTTTCTAGCATTCCTTTCCATATAATTGCTAAAGCGGAATGAGAGTAATCACGACTTAGAGGAATGGCATCATAATTTAGAAGGAGATTTGTATGCATAAATAGTCCAAATCGTCAAGAGAACTGAACCTTTTCTTCACCTGCTTGCCTTCCTGGGTTAGATAGGTATCTGTAGAGAAGTTTCTTCTGAGAGTATATTCCTTGCAGTTGTGAACTGTTCCTGGTGCCGTGCCCATTGCTGATGGGGAAAGAAAGCTCAATCTCCAATGTCCTTGCCTTTTCAGAAGCAGGTTTGAGAAGAAGCCCACGCATCAAGCAGCTATCTTTGAGTAGGACCTGCTCTGGTGCTTTCTATTCCACTACACAGCCCAGTTCAAAAAATTCACAGGACCTTCACCAGGGACAAGAAAAGAAGAGCTGTAAACTGCAGGATGTAGAAGGTACTGAGTGGGATTTGAGCAGACTGATAGTGCTGATCTGAAAAGCTGGCATGGATAGCTCTGAGTTTGATTTGATTTGGCTCTACAAGAGACTGTAAGAAGCTAAGAGCTGTCATGTAATATCTTCTGGAGACAGAAATTCATCCTCAGTAATTATTTTTTAATTGGTAATCTGAATTTTGTGGATGGTAAGGCAGCTATTTCTATGATGAATTCACTGCCAACTTAACAAACCAGTCAGGCCCATCTAACAGAATACCACTGATTGTCAGTCTGCATTCCTTAAATGCAGTGAAATCCTTGTAAAATATGAGACAGAAATCCTATAGCTTACTTTCAGTCTACTCTGTGGCAGCATAAAGCAATGACTGATGGGATCTTCTTTGTGGGCTTTCTCAGTAGGATTATCAGCTAAAAATGGTGACACTTAGTTCTTTATATTCTACTTATTAGAATCCTTAGTCATGAACCAGAACTATCTAGAGCTACAAGCTATAAATAGAATAAGAGGACGAGGTATTTGATACTTTTTTTACCATTGGAGCCCTCTTTCTACAGATGGATATTAATTTCATAATGGGAAATAACAATAATTCTGGGGAAGCTTTAACACTTGGCTGGAAAAGAACATGCCAGGGATATGAGCTTTTGACACTACTTTTCCACACATCTGATGTGATTCAGACAATTGTGCCATGTTACTTTGTATCAGTTAAACTGTACTGTTCCATTTTATAGGCCTTAACCAGCATTCAGAGAGCCCCCCTGTCCAGACTCCCAAGAGGTTTTTCTTTGGTGCAGTCATTGACATGTGTAGTCCTGCAGGGAAGCATTCACCTGGAAGGAGGAGAACAAGAAAAGACTCCTTACACTTAGAGGAGCTCACCTCATGTCAGGTTAGAAACAGTTACCTCCCTTTCTCTTTCTTTCATCCTTGTTTAGTATTCATGTTTAGTCAGACCTATGCATCTTAAATTTAGTGTTCGTTAAGTCTCATCCAATGGATTTTTTATGTTTCAAATCTTGGGAAGTAAATATGAGGATTGGGTAGATGATACTGTTGGAGTAGAACAAGCATGATTCTTTAATTTATTATTTTTCCCCTGCAGACTCCTAGAAAAACACCTCATAAATTTGCCCAGAAGCCACTGAATTCCGCCAGTAAGCTCCCAAGGAGATCGCCCCGCATAGTCCACAGGACACCACACAAGCTGGAGAAGACACCTGGCAGAAGTCCAGCAGCTAAGCAGACTGTAGCTAAATGTTTGGGAAAATACTTTTCTCATCCTGAACAAAGGGTCAAGTCTCCGTCTGTGCTAACTGACAGTAAGAGGGTTCACTTACTGCAAGTAACTGCTGAGGGCTGTGGTTCAGCACTAACACTTTCCCCGCCTTGCAAAGAGTCTGGCTTGCAAACACCAAAACACGAAGGGTTCACAGTGCTTAATGCCTCTGTGTTATCTCCAACAGATTCAAATCCAACTGTTTCTTCTCCCCCCTCTCCCACCCAGGAAAGGTGTTTTACAGAACTTCAGACTCCAAGATGTTCCTTGAGATACCACTCAAAATTAGCATCTCCAGTTAATGCTCGTAGGCAAATCCTCACAAGGGAAATTCAGGTGCAGTCAGATCCGTTACCTCGAGGACCTAAAAGGACTCCTAGGAAACTTGAAGATGCAGGTTCAGAGTTATGTACCACCCCCCTGAGTACAGAAATACCTCAGCTTGCTGCGAGGCCAGAGACTGTCTGCAGTTCTCCACCCTGTGAAAGTTCCACAAACACTGTGACAGTCTGCTCTCCTTCCCACACGCAGGCTGGGGAGTCTGACTGGGAACCTGGTGCATCCAAAACATCTTCTCAAAAGACTCCAGGTATTACTGGCACTTCACTGAGGTCCCTGCTTCACACATCCAAGCAGGCCAAATGTGAACCAGGTTCTAGAGGAGAGAGCCTCACATGTGCAACACTTTCAGAAAATAAGGACAGTCATCATGATAGTGGTGGTAACTGTTCTGTAGAAAGCCTTCAGCTTCATCAGTCTCAAGTTACTGAAAATAGCCCTGTATTGGAGAAAAATAAACAGATGGATAGAGTGTTTCAAAAGTCTCCTTCAAGGGAGGACTTGGAAAACGTGGAAAACCATTTGTCTCCAAAGCTTTTTGCTGGAGGGCAGGAACATGGACAGAGTGATGAGAGAGACTGTGAGCCATCAGTTAAGGGGGAGAACTGCAGTGCAAACACCTGTGAGTCCTTTCTAAGTGATTTGCAAACAGTTAGTGATGACTTGGAAGCAAGAACTCCGCTGAGGAAAGAATATGTGGGGTTGAAGGCTCCAAGTCTCAAGAGACGCTCCAGATTTGCCCTGAATGCTTTGCCTGCTGTGCAGAAGTCTCCTCCTGCCTATTCCTTACGCTGCACTGCAGACAGGCGGCAGCGGGAGGCGGCGGCACGCATGGGAGAGCCTCAGTTTGTAGCCAAGTTCTCGACTCCTGAAAGTCGTTGCAAAGTTCCTTCTGCCAGCTCACCGACGTACGAAGTGGAAATTGAAATGCAAGCTTCAGGCCTGCCCAAGCTTCGCATTAAGAAAATTGGCTCTTGCTCATCATTGGAAGTTCAACCTGAAGCGAGTGCCAGCAAACCCAAGGGAGGAGAAAGCCCCTTCAGTGATTTTGCTATGACCTGGTGCAGTAAGCACCCAGGAAAACTAGCAGCTGCATGTGTGTCTCCATCCTGCTGCCGTTCTTTCCACAGCACACCTGGGAAAAGTACAGGACAGACCTACATATGCCAGTCATACACCCCAACAAGCTGTGCCTCTAATGTCACCTCCCCGTTCCCGTTGGAAGCAGGAGTTCTCCGGACACCTTCTCCAAAGCAGAAGGGGAAGACTACTCCTGATGCCATCAATGACTGGCCTCGGAGGAAGAGAGCAGGAGGCAGCACTGCTAATGTGAGCTGTGGTCAGAGCGAGAGGAATGCAGATGAATGGTCACGGGTGTCAGCAGGCAGAGAGAGAACGATGAGGAGCTCAGAACACTGCAGCAGCAAAGTAACAAATACTCTTGGCGAATTTGAACTGGAAGGGATTTGCAGGCTTCAGGATCAGGCATCTCCTAGTGACACTGAACCAGGGGCTGATGAGGACTCTGCCATGGGGACTTTTGGCTTGAAATCTCGGAAGAGGGTCTTTACTTCTCTTTCACCAGAAAAGGAGGAGAATCACTGTGCCAAGAGATCACGTGCTGATAGGGGCAGTTCAGATCTCACTGGCTTTTCTACAGATGAGGGCAGCAGAAGCATATCAAGGACAGACTCTGTACTTCCTGAGAAACCAGGAGTGTGTGCTCTCAAAACACTGGAGCAGCACAGTTGTCTAGGGGATGATGATGTCTTCCTTTTGTCAGGTAATTAAATGGCATAAAAGACACCCATTGAAATTCAGATGTGGTTAAAAATGGGGGTTAGACAAAAACAAGAACACAGTTGTTTTCTGTGTAATTATCTGAGGGAGAGTGAGGTGAAAGGGGAGTGGCTTGTAGATGACGTGGAGGATAATTATGTGGAGTGGCAGATGGATATGAGGAGTATTAATGATGGAAGAGAGATCAGAGAAATACGAAACAGCTGGAGGAACTAAAAGGAAAGTTTGAGAACTTGAGGAGGGAGGATGCCAGTTGCATCCAGCTGGTGATTTCTTCAGGTTTGTGTTGATGCCACTGGCTGTTCCTGCCCAGCATCCAGTTCTGAAGCCAGCAATCTTAAGTGTAAAGCTTGGCTGCTTCAGTGCTTCAGACTGGAGCCTTGGTGGGGTTAGTCCTGTGGATATTGGTGTTTATTGGTGCTCCAGTTCTCTCTGCCCGTGGTGGTGGGCCCGTTGAAAGTGCTACCAGAAATTATTACCTTACTAGCAATAATGTGTCAGTAGTCCTATAGGTTTAAGCTGCCTCTTTGCTTTTGCTGCGGGTACAGGCGATTCAGCTGACCTTGGTGAAATAGGCTGTTCAATTCTGTAAACAAGGCCATGTGAATTTCGTACTTAATCCAGTATTGTAGAAATTACAGGGAGCTGTAGCAGGTGTTGTTCTGTAGTCATTGCACTAAACTTTGGTGTCTGTTTTGTCTTGCAAGGAAAGATTTGTATACAGAGGCAGTGTCTTACTCAACATTATCACAGAGAAAAAAAGGCCAAACTTTGAAGCAACGTTAATCCATATTCAGGACATGAAATAATAGTAGTGCTTAGCCTTAAGATGGTCCTGTAAGAGACTTTCTGTACCTACAGACCTTGTGTTTGTATTTCTAGATCGTTGTGGTTGTAACAGTTTTCTTCCAGGAAATGTGAATTACATGTGTTTAATAAAAGTGAAGTGATTTTCTGCTAAACCAGCTAAGAAAGTTAAATGTGCTGATGGCTGACTGCCATTTACCTTTCTCAAATGCCAAAACACCACTGTGGCAGTCTAGAGTTTGTTTCAGATAAAGTATCACTTGTACTGATGGCAGGTTTGAGGTAGCATAAAGGCTGTGTGCAAGACTTAACACTTGAGTTGTTGTGCAGTTTTGCTGCAGCATCTCTCTGTGCTTCTCCAGGCTCCACTCCACCAGTGAAGAGAGGACTTTCTGCTAGCAGCCTTATAGCCCTGACCCAGTCTCCACTGCTGTCCCCACCAGCAGCTCGGAGAAAGCGTGTTCAAGGTAAGCACAAGTGAGGAAAGGCTGGGCTCGAGCAGACTGGCTGTGCTCTCTGCTTGCCTCCAGCTAATAAGAACAAAATCATGCTGTGCTGGGGGTTGGGCTTTGGGCAGAAAACCTGTGACTGTATCTGCACTGCACTGTTCAGTGTCTCAATCTCACATGCTTACAAGAAGCTTAGCGTGACTGGGAAGTTTGGAAGGAGAGGTAGCAATGAGGAGAGAGTAGCTACATGGGAAGTGCAGCTTCCAGTTCTTGTTGTCTCCACTTGGTATTTGGCTTTTTGGAATCACCAGTGAATTCTGGTAAACTGTGGCTTTCACGTATTCTTTCTGTTTTTGTAGAAGAGGAATCTGATGCTGTCCAAATTACTGCCAACCAGGAGCTATCTCCATTCCACATCATGGTTTCCAGGAGGCGTTGCCTTAGCAGGACTTACTCACGGAAAAAGCTGCTCAGCTGAAGTTTGAAGCCAGGATAGCATGGGAAATTTTGTATTATCCCAGCTGTACAATACACCTTTTAGAAAAGACCGGTATTTGGTGCTGGACTGGAGCTGCCTTGTGCTGGTAGGAGACTGGATACACGCATATGGCAGTAGAAATAAGGACCACTTTAAAAACTGATGGTTTCTTAAACATCACTTGCAGCAACTCTCCATCCATTCAAAGCCCAGCTTGGTCTTTCTGCTCAAGCTTAGAGTGAGTTCTGCAGTGAATGTCCTATTCTCCCAGGTCAAGAGGGAGAACTGTCACTTTTCTACAGCTTTCTTGTAAAATAAACTGATATGAATTTTTGTTGGGTCCTTTAATCCAAAATCTGCCTTTGGCCTGAGGGGTGGGGGCTGCAGGAGGGAGGATGCTGGAGGCGAATGGGTACAGAACAAGCTGTGTGCTCCTGCTGTGTCTTGTCCTGATACTAAATGGATCCCTCTGTTAATTGCATCCAGTTTGCCACAGCTTAGTGGCAAAATAACAAGCGGATTAATGAATTAGCCAAGTGCCAAGAATACAGAAAAGGGGAAAGATAATTTAACTGGGAACATATTTGTAGATCATGAATTGTTTTGTGTATCCGCTCCTGGCTACTGCTGGATAAGCAGATGCTGATGGAATGACTTCGTTGTCCTTTTCTGCAAACTTGCAGTAAGCCAGAGAGAATTGGCTGGGGAAGTGTCCTTGAGAAGTAAAATTTGGATGAAATAACTGGAGATGAGAGTTTCAAGACTACTCTTTACCGAACTGAGTCATGGATTAAATAGTGATTTAGCTGCCTGTGACACATTTGTGTTCTAACCCCATGAAGAGAGGAGGAGCTGTGGTTCAGTGCCTGAGATGTAGCCTACAAGGGGCTAAAATTGTGCATGATATTGGAAGGGCTGAATTTTTTCCCTGGGGATAGTGATCTGTTTGTGCATCGGGATCTTGGGGAAGTCACCCCACTGTGTCTACTGACTGCACAGGAGGTGGAGAGCTATGAAGATGGTGTGAGGTCATCCTAAAACAAGGGAATCCAGAGGATTTTTAGGTGGCGCTAAGGCTTTGAGGGACTAGATGGGATAGTGTGGAGCTTGTTTCTTGGACACACTATTTGTTGCAGGCAAGCTGTTAATTTCCCACTGGGAAGAGGGGCAGAATCCTGTGCTCAACAGTGATAGTTTTGCTTTTTGGAGAGCTGGACCTGCTTTAGGATGTGGAGTGACACAAGCTTGGAGCTGCAAATCTACTCCCTACTTCCAAGTAGGATGGATTGTTATTTTCCCTATGGAAGGTCTTTGTTTTCAATAGCAGGAAGTAGTCTCTGAACTTAATCTTGTGCCGCTCACCCACCTACATGGCCCTCAATAATCTCTCTCTCTCCCTGTCACACCACTACAGGCAAGGTCAAGGATGTAGAAGATCAGAAGGTGGGTCTTATGTCAGATGCTGGTGTTTAACTTGGTGTGTTACTCCTTAAGTAGTGGTTGTGGTAGCTGTTCTCATGATTTCAGGCTGAAACAATGGCTTGTTTTTTAGGGTCAAGCAGCCCTTTGCCCCTGCCCCTTGCCCTTCTTAAAGCAGGTATCTGGGCTTTCATTTCTTATTCTGCCAGAGTTAAACTTAGTCCCCCTTCCTGAGCTGTCAGTGTTAAGATGCAGGATTGTATTTAGTCTCCCTTAAATCCAGACTGGAGGTTCTCTCAAGAATATGAAAACCCCCCTGCTTAAAGCAGCTTAGAGGCTGCAACAGAAAAACAGAACCAGAGTTACTTATATCACGGATGCTTCAGACAATTCTGCTGCAGGCTGAAGATGCTCTTCCTGTGGCAATTTAATGTAGGAGGCCTACTAGATCTGGCTGGGACTACTTAAAGCAGATATTTAAATGTTAGGGCAACACAGCAGCTGACTTTCCATGCATTGAGATTTAAATACAACTCCCTTCCCACGTACCCTGAGTCAGTGGCCCCTCTGACAAGTGACCATTTCATAAAACTCACTCTGCTTTATTAGAAAAGTTATAGTAGAAATGTAAAAAACCCGAAGTTACTACAAAAATCTATGTACAAATGCTACAGGACTGCAGAGCATCTCCCTCTGTGGCTGCCAGGGCTGAGCAAGCCCTTCAGCTGAGGATTCCAAATTGTAAACAAGTTTTTAGTGTTAAGAAGCCTGGAAAGAAGGTGTCTCCTGCTTCACAGTGTTTAAGCTGCTGAGGGAGCAGAGGAAAAGCATCCTGTCAGTGCCGCCTGGACTGGCAGCAACATGGAGCATGTAGGCTGGTGCTCCCACACTCACCTCCCTCATGATGCCAAGTCATGTCTTTCTCTTCCTCAGGCCTCTGAAATGTAACAGGGTTGTAGCCAGGCTGGCTTGTGGGGCAGGAGGGCTCTCAAACTCAGGTCAGCAACACCTGCTGCTTCCTGCCCTGTGCCAGGTGAGAGTTAAGCCTGGCTCTAGAGTGGGTTTTTCCTCACGTCTATCATGGCTGGGTGATAAGGCACGGGGCTCATGTTCAGGCTGGCTCTGCGCAGCTCCCGGCGGGGCTTGGGAGCAGGAGCCAGGCTCCGAGGTGGGAGCAGCTCGTGGGGCTGCCCCACTCTCAGCGGGTGCTCTGTGTCCCTCTGCCGAATGTCACCGGGGCTGTCGTTGGGCAGCGAGGAACGCCTCCACGTCGAGGGCAAAGGGGCGTGCACCAGGTCCCTGCTCTCATCCCTGGCCCGAGGGCTCTCTTCAGCGACAGCCGGAGGCACGGGCTGTTCCCTGAGGCTGGATTCCTCACAGGGCCCGAGCTCAGGGGCAGCTCTGTCCCCAGCTCCATGAATGCTTCTCTCCATCCCTGCCGGGAAAAATTGAGGGTACAATGAGGTGAGTGTCAGAATATCTGCTTTCCTCATCAAAATTGCTGCCTGTATAGCAGTTGCTGAAGGACCTATACGTGCACTGCTCTGGACTGCTCCCAGGCATGGGAATTTAACCTCCCTTTTAACTTGGCAGGAACAGCAAAGCCCTAGCCTGTGTTTACTCTCACCTCTGGTCTGTCCAGGATGGAGGTTCATGTTACTCAGTCTCTGGTTCAGCTCCTGGTTTGCCCACATGTAACGGCTCAGCTCCTTTTCCAGCACCTGAATCCTTGCCTCATACTGCAGCTTGCTGCTGGCCAGGCCCTCATCCATGTGCTCTACAAGAAAAAACAAGGCTATTTCAGCCTGGGAGCCCTGTGAAAGACAAAAGCAATAGCACTGCTGCCCATCTGGGGAGCTGGGGGGTTACCACGGCTCTGCTGCAGCAGTAACTGCATGTTCTGCTCGTGCTCCTTCTGCTGCAGGGTGAGCTGGCGATCCATCTCCAGGCGCTGGCGCTCCACGGCCGCCTCCAGCCAGTACACCAGCTGCTGCTGCTCCTCCAGCTGCATCTCCAGCTCTGAGAAGGCAATGTGCTGCCTGTGCTGATCCTCTCGCAGTGTCACCACCTGGCCAGGGCCCAAGAGCAGGGAACACTTCAGCTCCTTCATGCCTGGGAAGATTTCCTGCCCCACTGGGCCCCAGTCAAGTTAGCTTTTTGGTACAGCTTACAAGGGTTAGTAGTGCTGAGATGTCAGAGCTGCCTCGTGGAGGGAAGAGCAAGGTGTGGCTGCACTGATGTGGCCGAGCCACTGCAGGGGTCCATGCATCCTATGACTAGTTAAGCCCCTCTCCCAGCTGGGGATCATGGTGCTGTAACTTTTTGGCCTGACTTTACAGGGCAAAACTACAGTATAATTCAGGGAGAAAGCTTGAAACTGAGGAAAACAAGAGTTTGGTCAGATCAGCATTTCTGTTAACAAGTGCTTTCAAGCTGTGTTATGTTTATTATGTGTTCTGGCTGGCTAATAATGCAATCACTAATAGCCAGTAAATGACATACAGCTCCCACCAGCACAGAGGGCAGGTGTCTCCCACCTTGTCAAAGTACTTGCAGAGCAGAGCTCGTGTCTCAGAGGAGGAGAGGTAGCTGAGCTTGGCCATGAGGTTCATCTCACACTGGGACAGCAGGCTGGCCGAGGCCCGCAGCACTCGCTGCCTGCATGTGATGGACTCATTCTTGTACTCAATGGCTGCATCCAGAGCCTCGATTGCCTCATCCAGCTGGAACAAGATCCGTTCTTCCTGCCAGGGCAGAGCTGTAGTTATTAGGGAGCAAAGGGTTTGCTCTGTCTCACCCTGACCTAACCTTCCTTGTCATCTCAACAGTGCTGGTGAGACGCTGGCACATGCACAGTGTGGGATGAGGGGGAGCATCTCCTAACGACCTCATGCTCTCTCCTACAACCTCCTGCTCCCCAGCCCCAGCAGAGGTACCTCTGGGGACAGCAGAGTGCCCTGACGCAGCTTGTTGTCGAGCTCCAGCCTCTGTTTGAGCAGCAGGTCCTTCTCCTGGCGCAGGCTGTTGATCTCCTGGCGGATCTGCTGCTGGTCGTGGGCACTGCCGTGACGCAGCTGCCCGTTCTTCTCACTCAGCTCCTTTTCCAGGTGCTCCAGGCGGCTGGACACGCGCACTATGTCATCTGTCAGGGCCTGCAGCAGAGGATGCTCAAGGGGATCTGCTCTGAAGGCAAGCCAGGCCCTCAGTCCCGTTCTACTCCCTCTGTAGGTCAAGTGAGCCTTGGCAGATATAAGCCAAGGGCTACCAAACCAACAAGCTCAGAGGCACAGCACAACCAGACCCTTTCACAGAGACAAGTTTTCCTACCCACTTCCCAGCACCACCTTATCCTGGCCTGCAGCTCTCTGCCAGACCCAGGATGGCACCCTGCTCTTCCAGCCTCCACCTCTGCTGGAAAACAGGCAAAGGGTTGAGGTGTCACACTCTTGTCCTACCTGGCTGGAGCGCAGCCGTTTGCTCTCCAGGCCGTTCTTCTCCTGCAGCAGGGCTTCCTTTTTGGCCACAATAGCTTCCCTCTTCCTCAGCTCATCTTCCAGCTCATCAAGGGCCCGGCGCTGCTCAAGAACTTTATCCATTTCCATGTCCAGCCACTTCTTCTGTTCCTCAATTTTCTGATGGAGGGAGAAGCAAAAGGTGTGTGTGTGCACAGACAGCAGCAGCAATGCCCAGGACTGCTGCGCTGAAGAGCAGTGGGGTTGAGATACAAACAAGAGTCCCTATTCCATCTCTGCTAACTCCCAAAACCCAGACCCCATTGGTTTTATCCTTCCACTCCTCCAAGAGACAGAGCTAAACTAAATTCCCATCTGTCAAGGAGTACTTGTAGGGCTCATCTCCCATCACCCTTCTGCTAACAGACAAAATTTCAAAGCTTCTTTACCTGTGCTAGGATTTAGAAGAGATCCTGGTTCTGAGGGCAAGACAAGATCTTAAGTCCGCTGCCACTAGATGCAAATGACATTATGGACTGTCCTTCTCTAGGGTGGGATGGGCTCAGGTCCCTGTTTCCAGATCTCCCTCATCAGCCTGCAGTCTGCCAAGCATCCCCTCTGAACAGGAAAGTGGAGGCAGGCTCGCTGTCTGTACCTGCTGCTGCTCCAGGCTGATCACAGAACCGTTGCTGCCACTCCGCCGCTTCCTCTGGAAAGCTGCAATTTCCTCTGTTTTGATGCGCAGGATTTTCTGGTGCTGCTCGTGCTTCAGTTCCAGTTCCTGCACGTGAAAGAGCAGCCGTGAGCATGGAGGGAGTGGGAGATGTTTGCCCTATGGCCAGGGGCTGAGGGACAGGCTATGTTCTCCTCTAGCTCTTTGGATACTCTCCGTCTCCATGCTCTCCACGACAATCACAGACCATACCAGAGCCCACCCACTGCCATCCTCACAAACGCCACAGAAGCACAGCAGCCCCAGCTCTCCTACCTTGACTCGATGCTGTCCCTTGTTCACCTCTGTCTCCAGCCGCCGTTTCTGCTCGCTCTCCTCGCGCAGCCGCCGCTGCAGCTGCCCCTGCTGCCGCCGCATCAGCTGAATGTTCCTCTCCAGCTCCTGCACGCGCTTCTCGCTCTGCGCTGAGAGCGACACCAGCCTCTCTGTTGCCTGCTTCTTCCTGCACAGAACCTGCCAGAGGGTGAAAACTGCCCTTGGCCTCGGCATCTCCTCGGTGCCCTTTGCAGAGATGCCCCCAGCTCTGCCCCTGCTCAGCGCCAGGGTGGGCAGAGCCCTTCCCCCTCACCTGTGCCTTGCTCTGCGCGGCCGCCACGCGAGTGCGGTACTCCTGCAGCTTGCGCTTCTCCCCGGGGTCCCATGGCTCTTTGCCCTCCAGCTCCTGGAGCTGCTTCTGGCTGTCACTCAGCTCCGCCCGCACCTGCTCTGCTTCCTGCTCCAGCTCACCGATCTTCTGACTGTACTGCCTGTTCAGAGCCTGGGCGTCCTTGCCTGCAACACAGCCCCACTTTCACAGCCAGGGTCCTGACCCTTCCTCCCTCTCCCCAAGTACTTTTGGCTACAGAGACTGAATGTCCCCTTTCCCTCAGCCACTCCAGAGAAGAGACAAACCAGTGGGAAGGCTTTTTGTCAGCTGGAGAGATGGAGAAACAAGGCCCTGCTGCTTATAGCGGAAGAGACTGAGCACAAGCAACACAGGGAGAGAAGATGAGGATGGAAGCAGAGACTAAGCACCACGACTAGGAGGAGGTTTCATGGGAAATGGGTGCATATTCCCACCAGTTGCTCCGCACCTGTCTTAATGAGCTCCGTGATCAGCTCCTCCTTCATGCGGATGTTGATTGCCAGCTCTCGGATCTTCTGCTGTGCTTGCACCAGCCTCCACTCAGAGTCCTTCCCTGGCAGGCGCTCCCAGGAACCAAGCAGTGACTCCCGCTTCCCACAGACCTCTGGAACACAAATTCCCAGGTAAGGAAAGTCCTATCTTAGCAGCCAGATGACAGAGGGACAATCTGATCTTGGATCTGTAGCCAGAGTCTCGCACAGCATTGCCCAGAGTCCCCTGCAGCTTCCACCAAAACACACATCCTTTCCAGACCCTAGGAGTTCAAGTTGCTCCCTAACAAAAGCAGCTGGACTGCCAGCTGCTCTGTTTTTGTCCCCTGGGCTCATCCAGGTGGGACACCAAGATCACCCAGTAAAGCACTGCCAGCCCATGGAAGATGGTCCAACAACCTATGTTTGCTACTTGCCTTTTGACAGCTCCAGCTGCTCCTCCTGAATTGAGTGGGCACTGCCTCCACTTGGCTCCTCACTCAACTTGAAAATCTCTTTCTTGCTCAAATTTTGGATCCCATTTCTAGAAGGAGAAGCAAATTCATCAGTTGGGTCTGGGCAGTGCTAAAGCTGCTCCCAGTAAGGACCCTCATGATCCACAGGCTTCAGAAGGAGATGGAAACAATAGCTGTAAATGGAGCTGAGTGTATTTTCAGGCAAGATGATAATTAGCTCCCCGGGGAGCAGTAAGGTGTCTCAGCAGCATCACTGACCCCATAGGCAGCATTTGCCCCTACATCAGACAGGAGAGCTGAGCTGCAGGGCTGGGACAGCCAGGTCACTGCCAGGGCACCGCACAGGGCTGCGACAGCCCCAACTCACCGGCGCTGGGACAGGGACCGTTTCTGTTCCCATTCCTCCAGCTCCTCTCCTGAGGACAGTTCTGATGGCTTCTCTGAGTCCTGGCTGAGCTCCCTCTTCAGCACCACATCTCTGACCTCAGGATCGCCCGTCGGGCGCTGTGCGTGGTTTGGGTGCCAGCCTGCCAGCTCCTCCTTCTGCAAGGAGGAGTTGCTGCTGAGCTTCTGGGACACAGAATTGGAAGGAGAGGAAACAAGCTGTGAGAGAGCCAGTGTTAGAAAAAGTGGTGCCCAGCTGAGCATCACTGCTAGACATATAGAAAAGCAACAAAAGGGATTGAGTGTATTTTCAAAACTGGTCTATTGCCAGACCCAGCTGCCTGTGCTTCTGCTCCTCAAACACTGAACAAATCTGGGACTCACCCACATCATCAAAGTAAAAGCTTCAGTTTTGAAGCTGGGCTGTTTTTGCCAGAGTTGTAAAACTCTGGATTTGAACACTGAGCACAGTCCTCTGGATTACACTTCTGACAAAGGGTCACGTTCAACAGCAGGGAAAAAGCTCTCCTACAGTGGAGAGCAGCCAAGTGAAGAGGCAGCAGTTCTTCAAAGGCACAGCCTTATGCCCTCACCTTCTTGGAAAGAGCTCTTCCATTCTGCTCAGGAAGCAGCCCTGAGGGAACCCCAGCAAGGCCATGGGACGGGGCAGCATCCAGTGGGGCTGTGTGAGGTCTCTGGCTGGCAGTCACCAGGTGAATGTTTTCCAGCAGTCCTGGCACACACAGGTTTGGCATGGCCATCTCCAAGCGCACGTGCAGCTCTGAGATCTTATCCTGCTGCTCCTGCAGTTTGTCACTCTAGGAAAAAATGAGAAAAATGTGGTTACATACATGTTGATCCGAGACCCACTGCAGAGAAACCTGAAAGCTGGGCTGAGCACCCCTGGGCAGGAAGGAGTGGGGCAGGACCCTACAAAGACAGTAGGGCTGAGAAATACCTGCAGCTTATACTGTTCCATGGCATCCTCCAGGGCAGCCAGGAAATCACGGTTCTCCTCCTCCAGGCGTTCCACTTGCCTCTGCAGCTTGGCCACCTGCTCATCTTTGGTGGACTCACACTTCTTCTCGGTGTTCATCTGCTCCCCAAAATAAAAGAGGCAGCATCAGTATCCACCTTTGTCCTTCCCTTCTCATGCTGGACTCTGCAAGGACACAACAGCTCTGCAGACCCAGGTTCTTCCTGTGCAATAAATCTCTCAGCTGCAGCAGAATCCAGCTTCTCCCTGCCTGCTGGGAGGACCATGTCCTTCTGCCTCCCTAGGGCCACTGTTACCTGAGCTTTTGCCAGCTTCGAGCCCTGTGCCTCGGGTCCCGGGTCTTCCATGGAGGTGCTCTCAATGCCGCTATCCAACCCGGCCGAGGTCAGCTCGCTCCTCTCGCTCTCCACGGCGCACAGCCACTCCTTAACGCGCAGGATCTGCTCCACGGTCAGGTTGCTGTCCTCCTGCAGCTCCATCAGCAGCCGGTGTGCTGCGTCGGTGCACGTGCGGTAGTGGGCACACTCGGCCAGCAGCCGGGCCGTGGCGTCGGGCGCGCACCGCTTGGCGCTGGCCGAGCGGTGGATGATGCGGGTCTCGGAGCGCTGCCGCTGCTCCAGTGCCTTCTGCAGGTTCTTTATCTGCAGGTGGAGCTCCTCGATGTGCTCCGTCTCCTTGCGGCAGTTCACCACCGCCCTGTTCTGGATGTTCTGAGCCCGGTTGGCGTAATTCAGCGTGTTGAGGCTCTCATCGAAGTCAGAGGACGATGGGCTGACACAGGCTATCATGACGGTCTGGGCATTTCCCCCCAGAGAGTCTTTCAGGATCCTAAGGAAGAGCACAAGGATTAAAATGGTGGAAATACAAAATAACACAGGAAACAGAATGTTTTCAACCCTTTTCACAGGTTAAGCCCAAGGAAAATTATGTCCTTGCTCTGTAGTTGGTTTGGCACTAGTGAGGTGAATGGAATTATTAAGCAGAGTATTAATAGTTTGCACCATGGCAAGTTTCCATGCAAATAACTGCTGAGGTTGGGAGCTCCCTAATTCTGTGATCACTGTTAGGTATGTGCTGCCAGGGGTCCTGCTTGAGATTGTAAAGGCCACCTGCTCGACCTGAGAACTAACTGTGGACCATTAAACAGGCCTACTGGATGTATTCTTTATTCCCTGGCAGGCAGGAAGGGCAGGATAACCCACAGCAACACCTCATCTCAGCTTCAGCAGCATGACTCACGCAAGCCTCATCGTCTCCAGCACTGCAATGAGCTAGGCCTGCATTTCTATCCTGGCCTCGTTGCTCCTTGAGATTCCCCACATGAAAACTCGCAGAGAGGGCAGACCTGCAAACGAAGCCTGGGAGACCTGGGGGGTCCTGGTCCCAGTGGTACCTGGTGATTTTGGAGTCCCTGTATGGGATGTGGGTGGTCTTTCTCCGAGGATCTCCCAAGGCACTGATGACATTGCCCAAGGCCAGGAGGCCACAGTTGATCTGGATACTCTCTTTCAGCCTCTCCCCTGTGTTTCCCGTCTTCACAATTCGCTCTGAGCCTGCCAGGTCCACAAAATGAAACTTGGACAGCAGGACCTGTCCGGCGGCGGGGACAGCGGCGGGTTGGTGGTGCAGGGGCAGCCGGCCAGCCCCACGCCGCTGCTCCATGGTCACCGTGAAGATGGTGTGCGAGCGGCTCGACTGCCTGTTGATGTGGGTGGCTCCCGTGTGCTTGGCTGTGTTCCCCATCTCCAGCAGGCTCAGCACCTCGTCCAGCCCCTCCACTTCTGACTCCTTCACACCGCAGAGCACTGCAAAGCAAGGGCAGCTGTGGCTGGGAGGGATGGGCTGCCCGAGGATGCAGCTCCTCTGCACTGCCTGCTGCTGTCACCCTGCCTGTACTGGGCCTTGCCCAGACCAGCTTTCAGGACTAAGCACAGCAAACTGCTGCAGGAGACAAAGGAATGGAGGGAGAAGACCTGGCTCTGCCTTCAAGAATAGATAACCCAGCTCTGGCCTACAACATGGGGACAAAAGGAGCCCATGCAAAGCTATACATACCGACATTCCCCTTGTCATCCTCCCGGATCTGGATGTCTTTGCTGGCTGTATCCACCTGCAGCAAGTCCCGAAACTCCTCCTTGTACACTTCCAGGTAGGACACTCGGACCGTGTAGTCAATCAGGTCATTCTCATCGATGAGCCTGAAGGTCTCGGCCATGGCTCGTGGGATGATGCCCTGCTCATCTTCATTGATGGAAGCTGGCAAAGAGAGGCACATGCTCATGGAGAGCACGGAATGTCCAGGGAGCCCATGCTGGCTGGGGACAGAAACCTCCCTGCAGCACACGTCAGCTGGAAAGGAGCAGCCTCACAACTCTCCCACAGCTCAGCCCTCACAGCCTGGGTTAAACATCCCACAAGACCTCTGGGCAAATCTTATCCCACCACTGTGCTGGATTCCAACAAAGCTGCTTGTTTTCAGTCCATCCTCAAGAAGGAAAAAGGACCTTAGCATTTTAGTGAGTATCAAACACTGTGCCTGCAGCTACAGTGTGCTGTCCTTTGAAGCCAGCATGACTCCACAACTTTTCCCAGTTCTGAGAAGGTTTTGTAGGGTTTTTTGGGGTTTTTTTTAGGTGCTTGCAGCTTGCTTGTATCTGGCCACAGCACTCTGCTGTCTGAATTTTAAATATTTTTCCTTTTGTCTTCAACAGCCACATAAAATGACAATTCCCAAATTTGGTGCAATGACAGCCTGAACTGGGAGACTGAAAACAGAGGTAGATTAAAAGTATGAAACAATTTAGTGTTTACAAATGATGCAATTAACTAAAGATGACTGAAACATTTACAGTACATCTCTGTAAGAAATCACAATGCCATTAAACCAGAATGAAAAAGTTGTCTCTTTCCCCATTTCCTTCATCTAAAGAAACTAACAGAATTAACACTTGCAAGCCTTCCTCTCCTTCAGGTTTCTTTCAGGACCTAGTCACCACCACCTCCAGAGCTGGTGGAGGACCAGGTCCTGTCCCTTGTCCTGCAATGAAAGAGGAGAAACCTACACACTGTGATCTCAAAGGTGTCCATGGGGGGTGGCTGCAGCAACATGGATATGGGGAAGGGAAAGGCTGCTGGGGGGTAGGATGGCAGGGGGAGGTTGGCTTGAGCTAGAGGGGCTGGCAGGGTGGAAGGGTTGTTTTGGAGTGATACTGGAAATGATGGAGATGATAATGCAGTTAGGTTTGGGTAGAGAGAGCAAAGGTGCTGAAATAGGTGTGGACAGCAGCACAGGTGAGGCTGCTGGGCTGTGAGAGATGGCTGGGATGATGGTGAGGGGCGGCTTGGCTGCGGATGGAAGGAGATGGCGATGGAAGGAGGTGGTGATGTGGGGCTGGTGGGGATGCTGGTGGGACAGGGATGCTGGTGGCACAGGGATGCTGGCGGGACGGGGATGCTGTAGGGACAGGGATGCTGGCGGAGCAGGGATGCTGGCGGAGCAGGGATGCTNCGGAGCAGGGATGCGGGCGGGCAGGGCGCCGCCGGTCCCGGCGAGACTCACCGACGCTGGCCTCCCCGATGGTGTAGGTCTTGCCGGAGCCGGTCTGTCCGTAGGCGAAGACGGTGGCGTTGAAGCCGCGGAAGAAGGCGAGCAGCAGCGGCTGGACGCAGGCCCGGTACACGGCCGCCT
>WEKY01016208.1:128999-147368 GCA_013390045.1 Picathartes gymnocephalus
GTCCGGGAGGGAGGATGCGGCCGGTCCTCACTGCACCCCGGGAAGAGCGGCCGGAGAGAGCGAGGGACGCCCGTGGCTGCGGGAGTTTCGCGGCGGCTCCCCGGTGCTCCAGAGAAGCTCCGTCAGTCGGGAGATGCTGCATCACTCTTGGGGTGCTTCATCAGTCACAAGGGACCCCATCCCGTGTGAGATGCTTCGTCACTTGCGGGGCAGCGCTCTGTTAATCGTGAGGTGTTCCACCTCTGGTGAAACAAAGTTCTGCTACCCATGAGATGCTCCGTCAGTCACATGGGACTCACATCTCTCATGAGCCGCTTCATCACTGACGAGACACCCCAGCACCTGTGACACTCCTCCACTCCTGGCAGACATTCCCACGATCGCCGTGGGGAAGGGACGAGGGGCTACGCGGCCTGGCCGAGGCACAGAGCGCCTGAGGTGGAGGCGTGGGCACCTCCTGGGATGCAGTTTGCGGAGCAGCTGGTGCAGACAGCTGGTCCTTCCCGGCCGCCCGCCGTGCTGGGGGCTGGCAGGGCCGGCTCAGCCACTGACGTATGTTCAGGACAATCTGAGCGATGACAAAGTTTTTCATCCGGCTGCCTGCAGTTCCCTCTGCACCGCCCCTGCGGCTGCGGGGAGGGGTATGGGCCTCGTGGGTCCCCCGGGTGCCGTGGGAAGCACTGGACTGTCGGCTGTGCCGAGCGGAGTTGTACACACGGCTGGGACTGTCGGAGGGGCACGGCCACGCTCGGCATGGGGCTCCGGCTCCCACTGCGCCGGAGCACCAGCTTCACCCCCGACCACCCTGCCCTCATGGAGGCACCTGGCCCCACTGCTCTGAAGATGGAAGCAAACGTCCTTGTCATGGGAGCAGACAACGTAGGGAAATCAGGTGAGAACTGACCGTCAACTGGAACAGGGGGTTCCCAGGCTGAAAACTGCAGCAGTGTTTGGAGGACCAGTGGCAGGGAGCAGCCCATGGAGCAAATTGGTGAGATGGGGCTGAGCCCTGGGGTGCAATTGTGATTCAAGGTGGGGAAGCTCAGCACAACCTTGTAGGCAGCCGGGGAGTGACAGGGGAAGGTATTTTCCACTGAGCTGCAGTTTGCTGATACTCTGGGTCGTGCTGATGCTTTGGTTCGTGCTGTGCCTCTGCTGCACTCACAGACCTGCTGGTAGCTGGGGGAAACTCGGAGGTCGTTCCTGCTTGTAGGAGTTTACAAGGGCATGGTGCCTGACTCTGCTCTGGATTTAGAAAGGAGAATCCTCCAGGTTTAGGGTTGTTCTGATGGTTCCTATCCTTTCCTCTGCAGCTCTGACCGTGCGTTTCCTGACCCGGCGCTTTATTGGAGAGTACGGAGACATGGGTGAGTACCAGGCCAAGGCCAGGGCCAGGCCAGTTCCCCACAGGGACTGGGCTCGAGAGACAACCCTGCTTCTGCTGTGGGATTTCATTGCAGCCCATTTTCTCCTGCCTTTCTCCAGAGCCTTTGCCTGCTGTCAGGGGCTCGATGTTTTATTTGTTCAGTGACCCATCTCTTTGCTCCAGAACTGCTTCTCTGGGGTGCAAAAGGTCCAGGGTCGCAGCTGGTGACACCATGAAGATGACTATTTTTTTTTTCTTTTTGGGGAGGGCAGAATTCATCTACAGCCACAACCTGACTGTGGATGGCCGAGAGATTCTCTTACACATCTGGGACGTCCCCAGTTCCCAGGTGAGAGGGCTCCACTCCTATCACCCATTTCTACCCCATGGACAAAAAAAACCCCAAACCCCTCTACTGGAAGTTACCTATGGGGAACCACAGGTTGGGAGGTCCAGTTGAGCAAAGCTCTCAAATCAGAGGGTTCGTAGGTGACGGAACCCTTGTCACCTGCCAAGCACAGGGCAGCAGTGTTGCTGACAGAGTAGCAATAGTTACCATAGCCCATGGCCCTCTGGCTGAGAATACAGGAGCTGAAGCACTGATGCTAATACAGGCTGTGCTAAAGAAGTAGAAGCGCTGCTCTGAGGTCCCCACACTGTTATCACCTGCAGCCTGCAGTGCTTGGCAGCTGGATGAGGGTTAGGGTTAGGGTGTGATGCTGAAAGCTGAATCGTCCCCCCTTGGTTAGTTCTGCCAAGTGCTGCTCTGCCCTCCTCAGTACTCCTCTTTCTCTCTGCCCTTTTGCTGTTCCCTAGCCATCCCTGTCCCGATGGGCTCACAATTGCCCTCTTCTAGCAGGCAGGCGTGGAGGGAGGGAGCCCAAGAAAACAACCCTTCCTTTTCTCTTTCCCCAGGAGCAGGCAGAGGATGGCTCCTCAGAGGACAAGCGAATCCAGTGGGCAGACAGCTTTGTCCTGGTCTATAGTATCTGTGACCGTGCCAGCTTCAACATCCTGCCCCTCAAAATCCAGTTCATCAAGGCAGCCAAGGAGGGGCAGAGCCAGGAGAAGGTACCCATTGTCATTGTGGGCAACAAACGGGACCTGCACCACCAGCGGGTGGTGTCCAGCGAGGAGGGGCGGCTCCTGGCCCTCTCTTTAGACTGCGGTTTCTATGAGGTCTCTGCAGCTGAGGCTTATCACGGGGCCCTCATGGTCTTCCATGGACTGGCCAAGCGCATCCCGGACACCAAGCTGGCCCTGAAGAAGGGTACAGGGATCCGTGGCATCGTCAAGACCATGTCGGCCGTGTTTGCCCGTAAGCGAACAGACTCCCTCTGAGCTACTGCATGGATGTAGCTGCTCTCTGTGCTGCCCAGCTGGGCCAAGCCTCCTCGCTGGGTGCCCAGGGAGATGGTGTGTGTGTTTCCATAAGTATGATGGGTTCCTTGCTGTCCTCCTAGTGTCAGGGTCTGGGTGTCCTGCCATGCACAACCAGTGCAGCTGAGGACTGTAGTGTGTTACTCTTGGCTCTGCCATGGAACAGTCTCATCTCTTTGCTGTACCAGCTCTTTAGGTGCCTCCTGCTTTCTCCATCTATCCTCAGCTGGAAACCATGGGGTGATTTTGCCAAAGCTCCAGGCAGCAGCATCCCTAGCTCCTGCAGCAGGAGCTGCCCAGGCTGTCAGTGAGTAGGGAGGGTATTCTGCTCTTGTACAGCACACGACTCCCTGCCTCTCCACTCCTACTCTGGGATCCTTATTCCTGTTTAACCCTCATCAGGATTGTCTTCAGTAACCCTGGAGCTCCTGTGAGCTGGAGAGGTGGGGCTTTCTCCGCTAGGGAGGCACTGGTACTTCCCACGCGTGTATCACTGTGTGAGAGTGTCCCAGAGCCCACGGCACCGGCGATCCTGGAGGACTTTGGTGAGGGCTGGTGCCTCCCATCCCCCCCGCCGTGCTTTTGAACAGTCCTCCTCACGGCCCACTCCCCCACAGCCTTTTCCCTTGTGCAGGCAAGTGCTGTACAGGCTGTGCCTGGGAAAAGCCAGGCACGGGGCTCGTTCCCAGCATGGGAATCGCATCACGAGCCTTCCCAAGCCACTCCTGCTGTAAGGCTGCCTGTCCCCGGGGAGGAGAGGAGGTGGGGAAGGGGGTCGCTGGGCTCCTTGCTGAACCCTTCTGCTGCTGGGAGGCTTTTCCCTGCTTCTCCCAAACCCTTCTCTTTGTGCCCTGGGAAAGCAGTGTATTGGAAGAGGGTTTGTGTGTGCTGTAGGGACACTGATTTCTCTGCTGTGTTCTTCTGGAAATGCAATAAATTGTCTTTGGCAGGAAGCCCCGGCTCCTTGGAGCTGTTAATTTGTACTTGGGGCATGGGAAGAGACACGTACCATGCTGGGCATGAGCACCCACTATCGCAGTGGCAGCTACCCACAGGGAATGAACAGGATGTTTCCTGCACCCACTCCCTTGGCCCTGACCTGTGGATCTCACACCACTCTGTTCCTTGGTTTGGTGTCTCACTCCCAGAAAGCAGCTGAGCACATGGAGTGGGTGGGAGGTGGTTTGTTATTGCAGGTTTATTATTGCAGCAGATACAACAAGGTGTTGTGGGAAGCCAGGTGATCCTGCGGGAGAGGGGCTCCAGGAGCTCCACCTGTTCTCATGAACCTTTTTCCTGACCCCACCACCAGCTGGGAGGGAGGTGCCCAGGGCTTCCCTACTCATGAATCCTGCTGGTTGGTGGGGATCTTCAGCCCCTCCATGGAGGAGGAGTCTGTGCCCAGGGATGAGCCCTGCGAGGGAGGATGGAGGGAGGAAGGATGGGGAAACGGGCTTGCTGTGGTGATATTTGACAGCCTTGCCATCCTCCCTGCTCTCTTTCAGTGCTGTTCTCAATGTGTAGCTCGTCTAAGCTCAGTCTGTCTGCTGAGCAGGGTCCAAGGTAGCCCAGTGCCAGCCCTTGCTGGTCCCTTTCTTCTGGTCTCACCACTTTTTCCACATCTCCTTCAACCTTTCTAATCCCACCTTCCCCTACCTTCTCCATACAGCAGCAGGGCTTTTGTTTGCCTTTATTCCCCCATCCTGGCCTTGATGCACTCCATAATAAGCTATCCCATGGCCTATCTACCACCTTAAGCTCCTGTCCTGGAACAGGGGTGTGTATGGGCAGCTGGCAGGGGCCCAGGCAAAGCGTGCTGAGGGGATTTGAGAGGGGCTGGGATGTGCTTATCCGCCCCACTGGCTCAGTCCTTCTTGTAGACAGGACTGTAGAAGTTGCCGTAGTAGGCCCGGCTGTACACGGACTCGGGGCTGAAGCGGTAGGAGCCCTCGCTCACCCGCCTGTTGTAGGGGGAGAAGGCGGATTTCCGTGGGAACGGGTAGTCGGGATCAAAGGCAGGGCTGCGGTAGTAGTTGTGCCGCAGGAAGAGGGGGTCCTCGAGCCCCAGGAAGGAGAGGGGGTGATGGCCACGGTACAGCCGCCAGTCACTCCTCAGCTGGGATTTCTCCTCAGTGGAGGGGGCAGCAGGCTTGGTCTCCTCCTCCTCCTCCTCCTTCTTCTCTTTCTTCTCCGTGTTGGTCTTGCTGCCCTTGGATGCTTCTTCTTCCTTCACTGACTGCCTGCGGAGCTGAGAGAGGGGGTGAGCACCCAGCCAGGCTGTACCCACCTGCCAGCCCTGCTCCACCTGTGCTACACAGCCCCCCTTAAACTGGGACAACCCCAGGAGAAGCCAGTTTGCCCCCAGAGTGGAGGGAAGTGAGTGGCTTGTAGTCCTTGAGCAGCTGTAGTGGAGAGATGCTCCCAGGGGAACAACAGGCTGAGGTTAAGGAGAGGGGACAGGGTCTCAGCCTGAACTTTCACCTTCCCAAGAATGTGGTCACATCTTGGCTTGGGCATGAACTTTGAGAAGGTGCCACCACTGTCTGACCTGCTTGTTCTATTGGGGGACTCACTGTCATGGCTTGGGGGATGCTCAGGAGGAGTGTGGGACTGAGGTGTCTTCATGGCACCCCATCCCCCGGTCGGGTACCCCCTGACATTGCCTGCAGCTGTGGGGTGCTCCTGGGAGGAGATTGAGCAAAATGGGGTTTGCTGGAGAAGGACAGGGCCTGGCTGGGGACACACTCACCGGCACGTAGCTGTACAGGGTGCCCAGCAAGTGCTTAGGGGCACTGACGAGGGTGCCCCCGAGAGCATCCACAGTCTCCATGGCCCTGGACAGCCTGCGGGGGGTGAAGAGGATCAACCCCTCTGCTGCATCCCAGGCCACGGCTGGGACCTTCTTCACACTGGAGATGCCGGAGGCGCAGGCGGTTTGCAGGTTGTGAGCCACGCTGCCCACCAGCCCGGGGTCCTGTCCCGCCTGCCCAGAGAAACCAGCTCAGCTCCTGGCTGTGGCCTCTGCCCTACCAGCCCCTCCAGGCAGCACAGGGGTGGCCCTGGGTTCCCCATCCCCTTTGCAGCTCTAAGCCTGAGACATGTCAGCTTGCTGCTCTGCAAAAACCACCGCAGCTCTTTGCAGCAGGGTCTCTCCCTGTTCCTGCCAGCTCCAGGCCCCGGGGGACCCTCTGCTCAGGCTGTGCTTCCGCTGCAGGCAGAGACAAAGGGCACTGACCCCAACCTGCTGCTTCCCGTCCCCACGTCCCAGCGGAGCCAGTGCTGGAGACTGTTCCCAGCCCCACCAGCTCACACCGCCCCTTGCTGCTGGGACCACTGCAGGGGATTTTTTGGGGGTGTTCAGAGGCTCAGCAGGAAGTGCTGACATCCCACAGTGAACATACAAGCCAGGGTGACTTTGCCTGGCACAGAGGCTGCCCACAGCCCTCAGCTTTGGGGAATTGGAAGGGGACTCCTGGGGCTGCCCCACTGCCAATCCCATCTTGCATCCTCCAAGCTGCAGCTCAGAGTTGAGCAGGGATGGGGACCTGGTCCCCAGTGATATAGGGGAACAGCCTCCATGTTTGCATGGTCCATGGGTAGGAGGATGCTTTGGAGCATCCCTAGCTCACTGCTCTGCTTTTCTCCATACCTTGGCGTGTTTGGTGTCTTTCTTGCCTGCCTTCTCCTGCTTCTGCTCCGGTGCCTTGCTCTGGTGCTGGGTCAGCCAGCCCTTGCTGCCCTGCCCATCACTGCGGGTCTGTGGGGCTGCAGGGGCGCTCGGCTTGGCCAGGCTACCCTGGAAAGGGAGCAGAAAGCCACCACTCAGAGGGAGCTGGCTGGTCCCATCCACACCATCCTGCTTAGTCTGAGGATTTCACAGGGCTGCACAGGGAGCAGGGAGTTCATTTGTGCATCTGGGGAGAAATCTTGAGGGCAGATGGGAGTTCTGGGGCTTTGGTACAGGCCAGGGAAGATGTTCCCACTGCAGCATGGGGTAGGAGAGGCACCTCCTTCTCCCCATCCCCTCTGAGTCTCTACAGGGGCTTTTTGCTTTAGGAAGGATGTTATGGCAAGGCCACAAATCAACAATTACACACTGGGAGCCTGCTAAAAATAACTTGTCCCACTAATGTGGTACATGGTTATGTGTGAACATCACACAGGAACCGCCAGTCCCAGCTTGTCCTGCTGGGCAGGGGAAATGTACTCTGCTCAGATTTGCTCCAAGGAGCCTGAAATGTCTCATCTGAAAGCAGAATCAGCTCAGAAGAGGATATGGGGGAGCAGGACCCAGCAGGTGGGTTCTGGCACTCACCAGGATGGGGATCCAGGATGCCAGCTCCTGCCCCTTGGTTTTGGCACGCTGGAGGCTCTGGGTGGTTTGCTGGTAAGCACGGTGGGACATGGTGCTGACCAAAGTGCCAATCCGGCCAAGGGTGCTGGGAGCACTGGAAGCACTGGGAGCACTGGGAGCACTGGAAGCACTGGGAGCACTGGGAGCACTGGGAGCACTGGGTGTGCTGGGTGCCCTGGGAGTGCTGGGTGCCCTGGGAGCGCTGGTAGCACTGGGAGTGCTGGGAGTGCTGGGCTGCTGCTGGGAGACCTTTGGTGTTGACAGATGTTTCTTTTTGGGCTTCTTATCTAAAGGTAGAAGAGTACAGGCAGAAGAATGGTGGGAGGGTTACATTCTGGTGGGACAACCCTCCTAGGCAGCTTTATGCCAAAATCCAGGGCCTGCCTCCTGCCCCATGCACCCCACAGCTGAGGAGCCACTCAGCTGGTTGTCACCAGACTCAGAGAGGATTTGGGCATCAGGACTACCTGCTTCTTCATCCTCCTCTGGCAGCAGGTATTCCATCAGCTTCTCCAGCCCTCCCAGGGCTGTGTCGACCCCCGCAGCTGCCATCTGGGTCACCGAGTTCTTTCTCGTGTACTTGGCTGTCGTTTCCACAGTGCTCTTGGTGGCCTCATAGCCCTCTGCTGCCAGCCCTATGATCTTATCCATGGAGCTGCTAATGGTGCTTTTGGCACTTTGGACGGGGCAGGAGATGGTGTCCTTCAGTTCAGATGCGAGCTGTGAGCAGAGAGATAGAGAACAGCCCCACTGGTGTGCTTGGGGTGGCATGGGACAGCCAGAGAGACTGCAGGGACCCCAGCCATGTCCATGCCTGTAAACAGCTCCAAGAGGGGCATAACAGCTCTCTCCAACCTGGGCTGGAGATAGCTGGCAGGGATAGGACACAGGAGATTGCTGACTTATATTTGGGAGCCCCAACCATCCTTTAGGCTGCAGAAGCTCTTGGAGGAGCCCCCACTTGGAGATGCTGCCTTGTTTCCCAGCCAGCAGCCTCTCACCATCCAGAAACAAGACTAGAGAAGATGTACTGTGGGCTCTTCAGAGGGTCTGGGGGGTCCCAGACTGTCCTGCCTGTGACTTACCTTGTCGACGGGGTACTGGAGGGCAGGGATCTTCTCCTCTAGGTGGTCCAAGCCCCGGCAAGCCAGGTTGTTGGCCACAGCAACTGCCTTGGGCAAAAGCACGGTAAGAAAAGCACCCGGGTCATGCCAGGCACGTGCTCGTGCCAGCGCTGTCCCACAAGGGGAGGCTCTGTTGGGCCCCCTGCCATGTCCCCCCTGCACATGGACTCACACTGCGGCTCCAGCCGGCGCACCACGGGCTCCATGCCCCACATGGCCAGGGCGCCGGCGCCCTGCACGCCGCGCTCGTACACCTCGCACACCGAGGCCATCAACGGGTGCGACTCCTTGGTGCTGCTGTACTTCCTCTGCAGGGTCTCGCAGGTCGAGCTCACCACGGGCAGCTGCAGGACCCTCTGCAGCACGTTCTCCTGCACGTGGCAGATGGACACGGGTGAGCCACCAGCCCTCCCCTGAGGAATGCCCCACTGCCCACACACCGGTGCCTCTTGGTGAGTTGCAGTGAGCAGAGGACCTCAGCTTGCACAGGAGGAGGAGGAGGAGGAGGCCATTTTTCAAGCCCCACTGAGGGTCTCCCAGCTATGTTGTGGAAGGACAAGCAGGCTGGCTGCTGCCACTGAGGGAGCAGGGACACTGCAGGCAGTGTCTGAGGGGGACAGTCCCCACTCCTCCAATGTCCCAAGCCCAGCTGTTTAGGTGCTCTCTCTGGCATTCTGCCCTGTGGAAACCTCCGTGACTGCTGGAGGTTTGGGGACTAAATGAGGCACAGATGAAGGACAGGCACAGTCGGCAATTATCACTTAGTGCTTGCATCAGCTCAAGGTTAACTTTTTTTTGAATCTGAACTATATAATTTCAAGCAAGCATAAAGGTTTATCCTTTCTCTTTGATGATGCTCTCTACTGTTGCACGTGAAGGTCAATATAAAGATAACACAGAGACATGTGGGACAGCGTGAGATGTGACAGGTATTCATCCAGCAGAGCCAATACACACTACCTGGCCCCCTTGGCACATCTCTGCCCTCCTCTCTGTCCCTTTCCCTGCACCCACCTTGGCACTTCCATCCTGCAGAGCCTGACTCTTCTTCACCGTCATCGTGGCACATCCACCTGCAAAGCAAAGTTGGGAACCGCAGACTCTGCCTGAAAGCAGGGCTGGGCTTGGGTTCCCCCCTCACTCCTGCACCCCCCAAGCACAGCAGCTGGGCTGACACACACCTCCCACGGGTGCAATGGACATGGCATTGCCCAACACTTCACTTTTTACCAGTTAAACTGTAAAACCAAAGTCTCCATGCAGCCCTGCCCTGCTTGTGTGCCTTAATACCCAAAGATATAAAAAAATTTGTTGAGAGGCATCTAGTTTAGAGAAGTTACAGTAAGGGCAGGATAAAGGATGCTGGCAAAGCAAACTCAGAGTAACCAGGATGCTGACTGATGTGCATGAGAAAAGACTCTGGCTGAGAAGGGGTAAGAAGGTAGGACAGGAGCAGATAGAAGAGCTCTGGGTACGGATATGGTGAGATGTTCAGCTGAGGTCAGCATCACCCTGGCACACACCTGCTGCTCATAATGCTAACACTTACCCCTGTGAAAACACAACTCCAGCTCCCAACCCCAGCACAGACCCCCTTTTCTTAGCAGCAGATGAAATTCTGGAAATCTAGAGAAAATGGGTGATCCCTGCTCTCACTCCCTGGTCCCACTGAAGCTGTCCTGGAGCCCCCAGTGGGCACATGCTACTCACCGAGGGCCAGCCTGTCCCCAGCAGAGCAGGAGCAGAGAGGGGTGTCTGCACTGTCCCTTCACCCGGGTCCTGTGAGGATGCTGCTCCGTGCTCTGGCCACTACCACCACCACGAGGCCCCACCTCCCAGTTACGTGGCTCGGGAGCTGACGGACTGCGGTGGAAACGGGCCAAGGAGCTCCCTGAAACCACCGTAATTGGGAACAGATGACGGCAGAAAATCCCCTTTGTCGCCTTCCCTGTGGAGTCCAGAAGCCCCAGCACGGCTGAAACGTTCCAGGGTTTAACACCACTCCTTCCACAGATGATGAAAAGAAGCTGCCCTTGGACCTCACCACCTCAAAAGCAACAGATCATGGTCAGACAGGGAGCAGATGAAGAGTCAGGCAGGGTTTCCTAAGAGATTGAAACCTTCTTGTATTTCTGTAGGGCCTGTTATGCCTCATGATGGACCAGGATATTATCCTGTTGGGAAACCTAACATAGACCAAGGACATGGTTTCTCCCCAGGAGAGTCTACTAAGCACCAGGAGGAGAAGGCAGACATGGGGGGACATATTCTGCTTGAAACATTGTGGTTTGGCCAGGTCTGCCGTTTCAAAGATGATTCATGAGGCTTTTGGTGAGGAGGCTTTAGCTGAGGGTCAGGGCAGATACTACCTTAGGAAAGCTTTAGGCATTTGGGCTAGATGGAGAAAAAGATCAGTGTGGAAGTGATCTCTAAAGATCACCTCATTCAACTCTTGTTCAAAGCAGGGCTACCCTCAAAGCCAGATCAGGCTGTTCTATGTCTTGTCCAGTCTTAAAAACTTCCAGGGAGAAGATTCCCCTCTCTCTGGGGCCCAGTTCCTGTGCTAACCATACTAATGGTTAAACTATTTTTTCCTTATGTCCAGCTGGAATTTTCTTTGTTGTACCTGACATCTCCTATCCTTGCTTTGTGCACCTCCGAGCAGATTTTGTGCCCCAGTTGAAGCTGGTGCAGCATGTGTTCCACACCCCTGAATGCCTTACCCTTTCAGTGATCCTCTGCTGGACTCTAGTCAAGATCTCTCCTGTGATGGTGGAACCAAAACAGGACACGGTTCCCCAAATATGGATTCACAAATGCTTTGTAGAGGAACATCTGCCCTCCTTGACCTGCCAGCAATGCTCTCACTAAAATGCTGCTCGTCCATGGCCTCGGTGCACAGAAGGCACACTGAGGACTCACACCATCATTAACAAATCTGTTTGTGGTACTGATTGAAAAGAAGAGCACACCACCTGTGTGGGGCTATGCCAGGTCTTGGTTATGGACTACAGATGAGCCACACTGCTGAGATGAGGACAACGTGGTGGAAAGAGGACAAATGCCAGAGGACAAGACAATAACCAGGGGGATCAGTGCAGATGAGTGGTCCAGGGCTGCTGTATGTCCTGGATCAGCTGGTGAAGCAGGGAGCCCCTTGGCATGTGGCTCACAATGCCCACAGCAGCCCAGCACTCCCACTCAGGACATGGAGGTGAGCACCCAACACGGCTCCACGGCTCCCTGCTTGTGGCTGCACTGCTCGTACGTGGGGCTGGGAGGCTTCCCTGGGGCACGGGAGAGCCACAGATGGGAAGAAAACACCCCCTTTCCTTCCCAAAGAGCCCAGAGTTTGCTCCCAGCCCAGGGCTGTGCCTGCCTTCCTGGCTGGGTACAAAGGCACATGAATGTACTGGGCTGCCTCCAGCTGGTGCTGGGGTCAGTCACTGCCCTTGAGACAGAGGGACAAAGGGCACCAGCCTGCTTAAAAGTTTGCTCTCTTGGCACTGAGAATTTTTCCAGCCCTACTGGCCTGGCTAAAAGTGCAGAGGGCACAGCAACCTCTTCTCTGCCTTGGCTGGAGTCAGGAGCTAACACAGCCTTTGCCCTACTAACGCCTCTGCTCATCCCCTCCCCTTCCTCTGGGGCAAAGGCTGTGCCAGCCCCGGCTCTGCAAGGCAAAGGTACCATGGCCTCCCTGCCCCACCACTCCAGCTTGCACCTGAAACACTTCCTGTGCTCCTGCAGGCAATGTTTAGAGCTCACCAGATCCACAGGGTGCAGGGAAGCAGTTTCACAGCCCTGTCCCTGCAGTCTGCTCGGTGCTTATTAATAAACCTTGGTGAGGGGATGAACCAGATCCCCAAAGCTCTGCAAGGCACCTTTACACTTCAGTCTGGGAAGGGGTTGGAGAGGTATCTGATTCATTTCCATGCAGGATCAGCAACTCCATAACCACTGCTGACAGATGTCTGCCCAGTTTCTTTTTAAGGGCTGCCCTCCTAGGCAATCTATTTTAGATGTTTATTTTACTTTCAGTTAAAAAAGAGGTGTGATTTAATTCTTTGTGGCAATATAAAAGTATTACCTCCTGGACTTAGAGACCGATTTATTGCCTTGCCCTTGGCAGCAAAGCTTTTAGACACTTGAGGATTACTCAGACCCTCCCCCAGACACTCCCTCTACAGAATGGGTTCATTTGGTATCTCCCTGGAGATGTTGTTTTTTAACTTTTGACTGCTCTTGATGCTCACCTGGGAATCCCCAATGGCTCACATATTCCTTGAAATGTCCTGCCAAGCACAGTGATAATGTTAGGAAGGCTTTGTCTGTAAGAAGAAGATGACCACTCTCCTACTGTTTCCATTACAAAATGTATGATGAGGCCACTAATCCAGAAGGAAACACTTGCTGAAGCAATCCTGAATGCCATGCCTTATACACTGTTCGGGAGCTGACATTTTGGAGCTTCCAAGTTTGCAAGACTCTCACTGCAGGGGGAAGGAGCTACCAGTGAGCTCAGTTTAATGGTTATCCTGGCTCCATCCCTTGCCACCTCTGCCCGAGATGTTACCCTTTGTTCCCTCTCTGAACTGGCATTTGTCATCAAACTATGACCATCCAAATGAAAGGCTGTTTATAAGATACTGAAATGCAGTTGGCCCTGTCCCTTTCACCCAGCTGTGCCTACACTGGCCATAGGGCTCCAACCTTCACTGCTGGTACACAAAGGCAGCTGACAGCCATTCCCAAAACACAACCGTGTTTCAGGGCATTCTGTGGATGCAGTTTCACCTGATACTCATGTATTTCTTAATGTTTTTGCAGCTGGTGATTCTAAATTAGCTGGATGAATCTGGCTGCCAGTTGGCTACTGCAAAAAGAAAGCTCCAGAACCCAACCACAGGAAATGTCTCTTTAACACTGTCGTCACCTGTTAAATTCATAAAATTCAGAGATGGGAGGAATCTCCCTCCTTCAGCATCTCTTTACACCTCCTTCCAGGTTATACACAGACACAGTGTTGCACTCACCACAGTTTATTGCTTATGTTCAAAATCTTGTTCTCACTCCAACTGCTGTATTAGAAACAGATACAAAAAAAAAGGCACTAAAAGGGTTTTCTCCATATGATCATGATTCTATGGCTTCAGTCACATTATGTTAAGGTACCTTAAATCACCAGCCTCCAGCTGAGGAGCAGAAGGCAAATATTAGTGCTTAACATCCAGTAAACAGAGGCACTCCTGTCTGTTCCAGCCTGCATCGTGGAGAATGGGACAGGTAGTGCTGAGACAGGCTGAAAACTCACCCCCATCTCCCACAATAAGGCTGTACATGCTAATCCACACCAGGCCCAAGGGAAAGATATCAAAGCCTGGCTTTGCACACTGTTTGCTTGCAGGGCACAGGGAGGTGGAGATTGGGCTACACCACTGTATCAATGGCTTTCCCTGAAAAGTGTAAGAGAGAAAGAGAAAGCAGTTTGCAAACCAGTGAAAGTATTTTGCATCTGAGAGCTCCCCTGAGTGGGACTGAAAACACATTCTTAGCAGTAAGATGGAATTCTACAGAAAAACGTGGTCAAACCTCCACTGTCAGATGATCATGACTCCTCTTGCTTTCTTCCAGGGGTTGCTACACACTGGGATAATGATCAAATCTGACCAAGGGAGGGATGGGTTCCACATTGCCAGGAGATGAAAGACAAATGGAGAATGAAACAAAAAAAGTCCATTGTTCTAAAGGAGAGGAAGCCTAAAGTATAACATATCCCACACACAATGCTCCATTTTGGCCTGAACCGCCAGTATGCTCTACTTTTAGTGCTAGTCATTTCCATATTAAAAAGAAGAGCTTCTGAAGGCCACATCTGGCCTTCAAACACACTTAATTATCCTGCCCAGCAACCTCTTTCTTTTCAAACACTTCATTGGCAGGCTATCACTTCATATTCAAACTGGAAGAAATTCCAAGACCACCCACAACTTCAGGTGAACTGTAGCACTGTCTCACCTGCCTACTTAATTCCATATCATTTGCCTTTTAATAAAGGAGACTCACACCTTTTAATTTTCTGTTTTTAGATAGCATCAGAAATAATACAAAACCACCTTGGTCTAGGTTAGAGTAGTCTGTTCACATCTCCTTGACAGATTAAACAAGGAATTCTTACACCAGGAAGCAGCAGAACACACAGGCCTAACTCTGATGAAAAATGTTAAATTTATCTCCTATATAATGTGCAATTTCATCTCAGATGGTGTCAAACTGGTGCTCTGCAAAGTCAGGAGCAGCAAAAACTGCATACCATGCTAGACAGTTGGAAAACAGCATTTCTCTTTTAACCCAGTAACACTGCCAGCCATCACTGCCAGTGAGGTCAGTGATGAACAACAACGCAGTTGCAGAGCAAACATGAGGAATTTTCAAATGGTTGAACCCATTCAGCCAGCAACGGAACACACCAGCAATCTTGTGGTCATGAGCAGGGAGGATAGGGAGCACCAGATAGGAAAATCTAAAACCATGAATGCCCAAAACCAGTAAAAAGCTTTCTTCTCACATGGGATTCTGACATTATCATGACCAACTCCATTCTCTTCCCTCCTGGAGCTTACATAACTAGTCCTTGCAGTTTTTCTGCCTCAACGAGCTCTGAGCCAGGCTTCTCTCCTTAACTGCAGGTTCCAAACTCCTTATTATACTGGAACTTTTCATGCAAAATTAGGAGAAAAACAAGCTCCTTATCATGATTAATGGAAAATAGTTGTGCTTGCAATTACAGGGGTTTGGGAGTTAATGTGCTGTCCTGCACCAAAGCCCTCAGCTGTGGCCTGCTGGAGCAGTCAGAGTCACTGGCCAACAGTCCTTGGCTCACAGTATCAAAGGAAACGAAGAAAGTGCAGGTTTCTTGGGACAGGAGTTGGCACTCACTAGACTACAGCCCCAGCACCACCAGTGCACACCACAGAGGTCATCTACAGTCCAATCACACTGCACTCAGATAGTGCCTGCAGGACAAAAGAACCATCAACCCAAACCCATCAGAACACTCATCCCTGATTTCAGGCTGTTCTAATTGCAGCTCCTAACCTGCCTCAGCCCACGCTAGACAATCTGACTGTAGGAACCTTGGATTAGTGAATTGAAGCTTTCCAGTGTAAACATGATTAGTGTAGTCATGAGTCATATACCTATTACAGTTGCCTATGCAGCTATTTCACAACCCTGTAATAAAATAAAGGAATACTTTCTTATCTAGCAGCCAAGTTCCATGTCCTCTTTCTGTTTGTGAAGTATTACTCGGCCTTTTGCTCTCTCCACTCCATCAGGGGAGTATGTCATGGCACCAAACTCATCTGCAAAGGCACAAGGAAGGAAAATGGGCAGAATTCACTTATTCAGAGGACAAAATTAATCCTGAGGTTATTGTAAAACATGTTCATTCGGAAGTGCCATATGAAGATAAAAATCTATCAGAGGATCAAAGCTGCAGCCTCGTATTATGCAGCTCCTTTTATGTCACTGTTTCAGCTTCAGATGTGGGCTTGCTGATGTGAGGATCCCCACCAAGGAGGAGAGGACGCCGCAGAAACCAATCACTCCTGAGTTGGTCTTGTAGATTCCCAGCGTATCCAAAGGGCTTGAGAGATCACAGAGGTTCTTCACCAAGTCCAGCAGCAAAGGAGGATTCCTTGTCAGTATCTGAAAGAGCTGGTGGAGAAAACTGTGCAAACCATCACTTTCCACATCATTTACTTCCTCACTGTGTTTCTGGCAGAAGGAATTCTCCTTAGTCTTTTCTTCCAGTGCAGCTTGTTCCAGCCTCCAGGAGATCTCATACCAGTCCCTGGCCAGATTCATCAGGAGTGAGTAGTAGTAGCACTTTGTAGCCCAGTTCTGCCACTTGGGTTTGTCGATGTGGGGCTGCAGCCCGACGCTCCTCAGCCACAGCACGGCGTCGCACACGAAGTACAGGGCCCGGCTCAGGTGGGAGGCTGTGAGGCAGAAGCAAGGAACCACCTCTGGCAGCTTTGCAGCTCTCCTGGCTGCCACCAAGGCGTGCACCATGTTGCCCAGCCTGAACACTGCAAGAAATCCCACAAAGGTCAGCACGGCCCGGCCTGACGCAGAACTCGGCCTGTCACTGTCCACATGTACTTTTACAAAACTTAGAGGGCTCTGGGCAATTGTATGTTTAAACACTTCCTAAAATTAGTGAGGAAAGGGCTGTAAGCATCTCAGCTCTGTGGAAACATCACCAACCCAGGACCTACACACACCTTTTGTCAATAACCAGGACTTGCAGCCTCTCCTGTCACTCCCTTCTTGCACCTGGGGGCCCTCTGGACCAGTATCACCCTCGGCTCTGCAGGAGTCAGTGTCAGCAAATACAGAACACAAGCAGAGCCTCTAATCTCAGTTGTACGTTATACTGGATTTTACCTCACTCCGAGGACAGGAGATGTTCCTGCATTAATCCATTTCTTGCAGCCATGAGATACAAGTTTCCTATGTGCCTGTGAAAGCCAGTGATTCACGTGCTGAGCACAGACACCAAAGTCCCTCCTCAGCCACGAATCTGTCAGAGGGACATGTGGTTCCCTGCAAACTTGTGTGAAACAGTGTATTCCATTTCAAGCTACAACATATAGTAATCAGGCAAACCTGATTTCACCCGCTGCACCGTTTGGGGTTTGGCCCCTGAATGTTAATCCAATATTACTCAAAACACTTTTTACACCCTGCTGCCTTGTCACAGTGACAGATGTTGGCAGCACCCAAACCTGATGGAACTACAAGAGCCCTGAATTTAGGTCTGATGTCTATTAATGATTTATTTAGCAGAAGCATGAGAATTATGGCTATGCTGATAAACCAATTGGCCTCCCCACTAGAAATTACCATACTCTGGACCTAAGGGCATAATAAACAAATCCATGGCACTACAATAGTTAGAATATTTGTCTCATATGTTGCAGCTGTTCCAGGATTGAGCAATTGACAAGTGGGTGGAAGATCAAGCTGAAAACAAGTGATACACACATAGTAACAGCTTAACCATGGTGGATGCAACCCCAACACAGAATGGAGTGATGCAAATGGTCAGGCTGCGTGAGAAGCACGGAAAGGTATGGGATTTAGCAGGGTATAAATGCTAAATAAAATTAGTATGTTAAGTAGGATATAAAAGCCATATTGAAGGATGGTCTCTCAGAGGTGATTCTGTGGGATGATGATGTTTTAATGCTGGACTGTCTCAACCCCTCAGCTGGAAGGACTAATGAGCACACAGTGAGCCAGCCTTGCCTTGTAACCCTGGTGTGTCCTTGAACAGAGGTGACAGCTTGGCCCTTATAGCAACAACTGACTGTTAATTTATTCCTCTCATCCTTCCAGCAGTAATTCCAATTGTCTAACTGGAGAGGAGGCTGAGGAAGTAAAAAAAGTCCATTTGGCCCTACCTAGCCTGGCAAGCCATGGCAGTGATAAGGTCTATTGACAATTTAGTAAATATACTAAAAGAGGTTTTGTGACTCAAGGTAGGTTAACTACAGAAAACACAAGGCCAGGAGCTGTTGGAGCAAGTGAAGAAGGTCTTACCCCTCTAGACACTGGGTACTTACTTTTCCGGCCAGAGCTCATGCTAGATTCCAACTGCTTGAGTTTCATTACCAGCTTCTTTTTATCAGCTTTATTCTCTATTAAATAGCTAAGCAACATGCATGTGTACTGAGTTGCTCTGGAAAGGAAAAAATGAGGAGAGGGGGACACAGGTGAGACACAGACAATGACAGGATGGCAGCAGCAGGACAGGTTTATTTCACAGAATCACAGAATTGTCAGGGTTGGAAGGAGACCACGCAGTACAACCCCACTGTCAAGGCAGGGTCACCTGGAGCGGGTGACACAGGAACGTGTCCAGGTGGGTTTGGAACGTCTCCAGAGAGGGACACTCCAGGACCTCCCTGGGCAGCTTTTCCAGGGCTCTGCCACCTTCAGTGTAAAGAAGTTCTTCCTCATGCTGAGGTGAAACTTCTCGTATTTTAGTTTACGGCCATTGCTCCTCGTTCTGTCGCTGGGCACCACGGAAGAGAGTCCGGCACCAAACTGTAACACCCGCCTGTGGAGCGGCCGGTGCC
>WEKY01016208.1:147467-215439 GCA_013390045.1 Picathartes gymnocephalus
GAGCAGCGCGGGGGCCGCGGCCGCTCCGCCCCGCTGCGCTCGGGCCCCGCCCCGCCGCGGAACGCTCCACTGCGCGCCGCGTTCCCGGCCGGGCTGCGGCACCAAGGTGCCATTACCACGGCAACCGTCAACAACGGAGCAGCGGCGGTGTCACCCCTAAAGGCTTCCCCCGCCCGGGAGCCGTCGGCTGAGCTGCGGCGGGTCCTCCCGGGAAAGCCGGAGGGTCCCGGCCCGGCCCCTCGGCCCCCGGCCGCGCTCCGAGGTCAGGCCGCTGTGAGGGGTGACGGCGGTGGGGTGCGCCCGCGTGAGCACGGCCCCGCCGCAGAGGTGAAGCTCAAAACCACCCGGTGACTTGGAAATGAAGTATAAAACTTCCAGTGGGAACACCTGCTCTCAAAGTTAATCGGTGGGATTTTACCCAGGCCGAATAAGTCCGTTAATGAAGAACAAGCTGATATTTTTGAATGCTTTGTCATAATTCTTAAACATGCTCGTGACAAAGTTTTTAGGCTCCCTTTCCCCGTGGGCAGTCTGCAGATCCCTGTGTGGCTGAGATCCCCAGAGCAGGACAAAATCCCCGGGTAACATAGGTGATACAATGAGAAAGGAGCTGTACAGGGTTACTCTGGCTATCAATACTGAAAGGAACTCCCCTTAGACATCATTAGTTATCTTTTCCCCCATTACCTCATAAAGGAAAGTATTGAAGGACTCCTCATTCTTCTGCAGCCAGGGTGATTCCTGCATCCGTGGTGCGTTTTGCACCTGGAAGGGGAGAACCATGGCGGTGAATACCCGGAAGCATCCCCTGGGGATTCCTCCACCATCTGAAAAGGACTGGCCAAAGGAAGATGAGGAAGATTTCTTCCTGCTGGATCCTGATCGAAAGCGTGATGTGCTGCCGCAGCCCTTCAGGATGATCAACAAACTGGTGATGCAGGTTTTTGAGAGTGCTATGGAAGTCATTGAAAGAAGGGAGATGCTCCGAGAAGCACAAAAACTAAAGGTCCAGCCCAAAAAATGCTTTCCTACAGCTGAATTCCAGGTACAGAGCCTCTCCCAGCAGAGATAGCATTAACCACCATAGCAGATTTTGTCATTCTTCTGTCCGTGACCTTCCTCAGAATGCAGGACCATTACACTGGTTCACTTTAAAAGCCTGCAACTTCTAAGCTTGTCTGACAGGTTCTGCTTCCCACTCAACTATCACACCTCTCTGAAAAGAGAGAAGCAGGTATTAAACACTAAATTCACCTTCTTCTTCCCAAGCTGGCTCCACCCTTGTTTAGTGGGGAGAAGGTAATTAGTCAGTAGCACACAAATGGGCAAGCTCAGCTCTGTGTTATGCTGAACACTCCAATGGGAGCACCGTGAGCAGAATGACAGTGCTGCCTTCCCCATTATTATGTGGGGGTGTCCAGGAGGATACACTGGTGTCTGCTGGTGTTCTGTGATTGCCTGGAGGGGTTCAGCATCCCATCACAGCTCCGCGTGGGAAGGGAAGGGCTGAATGTTCCCAAGTTCTTGGCCTTTAAAGCCCCTTCTGTTTGTGGGAAGGGGAAAGGTGGGAGAAAACTCCCTCATTCTTAACACAGACCAATCTCTGTGACAGAGATGAGAGACTCTCCCCTGCTCTTCTGGGGAAACAATGTGTCAAAATATTTCCCTTGTAGAATAAATCAGCATTTTCTGGTGAAAAGGCCAGGAATATATCATTAGCATGGCTGATATATCCTGCTGTGAGAAGGCAGTTGGGTACACTCATCTTTTCCCTTTCTTCGTAGGTAACTGAAAGAGCCAATTGCCTTGCAGTGTCTGGAAAACACGTCTTTGTCGGTCTGTCTGTGGGTCTGGCTGCCTTCAACACGTGTGACTTCAAGGATGTCTGTGCTTGGGATGCAGCCAAGACAGAGATCTGTGCCATCCACGCCTCGGATTTGGGGAACGAGTGCCATGTGCTCCTTGCTGTGGATGAAATGGGTTAGTGTGATTGTGGATTTCCTTGCCCTAGCTGTGCTCTGGAGCTGAATTGGTAGCTGCATTACAGAACACTGCTGGATCAGGAGGAACATTAGGGTGGCTGAGAAGTTGCCTAGAAAGCCCTGCAGAGAGGGCGTTTGGATAGCTAACAGATTGTAGGGTGACAGAGTGGCCTCAGGGCCTTGTGATTAGCAGAGGGTGTGAATTTGGTGGCAGAGCTGAGGATGAAGCACAGTAAAGTTTAGGAACATCTTGGGCTGGGCAGAAAGGACTATTGGTCGGTATAACCTCCTGCCTGTGACCTGTTCCTGCACCTGTAATAGCTTGTTGGTTCATCTGAAAGTTATCAGTTCTGGGGGAGATACTTTTCTGACTGGCTTGTCCATCTCTGTGCACAATCAAATGTTTACTGGTGCTCGCATAAGGAAGCCGGCAAAAGTTTAGTGCTGGAGACAGTGGAATATTGCTCCCTTTGTTCAGGAAAAATTGTAGACCTGTTCACTCTCCTGCACGTTGTAACAGCCATCTCCCAAGAGCATGGCTAACATTCATTCACTTTTCTCTCCCTCCTCCTGCTACTTCTGTATTTCTATTTCAGGGCTTGCCTGGCTCTTCTGCTTTCACAAGGAAAGCTTCCTGCTTATTAAAATCCTGAATGAAGTGGTAAGTACTGAGCTAATTCCATAGACACTGAGCACAGGCTGGGAAGTAATCAATCATGAGGAGTACCAATTGCCCTCAGAAATTTATTCATAGGCAGTAGCACTCCAAGACTGCTGCCCAATATTTGTTCTTGTTCTTCCAACAATCTGCCTGGCCTTCAACCAGGAGTGTACGGCCATGGAGCTCTCTGAATCAGTGATGTTGCTTTGATGCCAGCCTGTCTTTCCTTGGCAGGAGGATATCAGCCAGCGAAGCACTTGTGTGGAGGTGGTGCTGTCCCGTGGAGGTGACTATGCAGGAATCCTGATGCAAGGCAAGTGCAGAAACGTGCTGTGTTTGAAGACTCTTGTGTTCTAACAGAGGGGCAGCAGCAGCAATGTTTTTAGAATGCTGCAAGTGGTCTGGGTTACACAGGGATCCTGTTTTAACCCTCTTAGTTCCTCCTCCAGCTTAAAGAGCAGCCCCTGCCACTCCCTGTCCCACCCAAAAGGCTTGGTGTGGATCAGGATTGATCCCAAAAGTGAGCTCTCTGGAACTGGTCAGTGCAGTCCCCAGCTCCCAGGAGGCTTGGTTAAAGCAGGTTTCCCTCTCTCCAGAAGTACCAAACTCAGTTCTTCCTCTAGTTTGCTATGGCTCACTTTTACACTGGAAAGATGTAGACCTGAAGAATTTTCTCTGCAGATATAGGCCAGAAAGCATAGAGAACCTCTGAAAACACTACAAGAAACTCCTTGTTAAAACATTCTTCTGTTTCATGGCAGCTGAATCCATGGCAGGCAGGTTTTCTGGACCCATGTTTGGTGGAATCTGCCTGGACACGTGCTGAAAAAGAGACATGTAGCATGCACAGAGAACTAATGTGAAGCCACACCTCACTTTCTACTTTCTACTCTACTACTCAGAGGCTACAAGGTTCTTTACTGAGTAGCTCCATGGAATTTCTTTGGTGGATGTGGGACCTTGAGGAGTTGAGCTGGAGGCTGAGATGTCAGTCTCACTCAAGCATGTCAAGCTTTAAATGGGAGGAGAGGTGGGCTGCATACAGAGATTTTATATTTCAAAAAACACAGGGATCTTTTTATAAGGATTAAAAATAACAGAGGCTACTTGCCTGAAAGACCTTTTCTCCTCATTTCCAATTGCTTAACCTGGTTTCCCAATGCAGACAGCACAACAGCTTGGCTGGAGATCTACCAATTGCCTAAGGATTCCTGGCTGACAGAGATTGAAAAGAATACAGCAGCTGTGGAAGAGAAAGCAGGAGCTGCAGAAGAGCTGGCTTGCAGTGAGAGGAGGTCAAACTGCTCATCTGAGGTACAAAACAGTTCCGTCTCCCTCTGTGCTATTTTTTCTTACACCTTTTTGCCCACAGGTCTTCCCCCAAGCCTTGCTGCTGCAGACAGGGACAGCCGGAACACTCCTGTTGGCCGAAGGGAATGGTGTGTGTGTGTCTCTACAGCTGCTGCAGCCCATCCCACGTTTCATAAGGCCTTTGTGCTATTGGGACATGTTTACTCTCCCAAGACAGGCTTTCCAAAGAGATTCCCCTGGTCCCAGGATTAGGGTTCCTGCTGCCCCTCCCTGAAACTGGCAGCTCATTCCTCAGCAGCATTGCTCCATCTGAGGGGGACCTGTGTAAGGGTATTCCCACAGGGCTTCTCCCTTGTGTTACTGGGGGAAGGTGAAGAGGAGTGGGAATCAGGCAGGGTGCCTCCACTTGGGAGTCTGGCCCTGAAGCAGAGTTTGTGTTTTAGAGTACCTACAAGAGGAGCCTGGTGGGGTCACAGCCTCACCCACCTGAGCAGGGCAGAGTCTCTGCTTGTGTGCACTAACCACTGTCACTTCTGATTCTTTGGCAGAAAACTCAGGACCTGCATGGAGACAGTTCTGCAGAGATGGTCACTGGCCTCAGTGACTGTCCTGAGCTGTGATGGGGAATTTTAAGTGCTAAGATAGTTCTTAACCCTCCCCTTTATCACTTTCGCCCTGCTGAATTTCACCTCTCAACATGCAGGCATCTCTTGCCCAGGACCTTGAGCTAACCCTCTGTGATAGCTGCCTGCTAACTCTTTCCTCTTTCTTCAGAAAAGACTTTCCTGGGCATTTAAGAGGGAACTACTTCTCAGTCTTGTCCTCAGGGCAAACCCCCCTGCTTAACTTAGCGAAGTCAAAAACAAACACTCAGCCATTCCCTCTTTACTGATTCTATGTAAACTATCCAAGTTCCTGCCTCTTCCTTCTCAGATGTGAATGATTACTAAGCCAGATCTCTTCTGTTCAGCCCAATGTCAATGTGTGTGGGGTGGTGGTGGGCACGCATTGGTGTTGGCCCTCTGTTACAATTTTCTATTCCCAGCCAAGCATATATGTGACCTCCTCCAGTCCTGGGCTCTGTGAAGTAAAATCTGGTTCTTGCTTTCAGCAGACACTCTTCAACCTTTAGTCCTGCTTCTTTCTTTTTTATTTTTTTCCTTTTCTTTTTTTTTTTCCCTGAGCATTTTCTGAGCATTGCTGTGACTCACAGAGGCCTGTGCTGCAACAGGAATAATTCAGAGACAGCACAAAGACAGGAGTCTGGGCAGGACTTCCTTGTAATGTAGTTGAGAAAGTAGTGATGCCCTCAAGCATCTGTGTTTTGGCCTGAAGAATGAGCCTAAGCCCATTATCTCCCAGATAGTGCCAGCCAACCTTTGCCTACACAAATGAGTTTTTCCTAAATTCTTTAGGAAGCATTTGATTCCCATGAATGGGTGAGAACTCACCAGTGTAGCACAAAACACAGTTCTCATGTGGGCACTTTTCTGTTGCAGGAGCTTCCTGTGTCTGCAATCCAAACTGATGTAGAGCTGGATCTCCCAGTGCTACTGCTGACAGTGAGGCCACCCAAACCCATTACAGGTCAGGACTGATTCTGTATGTGCAGCCTGCAGTCTGTTTCAGGTGGCAAAGGAATCATGGCTCTTATAAACACAGAACAGGTCAGAAAGTTTCAGTAACATGATCCCTGGTCCTTTCCTGACCTGCCTTTCTAGTTACATGTAATCCTGTAGTGGGAGTTGCTTCCTACCAGACCATCTCATGTCACCTTTGCCAGCACAAAATACTTCAGAGTGTCTCAGAGTGGGTGTCATACACCCTTGGCTTCAGTGTCATTGGAGAGGGAGGAAGCTGCTTCCTAGATCCTAGCAGCACCCCTAGTTCATCACTCTGAGTCCGGGATTTGGAGGAAAATGCCAAGGATGAGGAGGGGACAGAATTTATGCTGGGAAAATGCCACAGAAAGGCAAGGTGAATGGGGTCCTCAAAAGTCTTGCTCTAATCCCTGCCTGCAAATACTGGAAAATGGACTAGTGATGTGGAAAGTCCCACAGAAGATAAAGTGTGTTCTGCTTCAAGACAATGCCACCCCCAAATGCCTCCATGGTGTCTGCTCCATGGTGTCTGCTTTTCCAGGGCTGTGCCTTTTCCCTCTGTGTTCCCAATCCAGGCACTAGTTTTAAAGGCCCTTTGGATGCCCTGAAGGAAGTGGATGATGGCAGCATGCTTGGCTTGGGGTACAATCACCTAATCAAGGATTCCCAATGGGAGCTGCAGGAAGCAATCTTCCGTAGCACTTACCAGGAGTATCTGGAGGCTGAGGGTGTGATCAAGGAGGAGATCCCCAGGTGAGTGGGAGCACCAACCAGGATTTCAGTCCACGAGTCATCCACACAGGGCACTGAGCTGTGTAGATGGAAGTGTCTCTCTTAACTTTGCTTCCTTCATCCCAAAGCTTCAGGGCAGGGGGCTGGAGTCATTCCAGGGCTTGTCACAGTGCTGCCTACTTATCAAAGCCTTTATTTTACATATATTTCTTCTGTTTTTCAGATATGCTACCTTTCATTTCCTCCTTCCTAGCCGGATCCTGATGGGCCCAGAAATGAAAGTACAGCCAGGTAATCCAAATGGACAAAAAGCTGTTAATCTGTGAAGCACAGTCATTGCATGACACTGAGCTCCAGTGAGAGCTCAGTGGGTCTGGCTTGCATCCACTCTGTAAATTCCATCTCCAAGGACATAAGCCTGGGTAAAACTGTCACCCCTAAGCGTTATAAGTCAGTTACTGGCATGGAGTGAAAAAAACCTTATCTCCATAGTTTAAAAAAACCCCACTACCTTCCCCCATGAAAAGATGAAAAGTACCCCAAACCAAAACAACTCCACAAAAAACCAAAAAAGGAGGCATATATTCAAGATTAAAAAAAACAAAGGGAGAGATTGTTCTGGTTTAGTTTCTGTGTGAGCAGAATTTCTATCAGGGGAACCATGAAAGCTCTAATGAGAGCTTTCTAATGATGTTTTGGTGTCCTGGATTGTTCCTTTCTTTGTCCCCAGTCTTCTTCTCTTTTTGTCATTCCCTTCTGTGTTTCAGATATTCCAGCTGGCATCGGTGTGCATTGGGATGGAAACCACAATTTCTGCTTGTACTTACTTAACCATTCACTCAAGGAGAAAGCGGGTAAGAAAGTTTTGCTTTCTCTAGCAGAGTACTCTGTGGGGAGTGGGAGTGTTCTGTGGCCAGTGGCTGTCATTCTGCCAGGTCTTCGTGATTCAGGGAAATGAGGAACTGGGAGGAGAGCTGACTCATATCTTGTGGGTTAGGCTGGCATTTGGATTGTGGGGCTCTGTGTTGCACAGGCTGGCAGTGTTTTTAGCAAAGCCACTCTGGCAGGAGGCTGCAGAGTGATGACTGTTTGATGGGGAAAATGAATGCTAGCACCATGTGAGAGAATGTTCTGCACCTTCTTACAGTTGTCTCTTTTCATGCCATTCTGTTTAGATTCTGATCTGAAACCTGATGTTGTGTGGCCGTGTGCAGCTCCAATTGCATGCTCAGCTGTCAGTTCCTGCTCCAGGTACCTGGCACTGGCAGGTGAAGATGCAACAATAACTATTTGGGATAAACACCTAGGTGAGCTTTTCCTTTGGGACTGTGTATTGGCATCACTGTGGATAAATTGCACCTTTGCCTAGGAGTTTGAGGCTCAGAATTAGAGTGAAAAAGGGGCTGGTAGTGAGTTTACAAGCAAATCTGAAAATAGTTTGGATTCAGTAGTCTATTGGATGCTTGGCCAGAAGTTGCCAGCACAGAATGACTGCCCTGGCCCTTGCAGAACCACCACATCCAGGGCAATGCAGGGGCTCGAACTGCTGCAGCAAGGACTGATGACAGTCTTGCCCTGAGGCTGGGAGACAGTGGCAGTCACTGCTTTGCCACTGCACTCTCAGGTCGTCTTTGAGACTGTTGTGGCATCACAGTTCAGGCTGCCATCAGTGCTAGTGTCATCCTGCCATGATGCAGGGACTCTCCTGGCAGAAGAATCTTCTTCTGCCATCTGTTTGTTCTCTCTCTGAGCAGGCCACACTCCAAACTAAGCTTTGCTTGGATAAATTACCAGTTCCTTTTTTCTTTCTTCCTTAGGATACCCACTGTCTGTCACTGCCATTCTAGAGGAACGTTTCATCCGTAGTATCCACTTTCTGTGTGGTTCTGCAGCTGCCAGTGATGAGACATGTGGTACAGGTGCTGTCTGCTGTGGTGCAGATCCTGTCTGTCCCATCATACAGCTTCTAGTGCTGTGCACAGACAGCTCTTTCTATTTGGTGAAAGCACCCAGGGCTGGGAAGTCCAGCATCACACTCCTGGCAGACAGGTGAGGTAGTCTTCAGCCAAAGAAGTCATGGTTGTAGTGGTCAGGTCTAACAGGGAGCCCCAGATTTCTGTGGAGTAGAGAACTTTCTACTGTTTTTACCCAGATGGCTCTGGCATACTGCTGTCAGCAGCAAATGTGGTTTTGCTAGTGCTAAAATCCAATGGTTTGCCAGAATTATGGGTGTTTCTGGGTTCTTCTGTGCACCAGAACACAAATAAGTCTAGCAGAGCTCCAGGGCTGATGTTGAACTGTTTGTGTCTCTGCTGAGTACCCAGGGGAACTTTTTCTTCCCTCTTCTGCCCTTAACAGAATAACTTCCCCCTAGAAGTGAGAATAAACATTTCTTGCCATCTTTCTATCCCATTTGTGTTCACTTATCCCCTTGGTTTGAGAAGGAGGGAAGCTGCTACTCTGAACACTCTGGATTCATGCCTCCACGGCAGACAGGGATTTGTATCTCCAGTGTAGTTCCTAGGCAGGTTTGCACAGGGATGGGCCTCGGGGGTTCCTGCCCAGGAGGAGATGGGCTTTGTCTCTATAAGGAAGGGGCCTGGCTGGGACTTTTTGCCCACCAGTGTGAAACAAATTGCCACTGTCATTATCACAGTCTCTCACTATGTGCCAGGTACATGTGGCAGCAACATGAACCTGTGTCTCTTCTGCAGGCCTGAAAACCCAAATCTAACTGTCAGTGCAGTGGTGCCTGTCCTGGCCTTCCCCAGTGCAGTGAGTATTACTGCCAGCTCTCGTAACAACTGGGTGGGAACACATGTCCAGCTGTGCCGGGATCTCTTTTCCATCAAGGACAGTAACTGGGTGCCTAGAAGATAAGAAACAGGGCAATCAGATATGGTTCTTGCCTCACATCCTTTCCCAGCCTCCAAATATTTTTGGCATGAAGACTTCCTGCACCAGTTACAGGTCTGTGTGTAGCTGGTAATGCTCAAAGGATTTCTCTTCCATGATCTTACTCAGTATCCCCTTGCACCTGTGCCCTCTAACTGGCCCCTGATGTGCACAGGGACAGGTCCAACTGAGAGGTGGGAGGGTTCAGCAATGAAGTCTCAGGCATCAGGGTCAAATATGAGAGGGCATCTTGGGGAGGAAGTTACAAATGCAGATCTAGCCAGACCTTACAAGTGGCCTCAGAAACTTTTCAGAAATGGGGAGGAAAGGACTAAAAGCCACTCACCATAGCAGCCATGCAGAAGGCTGGATCTAGCTCGTTTCTAATGTGCCCTGTTGCCCTTTTCCAATCCCAATTTCCAGCATTTTCAGTCCAAGTTCCCTTCAAGGGCTGTTCTTCATCACTGTCACCCTTTGACTATGGGGCAGGCAAAGAAAATAGCATCATAGTTGGGGATGTGAAGTCCTGAATGTTCTCTCATGTCCTTTACAGAAAATGTTTTTTACTTCTTTTACATCTACATGTCAATTTTACTGCTTCAGGTCCTGATCTTCTCCTGGGATGGCACAGTGTCCCTGATGAACACTGACACATCACAAACTGTTTACTGCTTCTGCACTCCACCTTCTCATGCTGTAGCATCCCCCTGGCAGCCAGTGTTCACAGTGGATAGTGAGAACTGCTGCTTGCTGCTCCGAGGTGGGTGACACCTTGGGCTGGTCACAGATACACCACCACTGGGTGCATTCAGCTGTGCACTGATCCTTGATAGCTCTTACTGGATGACTCCTGATGCTCACTGTTCTTGTCTCTGTCTAGGAGATGAGCAGCAGCAGGCAGATGAATTGGTCATTGAGAGCAAAGCCACTCACAGCACCATTTTCCTTTTTGACTTCAACTCCTACGCACTGAAGGAGGCTTTCCCAAAGAAACAAGATTTGCCTCCCAAATCCTTGCAGGAACTGCAGTGGATTGAGAGATGTAACGTTTTCTTACGTGATAGGTTTCGCTTTCTGCCTGAGAGGTAAGTGCACCTGCATTATTGTAAGCTGTGGGGTTGCTGAGTTCATGCAAGGTCTCACGCTGGAGTTTTGGGGTTGTTCTGTGTGCTGTGAGAGATTTGTGTCTGAGTAAAGTTGGTGTTCAGGCAGCTGGATTCCTGACAGCCACCCAGAACCCTTCCTCCTCTCCCTGCTGTCCTTCCTAGAACAGCTCCAGCTGTAAGTCGGGATGCCTGGAGCAGGCTTGTCATTCCAGGTAGAGAGGGCTTGCAAGCTCCAATGTGTTTTTGTGCAACACAGTTTGTGCAAGCTTGTGAGGGAATATGATCCTCACGTGTTTGTGTCTTCCTTTAGAACCCACAGCCAGGCATGTCTGGGATCTCTCTGTACCTCTCTGGTCCCCTGCACTCCCGGGTTCATGTCATGTTTATGTAGGTTTGTGCTGGCTGTTCCTCGGTTTGAGAAGGTCCCCGGCAGCCTCGGGGGTGATGCATTGAGTCGATGCCGTCATTAGATGGCACTGTGACATTTCTCTTTGGGGTCCTTTGCCTCGCATTCTGCTGGGAACCTGGAGCTGGATCCGTGTCAGTGTTTTGTATCTTCTTTTGACTATGCCTTAGTTCTCCAATTTGAAATGGAACAGGTGGGTGCTGGTGTGACCTTATAGCACATATTACCTGGTAGTCTTCCCTAATTCCTTGTCTCCAGGGTGAATCCTGTGAAGTTGTCTGCCTAGTAAAGTGCAGAAAAGTTCCATTCTGTGCTACCAGCCACGAGTTCTGTCCCTCCTTCTCATAAAGCTGGAGAGAATACCCTTGTCTGCCTTATACCAGAAAACCAGGGAGTCACCACCTCCAGGGAGATCTTGCTCCCTGGGAACTGAGAGGTGAAGGCAGAGCAGTACAAATACAACTGCAGTGAGACCTGTGTCTACAGAGATCAACAGACAACATAAATCCAAAAGTCCTTGCTGTCAGGAACAGTGAACTTGAGTGTTGACTGGCATGAGGGAATCACTGAGGTGTTTTGGGCACAGGAAGTAGAACTGCTTAATTGGTAGTGAGCCCCAGGGGCCCTTGAGAGAGTTGTCTGAGCACTGGGGGAATGTCAGGGGCTGGTTTTGTTTTAACCACCCTTTTCTCCCCCTTTTTAGGCAGCAGATACTGCTGGAAATGGAGGAGCAGGAATACTGGGATTGTCTGCAGGCAAAAGCAGCTGCCATGGACAATGAGAGAGAGAAAGTGAAGGGAGAGAAGAAGCAGTAGCCAGCCTTGCATCCTGAGGGCCAGGCTCAAGATCCAGCGCTCACATTTTGATAGACACTCTATTCTAATAATCTCTCTCCCAAAAACCTGGAGCATCAGAGCAATCTGGTATGTTACAATAATACAGTGGGCCTTAATAAAGCCTTTCCCCCATTAAAAGTCTCCTGCTCTTCATAGGGCTGGCATTTCATCATTCTGATTTTCTGTCCTTGTGTTGCTGGAGCTCACCAGTGGTTCTCATTTTCTGCTCCTACCAAGATGGGCAGCCATCAGCATCCTTGTGCTTTACCAGAAACCTGTTCCTTTCAAAGGAGGCAGCAAATTGGCTGTGGAGGTGTCATCCCCCAAAGCATAGCAGTGCTAAGCAGCAGTGACACTGCGGAGTGTCACAGGCCTGACATAGGATGTTCTGCAGTTGTTTCTCTTGACTTCAAAGCAGGCAGTTTTGGGATAAGACTGCTTAGGAATTGCAGCCTGGAAGCCCCATGAGAAAGCTTTAGTCTTTTTACAACTGATCGTGCTTCCAGGATGACTGCTTAACACACCAAGAATCTGACAAATCTCCCAGGAACTACTCCAATCTGTGTGCACAAGGACGTTGTGGTTTTTTCCCCAGGTCTCCCTCTAGTGCCTCCCACAAAGGTCCAGCAGAGCATCAATGCAGGGTGCAGGGATTCAGCTGAGCTCTGTAGACTCTCCCATACCAAGGTCCCATTTTAGTTTTTCATAGCAAGTTGTCTTGTTTTGGGCTGAGTTTTGATGAGAGGTTTCAGCTCATCCTCTGGAAATAAAGTCAGCCAGTCTGTTGGGGAGGTAGGAAAAGGGGGAAGCATTCCATTTTTCTCAGTCTCAGATGCCTGGCTTTGCTCTGGAGAAGGACAAGCTATTTGAATTGAACCTTCCTATTTGCTACCTTTTTGAAGGCTCTGAGGGCTGTAGTAAAAGCTTTTGTGCTGTCATTTTCCATCTGCCACAGATTACAGCTTCACAGCTCATCTGATTGTTACGGATATTGGGACTGGGCTGTGTGAGCTCTTGCCATCTGCCTCAGTGCAAAGTCAGGCGGGTGAGCCCAAACCACCCTCAGTGCCTGTTTAAACTGAGCCACTGGGATCAGCACTGAAGTGAACAAGGAGCAATCCCTGATCCTTCCTTCTGTTCTTGCTGTGGTGGCCACAGAGCTTAATTATTTTGTTTCTATGGTACTTTGAGAAACAATAGACCTTCTGCCACAGCCAGGCATAGAGGATTACTCGGGGCAGGAATTCCTATTCCTACATTGCTTCCCATGCTGCTGAAAGCCAGCACAACTAATACGTGGCCTCTTTGAACAGCACTGGGTCTAGTTCTTGCTATTTGTGCAAATATAAAGGGCTTGGGGATGTGTGCCATTAATCCTACCTCATCTGTTTTTCATCCAGAAGAGGAGCAGGGCTTGCCATCAGAAGAGGCAGGACAGGATCTACTGAACAGTTAGATGTACTGTGCATCCACCAGTTTGTGTGTATTCCTCTCAAGATGTACTTGTTTGTTTGCAGTTAAAATTTACTCTAAGATTCTAATCATGTGCTTGGCCAAGATAACCAGGAGCTGGCAGGCTCCACAGAGAAAGGAAAACAACAAGCAGCTGCAGGAGGCTGATGAAGAGCCTTTGTTTTAATGCATGATTTCAGCAGGGGACCATTTGTTTCCTGCTTCTTCGAGGGATACAAAAAAATTGGCGTGATCAGTGTGTGGACATGTGTGTTGGTGATGGAGCTCTGTGCTGAGCTCCACAGCACGTTTTGGAGACAAACACAGGCACCGGATTGCTTGTTCAAAGACAATGCCCTTGGCAGCTACGCTTTCATTCCTGGTCACTCTGTGAGCCCTAGGCAGCTGTAGGTCTGTTCCAATTTCAGCTGTTCTGCTTCTGAAAACCATTAAAAGGCCTTGAGTGGTATTATATATATATGTGTATACATATATAAATATATATATCTCACCATCTAAAGATGAAACTGTGAATTCTGGCTGGGCCAACTCTTAGCTCAGTGCCAAGTTCAGTGAACTCAGAGGTGCTGCCAGGGTATAATAGGAGCAATTTGGCTCTGTATTTTAAAAAAGCAAAAGAAAGTTAAAAGATCAGTTGATGGACAGAGAAGGCTGTGAGGGAGGAAGAGGAGCTCAGATCCACAGAGAGGCGCTCGAGCAGCATCATTCCAGCAGAGACAGGTTCCTGCCCCACCGGGCGGAGATGGTTGCTCTACAAGAGAAGGGAGACGAGGCTGTCGTTTAATCTCACTAAATTGTCTGCTGTTCTCTGCAAGAAGCCAAATGTCATTTTAGTTCTTTGCATACTTGCTTGTGCTGTGAAGGCAGAGGAAATCAGAGGCTGATCTGATCTGATTCCCCCGCTCCTGGGGCCAGCAGAAGTTTGGGCTGTTTGGATAAGCCGTGTCTGTGTCTGTTGGAAGGAGTGTGGTCCTCAGAAGAGCTGAAGTGCTGTGTGCTCTGAGATCTGCACTCCTTGTTGCCTGTGCTGCCAATTTTAATGCAACAATCAACTTATCCTGTAATGTCTCACCACATAAACCTGAAGCCATCCAGAGGAGGAATCTGCAAAGACCTCTGTGTCCTCCCTGGGGGAATTAAAGTCCCTGCAAGACACTGTGGGACATGCAGTGGTGCCTGGGGCAGGACAGTCCTAGCAAGCGCTTGGTTGGTTTGCTCTGGAAGTAGCAAGGGAAGGTCAAGCTGCCTCCCTTGCTCTGTGAATTTGTGTCTGGATATAGGTAGACCATGTACTTAATCCCATTCCTAATTTCTGAAGTAGCTTTTGTTGTCCAAACCAGTGTCGCCTCATTACCTCTAATGCCAGTTCCCTGTACCAGGGTGCAGTTTCTCATCATCCTCTGAGTTCAGGCTGTCGCTGTTGGATTGTGCTGTTCAGCCAAGCCATGCACATCAACTCTTTTAATCTTCCCTAATGCATTGTGCCAGACAATTCAGTCTGGTTGAATTTGGGGCTTCTGCAAACCCTTCCAGTTTGTCCCCCTGTTTTTGTTCCAGTTTGATGGTGTCCAGTGTTTCTGGTACTCCTCTGTCTAGGACCTTGTACAATATTCATGTGTGGTCTCACATGGGGAGCCAGGTTCTGCTGGCCTTGATACCAGATTTTGCAAGAGCAGGACAATTGGCTGGGGTGAGAAATGAGCCATGTTTTTGAGGCCAAGATACAGGATGAGGCTGGCTGAGCTTAGCTGAGGGTGCTCGGGAGATAAGAGATTTGCATGATGACGAGGGCGATGCTGTATTTTGGCTCTTTCCCCGTGGATTTACAGGCCCTCCAGGCAGCTGAAGACAGACAGTGCTTGTGCTCTGAGGAACTCACACCCTACACAAGCCAAGTGCTGGGCCTGGGGTGTAGAGGAGCAGACTCGTTGTGCTGTAGGGGAGGATTTGTCCTCACAGGAGCCAGCTCTTCACGTGGCACACCTCTGTGCACTGCCGTGTGCTGGCTCGGCCCCAGGAAAGTCCATGGTTTAAGAGAAGGGGAAGGAGAATGACTCATGTCACTGCAGGGCTGCAGATCAGACAGGAGGGAAATGTACAGTGTCTGAGTGGTGAACTGGCTGTGCTGCCAAGTTTGAAACACTTCCACTGCCTCAAGCCCATCAGACTGAGCAGCTCGTTTTGTTAGAAGCTTCAGGTCAGCCGGCTTGGTCAAACAGCAGCTCTTCTGCATGTGAAGGGCTGGGTTGTTGGAGGGAGAGGGAATAAATCTGTGTTGTGAGAGGGTGTTCACAGGAAAAGGAGATGTATAAGGGGAAAACAACAAGTCCTGCACTGAGCAATGAGGAAGATACGCTAATTAGGCAAGGAAGAGGAACCTGCTAGGTTGCAATCCTGACCTAACAACTAATTATAGGATAATATAGCACAGTAATACAGGGTAAACACTAAGTGGAGGATGCTTCTGAATTAATTTCTTTTTGAAACACAGCAATCATTTAAAAACATCCGGCATCCTAATTTTAAACTGCCCATCACTGACGCCAGCACAGCCTGTGGTCAATTGTCACAGTTGTTAAACTACCTGTGCTGTTTGAATTTGCACCCTGTTTCTGGTCTGAGTAGGTCACGTTCCAGCCTTCAGCTTGCCGGGTCTCTGGGAGGTGGAAGAGCCCACCAGGAAAAGGTGTGGGTTTTGTGGAGGGACTTAGAAGCCATGTGTGTGTGTAAAGCAGATGTGGGGAGATTTTACAGGCTGCAGTGTCCACGGAGGACCTTAGCTGTGGGTTCAGGTTAGAGGTGATGGGAAATTTGCACTGGCTGTGGAGGCTGCATAAGTGTAGATTTCCGGGGTGTCATGCAACATCCAGCAGCGGAGGGATCTCTCCTGGCCAGGGAGATTCACTAGGACAGGGAGCACTCTTGAATTCCTTCTATCCCAGATTCCCTGTCATTCTCAGTTTCTAGAAGTGAAATGGACTGGGTTCCTGAAGTGTTTCCCAAACATTCTGCATTTCGGGCCTTTCTCTTTGAAGGCTATAACATACAGAAGGAAATGAGAAAAGCATTTCACACAATTCCTGGGACAGTGCAGAGAGGCACCAGGAGCAGGGATACAAACCAGGAAAAAGACTTGCAATTGTCCAAATGAAAATGGAATGTTCAATTCCATCACTAGTAGCTTTTGTTCTTTATGGATCTCCTCTGTGACAGAGTCCTGGCAGAGACTGAGGCAGCGATGGTGGATGAGACAGGACTAAACAGATCTGCCAGGCTGTACTTCCCTCCTGGTTCAATAACTCATATCCTTCATGCTTCCCAGTGAGCAGGCAGTGCCTACTATGGTTTTGTCATTTTTTCTTCTGGTCCTGTCTCTGCGGAAGTTCATATTTTAGCAGTTAATTTTCTTAAAATTATTTCTGCTAAAAGCATTACAAGAAGGTCCCTTGGCACTAGCAAATGTTTGCAAAGTCTGAGTTGTGTTGATCAGCATTGCAGACAAGTCCTCTTCCAGCAGATTAAATCAGAGTCAGTGCTGCTGAGTGGAGTAACAATGTGTAAGGCAGGTATGAGTGATAAAAGGAGGAAGCTGTGAGTTATTTGGCTTTGCTATGATCACTTTAATCAGTGGTTTTCAGGAACAAGTTGTATTTTTCTTCAGTGCGCATTACCAGTGTTGTAAATCATCATTCCTCAGGGTTCAGAGAGGCTGAAGTTATTTACTTGTTGTAACCAGAGTGAACAGATAGAGACTTACACATTTCCTTTACAAAATGAATCTGAATCAGAAGCCTTCCTCTGTATATTCTCCACCTCTTGAGGGAAAATCTGAAATCCAGATCTGGACATTACACTTGCATCTTGCTGTGATCACACTGATCCTAATCTTCCAGATTGGGGAAGAAACTACAAAGCCTAGCTGACATTTAGGCTACCTGTTCTGCTTTTGTACTTCCATTTAGTCACCCTTTACAGCAGTTTTTCTTTCTGAATGCATTAAAACAGTCTCATTACAGCCTAATTATTTTGTGAAAAGAGATGCATCTTGTTGCCTCATACCAGAGCTTCTGGAGGAAAAATGCTAATGCAGCCTGCAGTTTGATTATCATTGTGGTGACAGTGGTTTTCCCATTTAATTTTGACTTTGCTTTCATTCTCAGGGAACAGAGCAATGGCTGGAGCCCCTCTCCCTCTTTCAAAGATGCCATGCTGCTGTTAGGAAATATTTAGCAAGGCACTGGGGCAACACAACAGACACATAAAAAGCACGTAATGAAATACAGTGAATTGTTGGTGAAAAGATCAGCCAATTAATGCTTTGAACGATTGCAGCACAAAACCCCCCATATTCCCTCCCCCAAAGGTAGATCAAGTGCTGTTCTGAATTCCTAAAATGTCTTTAGAGAATTTAAATGCATCCTCCAGCTCTAAGTTGTGGACTCACGTAGCATTCCAGCAATAATATTTTCGCAAGGATGAACTGTTCCTGGGCAGAATGGCCACTGAAATGCATTTCATATGTAAGGGATTTCAAGTTAGCAGGAGCTTATGGTTCTATAAGTAAGGTTTCTATCATCTGTCAGAAAGCTAAGAATTTCCCCAAGAATTTTGTAAAAAATCCTGTGGTTTTCAAATTTTGAATACAACCCCAGTGTTTTTTCACTTGTCTTTATTATCTAATTACAGACACAGGGTGAAAAGGAATAAGAACTCTAAGGAAGAAGGTTTATTTTTTATTTTTCTCAAAGGAGAAATACTGCTGCATTTTGTTTCATTAGTTTAAAAACTGACAATCCTTTTCATTGAAATGGTCTTTTGACCAAAACTTGTTTTCATGCACATCCTCAGTACTTTAGGAAAGAACAGAGATGTGGTTTGCAAAAGAAATTAATGATTTTGGATGCCTTTACCTCATGAACTCAACTACAATTCCTCCAAATGGACTGTTTTCACTGTCCCCCAAAGGCCTCCTTCAAACCAAATCAAATCAAATCAAATCAGTGTCTTGAGATTTTCAGATGAACCTAAGACATATCTCTAGAAAATGCACTAAAGATTTGGCTGTCATTCATGTGGAGAAACAACAAAGTTTTCTGCTGCTCCATAAACCTGCACTGGGCTGAAGCTTGCAAGGGCCATTGGGCAGTTTCAATGGACACCTGAGTCTGTGACATGAATTTCCCTGGGTCCAGTTCACTCCTTGTGTGGCTTCCTTGAATGTGTTTACTTCAGTGGATTTACACCATGGAAAACAATTATTTCCTATTTAAATCAACAGGAGGGAACTTCAGTTATTTGCAGCCATGCTGAGGATTTGTGGGTGAGCAGAAGGCAGGTGCCTCCATACATCCCTTGGGCATTGCATCAGGGCTGCGTTTGCAGAGCCATTGGGATTCACTGCTTCAGAACAAGGGTGGGATAATCTGCCATGGCTCTCTGCACCTCCAGGCCAAGGCAGAGCCTCATGGGCTTCCACCCAAAGCCCCTTTGCTGGAGAGCCATGGCCACCCCAGCTCTGAAATGCAGCAAAGCAATGATTCTGTTTGCCAGCCTACTTGAACATCGAGTTCTCTGAGCTGAGCCCTGCGTTTGCTGCAACCTCTTGGGCAGAGCCCAGGGCCTGGGATCAGAAAAGCTGAATGGGGCTGAAACTGTGGTCACAGCTGCAGTCACTGAGCCCACAGCCCTCCCTGTTGGAGCTCTGTGCTGGTGACAAGTGGCTCGTGTGAATGAGACCGTCTGGCAGAGACAACACAGCCAGTGCCCAGGCAGGGGCAGGAACCTGGAAAATGCCTCCCACTGGCATCACGTTACTGAGATAGTATGGGGGGGATTGAACTAAATCTACTGGAAATTCAGGGGCCGTCTGGGAAGGATGCTGATGAGGGCAGGGAGCTGCAGGATGTCTCTTTTTCAGGAGCAAATGTATTTTATGCAATCATTTTAGACCCCCTCTTGGCTCAGTGCCCTCCCCACAACAGTGAGGCTGATTATTTGTGCTAATGTCCTCATCTCTGGTGAACAATATTGCTGCTATATTTAATATGAGAGAGGATTATTACAGTATTATCCAGAATGAGCCATAACCATTATAGGTTGCTCTGTGTCTCAAAGCTAGTTTTAATTAAAACTGCCAATAACTTTTGAGGTGTTTGACTTCTGGAGTTGAGACAAAGGGAAAAGATGCTCAGGTGGTTTCATTTGGTTGTACAATGTATTATTAGAAGGGTGGAATCAGGTTCACTAGCAGATGAGCCCTGCGTTTTCTGTTACCTGTGAGAGTCCATAGAGCTTGACTGGCATCCCAACATAGGTATATATTTGGGAGCAGGTTATCCTTTCCCACAGGCCCATGTAAGATGTTCTCCTCCCTCACACCACTCAACATGATTTTATTATGAGACAAAACAGGAAGTAAGACTTCATATTGCCTGGGCTGCCATTTTAACAAACCCCCTGTCAGCCAGAAATAAAGAACTGGGTCCTCAGAAACTGCTTGGTCTGAAGTAAATTCAGAGATTTTTCCAGCTCCCTTCCAAGCTTCAGCAAGTCTGGACATCATATCTTCTCCCTCAGCACGTGCCATGGAATACGAGGTCATGTTTCCCTTTACCTGCAGCAAGCAGAGAAGCGCCTCACAAGTGTGCTATTAAAAGACTGAAAGGAACATGCAATTAGAGATCAGAGAAGCCTTCTGCAGGAAAGTGCTAATTACTCCAATCAGAGATTCCTGTGTCTCTCTTTACCTGTGCACATCAGCGTTCAAGCTTTTGATAGTCACAGCAAACTTGGAAAATCCATTTATATCCACACCTGATGGCTGGTGTAAGTGACATATCGATCTGCTTTGCTTAGACCTTTGCCCATGTCCTACAAACATCAATATGCAAATGCAGCAGAGGTGAGCTCGGGGCTGAGTTCAGGCAGTTTGCAGCTGGATACATTCTTTGGTGTGGAACGATTCCCCCCTTCACCATGTGCCTCCACCACCCTCTCACCCTCTGAGACTGTGGAGGTGCCTGATAAGTTACAGGGCACCTTCCTAGGAGAGAAAGGGAAAAGGGTCTGGGATTTCATGCACTTTAATGCAATTTTGTGAGGAGGGGACCACCTCAACCCTAGAATCAAAAAGGAATAATGAAAAATTAAATAACCTTTTCCTCCCACTGCCTCTGCCTGTGCTTTTCCTTCTCAATATCACATGGTAGGTGACAAGTTTTCTTCCCTGATGGAAGTCACTGGGTAATTTCCCCACCTCAAGTACTGATGGGTGCCCTTCCATGTGCCAGTATGCTTAGTACTGTAATCACTATCTCCAGAAGAAAAATCATCTCAGGTTTATCCTTACAGGAGTTTTACATTCAGATTTACAGCCTATCCCTTTCCTTGGAGTTCAGAGACAATCCTGCACCATTACATGGTTTGAATAATTTGGAATCCTACCAAGTCATCCATCCCATTGCTGAAATAATACCATTAGAGGCCTTTGTAAGAAACTGTATGAACTTTGGCTTTATTTTGGTATCTAATCAGTACACATTGAATCAGAATTAGCACCGTAATATGAGGAAAAAGACAGCATATTTGTTTGGGAAAATGCAGGCAGGCAATGATGGTAGGTGTGAGTGATATTCTTTCTTAGCTGTGCTATGAAACCATTTTTTCTGAGCCTGAAACTTCAGTCTTGATTACCTTAATAGCCAATTCTTTCATTTTGTTCTCCTTGTTCAGCCTTAAAAGTTATTTACAAGGTACTTCTAAAAGCATGTGATTTAGGCTGCTCTAATGCTTCGTTTGTTTTTGTCTCATCAAATTGCCTGCTGACCTGCAAGTAGTGGCCAAATCAGACTGGAATTAAAAAGGTGGTGGAATATGCCCCAGTCTCTCCCCAATCAATACCAGCCTAAATTACTGCAAACCTGGAACCATGGTGCATGTAATACATCATTTTGTAACCCCATAAATTGCTTTTAGCCAGTCTCTTCTGGTTTCTCTGTAATGGCCTTTCAGCTGAGATCAAGAGTAGCATCAGTTCTGCATCAGCTGTGCACCCTACCCCAGGACTGTCTCACACTGGCACTGGGATGAGCTCAGCCAAATGGTGAGAACTCCTCGATGTTGGCCATTTGGAAGCTGCTCTGAGATGCCTCCCCTCTGCGAATCACATTCAGAGAGCCACTACCTGCCTGCCACACACTGTGAAGTCCTGCCCACAGCTGGATTCTTACTTATCCTTTTCCCAAGAAAGTGAGGAAGAGAGGTAGAGAGATGATACTGGAATTTGTTATTTAACCCCTGGATTACACAGCACTAGCCCTTGCCATGACTTCTGACTGAATGGAGCAGTTTCAATTCCCAGTGGGCACCTCCAAAAGCCCCGGTCCTGCAGAGCTCTTGCCATGGCCTCAGCAGCCACAGCTGGGGAGGCAGTGCCCTGGGAAGTGCATGTGCTGCTGGTGGACCACCCCTTTGCTTGCACAGAGCCATGTGTGACTGGAAGAGCAGGTGTCCAGCCTCCCCTCCTCCTGAGAGAGCCCTGCAGCTTCTGCTGAGATGGAAGATCCTCACCATCTGCCAGTGCTGCTGGGCTGGCCACGCCACTCTTTTCCCAGCAGGACTGTGCCTGTGTCACAAATCCCACTGCAAGAGAGGCCCTGCCCTGCCTGTGGACCAGTCAGCTCTGCAGCTGAGCTGGGAACGTGATGGGGTCTGGGAGAGGAGCTTGATCCCTTCCTCTGGCCCTTCCCAGACACTGTGTGCAGGGTTATTTTCAAATAACTTTAGAGAGAGATGAGTTAAGCCCAACCCAACAAGAAGCAGGACCAGCACTGCATCTCTTCAAACAGGATTCTCTCTTTTGATGACTTTCCCCATCCTCAACCCCTTTGCTGTGGTTATTTGCACAATGGTCCCAGTTTCAGGGGAGAAGACACCTTCTCATTTCCCATGAGCTGTGTTACAGAGAGACATCTGCTCTGTGTGCAGCTCCTGCACCCACCCATGCCCCCTCCCTCCTGGGGTGACCTACTGGGGACTCACAGGCTCCTTCTTCCAGCAAATACAGTATAAGGAGATTGCACAGATTTTACAGAGCTCCACTGAAAAGAAATATTTTTACAAGAAAATAATGAGAACTTTAAAAAGAAAATGTTTAACTTCTGGCAAAGAAAAGATGTGTCTCTGTGTGTCTGCTGAACTGCTGAGTATGCTTGGCACTGAGAGCAGTTCCTCTTCTCTTGGCTCTTCTGTTCCATTTTTCCCTGGTGATTGTCTTAAAGAGCTATTAGGAACTCTTGGAAGGACTATGGAAGAAGCTGTAATTAAAGTACAGCCTTGGTCTGTGCTGGTGCAATGTGCAAGCGAAGTTATACCCTGGCCTGGGAGAGATTCTATGAACTGAATTACTCATAAGATGCTTGAAATTTGTTGACTTGATCTGTGCAACTTTCAACACTCTGAAATGTCAATGTAGGCTGCAAAGAGCTCAAAACACTTTCAGCTGTTCAGAGATGGTCAGAGATCAGCTTTCCCTATCAGAAGTATCAAACACCTCCTCCTTCTACCAAAACAGAGTCTTTTTATAAACATCTTAATAGGAAAAACATGCCTGCTATTGGAGGGCAGAAATGCAAATGCCCTACTTCAGTTGGCATTTTAAAATGAAATGAAAATTTCCATTTTGGTCTGTTTTCAGTTTTCCCAAGAGGAACGCCATCATTTTCCCACTGGCACAGCAGCCTCCCTTTCAAATGATTTTTACTTTGGAAGAAAACTAATTTTTCTCTTGGGAAGTAGTTACAGGGTCAGTCTCAAAGAAAACAAAACACTTGTGAGACTCTGGGGGAAAATGCCAGTTTCCCTCTGTGTTCCAATGCCCCCTTTGCTGCATAAGCCATGTGTACATAAAGACACAAAGGGCAGTGCCTGTGCTGGGGAAAGATTCATGCAAGCAGTGGCAGAGCAAGCCATGAGTAACTGGCCTCTATTTTTCTAGGAACTTAAAACCAAATGCAACCCAAATCAAGTCAGGGTGGGATTTCTGGCTGCTGAGGGAGAGAGCACTGTAAACACTTAGAGGCTACTTTGAGGTTTGCTGTACTTCTGCTGCCTTTCATCAGGAGTCGATGGAGGTTTCAAGGTGACATGGAGAGGCCATTCCTGTGGCCTTTTTCTCTTGATGGACTTCAAGTGGATTAAGAGCTGCCCAGAAGTCACTGTGCTTTACAAGCAACACAGTCCTGGATGCAGGGATGTTGCTGGTGGCTTCGAGGAAGGGTGCCACTTGTCACTGTTACTGCAGGGAGTCTAAAAGCTCCTCAGATGTTCTGTAACTGAAAAAAATGCACTTCCAGTTACAAAATTAATTCATTTTCCTTTCTCTCTGAATGTCAGGAGCAGTGTGCGATAAAGTGGGTAAGCCTTAATGCTTTTTTATGTATCTTTATTTGAGACTGCAGCATTTAAAACTTTCTGTTAATAAGAGTAAAGAGGCCTCTTAATTAATAGAGCTTGTAATAGCCACAGTAGCATACAGAGCAAAATTTGACAAGAGAAATTACTTCTGCAGAAACATTATAATGAACTTGTGTGCAGATCACAGTACTGATAGGCATAATGTACTGCATCTGGTTTCAATTTGCAGGTTTGACCTTTCACCGAAAATGATTTTTAATAGGCGATTGACTTAAATAATTCGTATGTGTTCAAATCAATAGTGGAACGTGATGGTTAAGCAGTTAAAATAATTGAGGTGTATGAAAGGGGTTTTTAAAGGTTTTCAGGTTTCGATCAGGAGGCTGGTGTTTGTGGAGCTCAGAGCTCAGGTCTGTGGCCGTGCTGTTGCTAACGCGCCGTGTGCGGCCATGGCTTCAGCAAAACTGCTTTGGTACCTCCTGGAGCCCTCCCAGCCCCACACTGCTCCCTCCTCCTGCTCCTGCACAGGGGTGTGGAGCTGAGTAGGACGCTGTGCTCCCTGGATTGTTGTGGGAGGGAGAATCCAGGTGCACATCCACGCTGAGCACGCATCTACCCCGCTGCCCCGAGCTGGCCACACACTGGGGCTTCGAGGCTCCCGTTGCCTGTGTGGTCTCAGAGAGCTCATCTTGTGCATGTGCAAAGAAAAAACATGTTTTACAGAGAATCGTTTCTGCAGTGGTCCACAAGAAGGTTCCCTTTGACTGTACAGCATGGCTGTTATTCTGAATTTCATTTGTTCTGTGTGGTGCACGATGCTGATGTGTCCCAGGGCAGCACAGAGAAAACCCCCATCTCCAGGGAAGAGCTGAGCGTGCCAGGATGGCATCTCACTCCCAGCACGCCAGCCTCAATCAAGGAGAGTTTTGCTGCAAATTCTGAAGCTAAATTTAAGAGTTCATTTGCAAGGAGTTGCCTCTTTTTTTAACCCAGATCAGTTCCTCAGTCTGCTTTTGGTGTGCAGCTGCATGTGCAGCTGTAGTTGGGTGATGGAGGGAGCAGCACAGGGCTGAGGGCAGGGGAGGGATCAGCAGGGCTGTGCATTGGCTGTGCTCAATTCATGTGTGGGCACTGAGCTCTCCCTGCATTTGAAATGGGAGGGAAGGGTAAGAAATTGGGTCTCTGGGGCTGGTCTGATGCTGGTTTGCTGCTACAGTTCTGACAGGCCCTGGGGGTTTTCTGCTGTCCCTGTAGCTGGCACCAGGGCTCACCCCAAACTGGGCAAAGCACCATCCCACCTGGGAAACCAGTAAGTGCAAGGTGACTCAGTGATGGAGTAAAAAACTTGGCTGGACATGCAGCAAGCTGGGGCTGAGCATCATCTGACTTCAAATGAGATTTCTCTCCTCTTTCATCTGCTCTTGGTCTCAGAGCTGGACTCTGATAAGCAGACTGAACAGTGACAGCAACATCATTGTCTGCATTTCAGCAAATGCTTCATACTTAGGAGACTCTTCATCAAAAGGGGTGGGCAGGAGCTGGATGACAGCGAGAAGAGATGTGTTTTGCACATGCATTTTTTTTTTTAAAGGGTTGGAAGTTCTGCAAAATAAAAAACCTTTTTTAGCTATGTTTGCTCTCACAATGGAACAGCGGCCAGCTCAAATATTTTTGTGGTACTTCTGTAAATAAGGTTCACAGGTATGACTGATACAGCAATCTATCATCGTGCCAAGTGGCTGTTCCACCCTGCAACTGCAATTTGATCCCTATGCAGAAGAACTTCTTTAATATATAGGGGAATAATCATAGATTGTTTTCCCAGGATATCCCTTCTCTGGAAAGATAAAGAAACTAAATCTTTCTATCAGCCTACATTTCTACCTAATTAATGTGTGTGCAGACCCTTTGGTGGAGCTGTCTTTCCCAGGCGTGACAAAGATGAACCCAGCAGTGGATGGCAGATGGGTCTGACACAGACAGAAAAGGAGCAGGGGGAGAAATTTTCCCTTTTCTCTCTGAGTAACTGGACATCCTCAGCAGTGCATCTGTCATAATGCTGCCCAGATAATCTATCTTCTGCAGCCTGAAATCTGATAGGATTTGAGACTGACAGTCTGGAAAATAGGAACTGTCTTGGCACTGAGCAGACTGGCAGGGAAACCTCTTCCTGGGGGTGGGATTGACAGCGCAGCAAAACCAATTACCCTGGACCCTGGTCTGGTCCCAGCTTGTTGGGGCTGTGCCTGTGCCGACAACACTCCTGTTTGTGATGGCTCAGGTGAGCAGTTGCCATATGCTGAGGGTTGCAGCTTTCAGGGGTTTTGTGGTCCTCAACTGCTTTATGGAACTTGCTCTTAAAAACTGCTTTTTGCAGCTACGCATTATGTACTCCAACTGTGCTCCAGTGCTAAAGCAATGCCTGGAGGAACAGTGCCTTCTGGAAAAATCACTTCATTCCTATATCTTCTGGAAAGTTCATTGCTGCCTTGACAAAATTCAGTTTTTATTTAAAATGATTAATGTCTATGAATTTAATCAAGGCGTGTTCACACAGCGGTGGCTTTGCTATAATAGCTCGATTTTAAACAGCTTGTGTCCTGATGCGTGAGGTGTGTTATATTATTTGACAGCAGTGACATTTATATTTGTAATTACTAAATGGTGACAATCCATTGGAAAGCCTGCCCCACTTGAGGGAAGAAAATGGATGGAAATGCAGGGCACTGAAAAGCACAAAGTGTCACAATACATCAGTGCATCCCAAAATTAAAAAAGCCATGGATGACATTCTCCTACTAACAAAAGCACATATATGTTTCCAAATAAATTGCTGAGTTTTAATTATTTCTCTTGTATCCATGAAATATTCTCTTCCTGCTTATTGCCTGGAACAGTTGCCTCTTATTTCATAGCACAGGAGCATCTTGAAAAACAGAAGATGTCATGCCCACGAGTCATGGGCCTCTCGGGGTTTGATTACAGAATGCTGAAATACTGGGCAAATCAAGCTGGAGCAGAGAACCCAAATCTGATATATATCTTGATAAATTGGTCAGGGAAAAATGTTTGGAGCTGCTGTTTCTGAAGTGCTGAGATGCAGGACAAACTTATCAGCTGGTAGATGCTATTTTGAAAGTGGCTTTAGACTGTTAACACTTTGCAGTTAGGATCCCTCCCCCTGCAAGAGGAAGCTCGGTATCAAAGCACTTGGGAGTGGGTTAGCGGTGAAAGGAGATATCCTCAGGCCTGCAGGTAATTAATGATATTAATAGTTAAGCGGTGCTGTTGGACGAGATCAGTATCTGGATTTTGCAGGTGTAGGAAGAACAAGGAGCTCTAAATGAAATTTGTAACTAAAGCGGTTTATGTGACCAGCTGGGACGCCTGGTGACACTGGGCTGTGCTTGTCCTTGGCACCAATCTCCTTTTCTCGTCTGCTTGGCCTATTAAAGCTTTTCCTGCCCAGTCTGAGTCTCTGTCCTGGCTGCACAGCAATGCATGGGGGAAAATGGACTCTGTTGTTCCTACAGAACATGCAAATAACCTCCTGCAGAACTGTTCCTCTAGCAGATCCAGCACTTATCCCAGTCCAGTCAGCCCTCCACCACCTCCCAGCTGGTGCCCAGCTACGGGCTGAGCATTTCCAGGAGCTCTGGCATGTTAACTAACTGTTGGGAAGCATGGTGCCCTGATGGGTGTATACACAACTTCAGGGTGTCTAAGATTTTAGCAACTTCTTTTGTGGTTTTTTGGTTTTTTTTTGTGGGTTTTTTGTGGGTTTTGGTTTGTTTTTTTTTCTTAGCAAAGCTCTTTGCTGAAGAGGTCTAGCTGTAAATAACAATCTTGTGACTTCTTCAAGTTCATGTTGCACCTGGAATTTTTCTGATAGTCATAATAGATATTTTCTTTCCTTGTGTATTGGATTTATCCTTTGCAGGTGCTAATTTATACTGATTGCAGCTCATCAGTCTTGCATCTTGTCTGCCACAGGATTTCTTATGCTTTCTGATTTCCTGAAGGAAATGTGTATTGACAGCTCTCAATGAAGGAGGTGCATGTGGTGCCAAATCCTTGCAGAGTGCTGAGTCCCAGATACTCTCTGACAATGCCTAATGGTTTTAGACTCAAATAAATGTTTCATTATATTAATCCAACAATGGTAAAAGTAGCACAAGACTTATGATAGTCCTTTTTTGCCAAAATAAAAACACTATAAAAATAAGTGACCTATTTATCACCTTATCATAGGCTCTTCAGGAGGTGGCAAAAGCTGTCCTTCAGATAAGACTGAAGTCCTCTTCCTCAAGTGGTTTTTTAGTTTTTTAATCAAACCTTCCTTTCGGGAATGATCTATAAACTCTCAGTACTTATGTAAAAAGATGTTCATAATTCAAAATGAAGAAATGAAATATTTAGGCAAGATTAATCCTGAAAACATCACTGCTTTAGCTGCATACTCATTCATCTTATGACATGGACATATTTGCTTGGCTACAAACTTTTCCTTTGAAAAAGTCTAGTTCTGTTGTAGCTTAAAATATTAAAGTGGGGAGAAAGGACAAGTTTTGGAAAGGAACAATATGGGAATAGAAACTGATGGCATTTAAACTGAAGGTAAAATGCCATATGTCTGGCACAGGAGCAAGAATAATTAAAGCTGCTGTGTTTTGAGGTGGTCCCTGACCATATGTACCTACTCAGCGCAGCTCTACAGGTTGCTGTCCGAGATGTCCCTGCAGAGGCAGCAGGACAGAGTGGTTGTGTTGTTTTTCCCAGTCTGGGGGAGATGCTCCTATGGTCTTTTTCACCCTGGGTTAGGTTAAATGTTGTAAGAACTATCTGAAGGACATAATTGCAGCAAAGAAATGACTGATGTCTCCAGGGTACCGTTTGGTGCCTGATGGGTCCTTCCATCCCATGGACCCTAAAGCCCTGGGCTCCTGTGCCATTTTGGGATGGGGCCACTGCAGAGCTCCCACAGATCCCATCCCCACATCCAGCGCCTCTCTTGTGCCCAGCTGTGTAAGATGGAATTGAATCTCCAGTGTCTTGAGGCTGGGAGAATTTTTGCTTACTTTTCTATAGCATTTCCCGAACTAAAGCCTCATTGCTGTTGTGGCAACCTTGAACTTTTGCAGTTTCTCATCTTCCATCTAAAATGATTCAGTCTGGCAGGAGTCTGGTGAGGCTCTCAGCTGCTTATGAATGCATAGCTTGTACCAATAAAGGAAATTAATAATTCCTCAAAACCATGCAACAGTTTAGTCAGCTGTTCATTTTCTTGTTGGCTTTTTAAAGTTGAAACTGTCTTAAAAGGCACTGTGGGAATTTTACCCTGCCTGGTTTGGGGGGACTGGTGCACAGACTGATTTTGAGTGTTGAGTGAGGTGAGTGGCTGGCAGGGATCACTGCTCCTTCAGTGTGAAATCTGCTGGGAAATAGATATGGAGTAGGAAGTTTTCACTGAGCAACTTCCTGTGAAATCAAAATCCAGCCAGATCTCAGGCAGGTGAAGCCCCACAGATCTTCCAGAACATGCTGAGTCCCCACCTTGGGACAATCAACTCAAAACAGGGCTTCAAATGAGTACAGGGGCAAGGGGCTAATGTGGAACAGCTGGCACATTGAGCTCAGGAAACTGTGCAATAAATCTCTAGCCCAGAATATGCACAAAATATCTGTCACAGACCTCTATAGAGCTGAGGACTAAAGTACAGCATGTCTTGCAGGCTGTGCAAGGTCCAGCACTGTCTGCTCTGTCTCCTGGGGTCAGATGTGGCAACTGCTTGGTACACAGCCCTGCCTTTTTACAAACAATTTGGGACTGATCTGAGGGAGCTGCCTAAATCCTGAGGATGCCTGAAACACCTTTCAGAGCAAGGGGATGGACCATGGCTATGGAAAAGCCATTGTCCTCTTGATGAGCAACAACCACAGAAGCTCTGAATTATCCTTGTGTGAGGGACACTGTGCTGGAGGCCAAGTCCAGCTGAGACTTCTCTATCCTTGCTTTGCATAGCTTTGTGCCCACTTTTGAGAGCAAAGCAGTTGTACAGAACATGAAAGCAAATGAGCTCTCAGGTGCTGTGCTTATCTCTGATTTATCCTTAGAAAAGAGCATCCTGATGTCATTCCCACGGGAGAAGCAGCTGAAGCCTGTTGCTGTATTTGCAGTTTGTGGTGCTCCTCAGCCTGATCTCTGCTCAGTGGCAAAAGCTTTTCATGAGGGAGGATGGTGCTGGAGTGGAGATAAATTAAAGGTCTGAGGGTTTTATTAGACTAAGTATGAATGATAAAACTGTGCTGGCATTCCTGCAGTTGTATAATTTAACACAAGATTCAATTAGTTTTATCCTGCCCCTAAATATTTAATTTTTCAGTATGTTGAACTTGCTTCCCCCCATCCTTCTTCTGAAAAACTTGTAAATGCTTCATGGAAATAGTCAGTGATGAGGAGACTGGAAAACATCAACAGCTTTGGAGATACTACTGGGGTTATTGGATCCACACAAATTGCTGTGTGGGGTCAGGGAAAAAGGGCAGCAGCTGAAAGTTTTACTTGGTGTCCTGGCTCAAGGAAGAATCCCAGTCCTGTTCAGACAACTTGCAAGCAGGTTGCAAGGGATGCTTATTTCTTCCTCTCCTATGAGAAAGCTTTTCCAGCTATGTCCTCATCTAACACTTAGACATTTAGCTAGCCAATGTATTCGAGCTGGAAATTAAATGTAAAAATTCCTCTTGTGCCCAAACTGCTTTTTGTCTTGCACGTTGTTGGCAGAGTCAAAGGTCACTCCAGCTCTCAGTGTAAAAATAGGCAGGGTCTGATGCTGGTAATCTCCCTGACCTGTTCAAAGACTGCAATTGTACTGCTAGACTTTCATTTGCAAACTGAAATGAGTTATTTTTAATCTTCTTTTGTGAGATTAACTAAACTCGTATGGTTCTTTGTACCTGTTACAGTCTGAATGAGATCTTTCCTAAATTGGGATGCCTGGGCCTGAGCAATAACATTGATCTTCAGCTTCTCCTGAGCAGACCTTCTGTAATAATTGCAGAAACTCATTAGCCTCTCTTGTAGCCCAGTCATATCATCAGCTTGTTCTATCAACAAATGCACAAAGGTTGTCATCTTCCCAGGGCATCTATTACACTCAAATAGAAACTATTTTTTCCTGTGGGTTATTTTTTTTTTTCCTATTCTTGTTTCAACACTTTCCCTGAAATGAATACCTGGTTGTTTCAGGATCTCTTTGGGCACATGGGAGATTGGCAGCCATCAGTATTGTGCGTCTGAGAAGCATCTCAGGGTGAAGGATACTGGGCCAGATTTGTCAGTATTGCCCAGCAATTCTGGCTCCTGGACAGCAAATCTGAGCAGCTGTGTTAAGGGCAGTGTCTCTGCCTGGTAAGGGAGGGAAGCACTGCACTGGGATGCTGCAAAGATGCCTCTGTGGAGATGCTTTTTCCCTCCCTGTGGGGGTATTTCTGCAGACCCTGAAGGTGTCTGGAGGGAAGGCTGGTGTGGGCTTTCCAGCCTTTTCCCTACCTGGTTTAGGGAATGGTGGAAGGGGGAATTTTGGTGCTGAAGGTGACAGGATGAGGGGAAATGGCCTCAGGCAGTGCTGGGGAGGTTTATAGAACAGATGACGGGAAAAATTTCTTCACTGTAAGGGCGGTCAGGCAGTGGAACAGGCGGCCCAGGGAAGTGGTGGAATCACCATTCATGGAAGAGTTCAAAAGTCATGTGAATGTGGCACTTGAGAAATGTGGTTTAGTGGTGAACACAATGGTGCTGTGTTAATGACTGGACTCCAAGATCTTTGAGGTCTTTTCCAACCTTAGTGGATTCTGTGGTTTTAAAGTGGATCAGGGCTTTGTCCCTGATCTCTCTTGACTGCCCAGAGACTGTGGTGTTGAAATCAAGTGTTTGTCTCTGCTCTCAGGAAGGCTTTAGAGGAGGCATTGTTGTGACCTCAGGGGGCTGTGTGGCACTGCTTGGGTTTTCATGGTCCAGTCTGCCCTGCTGGACTTCAAGCTGCCCCAGTTTTAAGGTATTTAAATAATAACTATGGCAATTCTCCCACAGAGTCAAATGCAAAGCATGTACAGTCATTCTTAGACAATGGTGGGTACTGAGTGATGCTTGAGGCCAGTTGGCCTCAAGTACCCAAAATTGGCCACTTGTAGCAAGGTACAGTTGATTTTTCTTCTCCTTGTACTGGCTGAAGTAATACACAAAGTATTGTCTCTAATCATCAGGTCAATTCCTGTGAAAGAAAGTCTGATCAAACCCTTAATTTATCTTCAATTGATTAGATAGTACTGACATTTTGAGAAGACACTTATAAAGACTACTTCAACCTTAATAAATTCCAGAGAAAAAAAGACAGTTCTTAATTTTCCAGTTGGCTACATAGAATTTGTTAAAGCCACATTCTGTGAAAATTGGCTCACCCTAGAGAGCTTCAGGTCTATCACATTGTGCCTTAACAAAGGGCCTCAGTAAAGCAGCAGATGAGTATCAAAGACTCAAATGACTGAATGTGGTGGGTGGTTTAAAATTACATATCAAAGGAATTGTTTTTGCCCTTGTGAGTGGTACAGCTCTTTTAGAGCTTTTGGTGATCTCAGAAAGGAGATCTTGACACCAGGAGAAGGAAATGCAAATTGATTCAGCCCGGACTGGTGATTTTTGAATCTGCAAATGACTTTTAAAAAGCTTAACTTAGTCCTGTTGTTTTTCCTCCTGGCATCTAGCCATCCACAAATGCAATGGGGGCCTTGCAAAGGGCGTGGTCCTCCTCAAGGGTGTGAGGACCCACAGATGTCGGCTCCCAATCTCCAAGGAGTGTCTGTCCCTCTGAGATGGACAAGGCACGGCTGCTGTTGTGGGCGCTCATTCACAAGGGAGACCCTTTGCACTGATTTCAGTGAGTGGTCTCATTCCCTAATGGAGCAATTACCTGGCCAGCAGGGGGAATGTGCGTGGTCCTCGTGAGCTGCTGTTGGGGATGTCTTGCAATAAATCTGCTTTATATTGCTATTGACTAAGCTGATACCTGTAGCATGGCATGGGGATTTGTGGAAGGAGAGCCCCTCGTGTCTGGGGATGATGCATCCACCTTCCAGAGCTGCTCTGGATTCCAGCTCTGTGCAAGGCTGTGGTGTTTGTAGAGCAATCCTTTCAATATTTGGTAAAGCTATCTGTAGTTATGGGTAAGGCTTCCTTTTTTGTTGGAATAGACTTACTGAATGTATGCAGAGAGATGTTTCCAATAGGATTATTTTATAAAGCAGAAAATAAAACAGAGCACTCTCCAGCTTGAGAAACATAGTTTTTTAAATTTTTTTTTTCTTGAATTCTTACTGAATGTAGAAATTAAAGCTATTCTTAAAGAAAAAGAAGATTTTTGTTTTTCTCTTGCAAGGCCAAGTCTGATCTTGGTGCCATTTTTTCACTGATTTCAAGGAGCGCTAGGTCCCAATTTGTAACCAAAAACTTTCTACTACATGAGTTAGAAGTAATTAAAATCCGAATGGGCTGTTTCTGGCTGAGGTTTAAGGATTTTAAGGAATGTAGCTGCAGAATAGAACTTCTTTTAATCAATTGTTGTTGGTCTTCACTCCTCTTTAGCACTTGGGGGAATAGGAATTCAGTAAAGAAGAAAATAAAAAAAAAAGCCTTATTTTTGAGGGTAGATATTCTTATTTCTTCCCCCCCACCCCCTTCCCTTTTTATTTTTACCATCAGTGTTGTTTTTGGCGAGAGCAGGTGAATGAAGGCTGTTTGTGAGGAATGGGGTGGATCCACCAGAGTGGATTAGGAAACTGAATCTGTGGTTTACTTTTCAATTCACTTGTGATGGCTTGAAAATGAATCCAAGTTGAAAACTTAAGGTAAACTAAGCTCCTCTTGATCTTGAGCGGTTTTAAATCAATGATGGGGAGGGCAGGCAAACACCTAAGGAAATCGCTGCCTTGATGTGGACTGTGCCACTTCTGTCTTCCAAAGGCATGTGGGAAAAAATGATGTGAGATGAGCTCTGGCCAGATCCTGGATTTTCATCCTTCCCACCTTGAGCAATACATTCTCAAGGACAAGTTGGAAGCACTGGAGCATTTTGCCTATACTGCAAGTATCACAGTAATGAAAACTTCAGTTCAAATCACTGCATAACTCCAGGACAATTGGAATTTTTTTTTTCATTTAGAGCAAGTAAATTTCTAGCTCTTGTGGAGAGAAACCTTGAGCTAAGTATAGCCTAAAGCATTTAAACAGACGGCAGATGAAAATAATGCAATGGTTGCAGCTTTTTAAATAATGACTCTTAGGGCTTAATTCATGACTTTAAAACTCTTGGGTTTGGAAGTCTGAGGACTCCTGAGGTCTGAGGCACATCAATAACAGTAATAGCCTCCACATGGATTGATGAGCTGAGGTGAGCAATGAAGGGAACCAGCTGTGCTCGGTAATGGTGGCAGATCCATCACAGCCTCTGAGCAGTGCCCTGTCTGCACGTACCTGGGCTGCTTTTACCTGGGAAATACAGGCCTGACCTGATCTGCTGGGGGTCCTGACCTGATGGACATAACCTTCACTTGTCACTTGAGTCGGACTCCTTCATCTCCAGCATGTGCATGTTCTTAAGGAAAGCAGGCCTCAGGGATGGTTTCCAGGCTCTTCACAGTGCCCCCCACTCCTGTCGTGGCCTTTGGTCTTGGTTTGTGCCCTTGAACCTCCCCACATCAGAGCCATCACCTGTGGGTTGATACAGCTTCTGCATATCAAAGGGCTCTGCTGGAGGTGCACAAAAGTAAAATCTTTGAACCTAGATGATTAATGGTGGGGGTTGTAGCTGCAAATCCCTGGATTTTGTTCTTAACAAAAGTAGTAAGGCAATATATCCTGGCTGTCAGGGTGGTAGCTCGGGCAGGGCTGCTACTGCTCGAGTGGAAAGCTGTCCCTTTCCAGCAAATAGCTGTATGAGATTCCAACTCCCTCCTCATCTGAATGGAGGAAAAAAACCCAACCCACCCTGTTTAGCAGGCAAGTCAGCTCTCCTGCAGTCTGATAAATACTCCAGGCTTGATAGTCTTGCTTCCCCCACAGCAGTGCTGGTAACCATTTGCCAGCTGCTTGCTCTGACCTCCAGTCCCCGGTGTCTGTCAACACACTGTTTTTCAGAGGTGGCAGAGTGAGATCTAGCAACAGTCAAGTAATCTGCACCATTGCCTGAAGATCTATTGGGCAAACCGAGGGAGGCAAGAGCCAGAGCTGGAAATTTCCTTATGCTTCCAGTCTTAACGGCAATAGGTTTAAAAAACATGAAAAAAAAAAAAAAAAAAAAGGACTTTCAAGTCATATAAAACCACACTCATAAGCCAGGCTGCCTATGAACAGCTTATATGACAGCATATATTTGGCCTAATGTTGATTTGATATAAATTAAAATACAGGAGGGAAACAGAGCTCTTGGATGGGCTTTTATGTGCTTTGTGCATAGGAGCAGGACAACTGTGTGTTCCTCTGGCTAAACTGAATTTCAGGTTGTTTTCCCAGGTGAGATTTGTTTGGTTAACAGGAGCTCAAGAACACGGATGAGTCTTGTGCAGCTCCTAGCTGCTCCTGGCAGTCCTGGTCCCATGCAGAAGGGTGAGTTGGCCCGCTTGTGCAGCAGAGGTGTGTGTTTGGACCTCTGAGAGGGAACTCTTCTGTCCTGACAAAACTTCTGATGGGGTAACAGCCTGTCTGTGGAAAGAAGTTTGAGCTGTGCTGAGTGTGTAGGTTTTTTTTATCACATCCCATAAATATTCTGCAGCAAATAGCAGTGGCTATAAAACAAAAATGTATATGATTTTGTTATCAGCAAAACACTTGCACTGTCGCTTGAATTCTCAATCAGAAACTTTGCCAAACCAGCAATTTTTTTCATTGTTTCAGCCGAGAAAGTTTCTTGGAAACAAAATCACACTCCAGAATTAATAAACGCTGATCTGAAAGTTCCCTTTCAAGGGGGTGGTTTGCTGGGCAGGATTTCAAGTTCTCTTGTTTGAATGAGGCAGCTTGTTCTCCTCTGGAGCGCTGTGAGGCAGCACCTGTGCCACCGAGGGTGGCTCCCACTGGGCTCTGGGACACCAGCTGCCACCAGGGCTGGGATGGCAGTGCATGGCTCAGGGTCCAGCTCTGCAAAGCACCCGGTGCCCTCAGTGCTCTGGCTGCTGGGCACAGCTTGCTGTCCATTCAGCATCTCCTGCAAGAAGGAGGCTCAGGTTCTCCTTTTCTTTGCCAACAGCTCTGATACAGTCTAGGAAAGTGGATTTTTCTCTGCCTTCTTGCAATGTTTGTTCTCTTTAGGTGGTTGGTTGGCACTGAAAAGTCTCTCTGCAAGGACAGAGCAGGAAGGCAGCACAAACTGGACACATGTTGGTGCAAAGTGTGCTGCTGCAGTCCTGCTGGACTAGGTTTTGGTTTGGGTTTTTTACCAGCTGTGTATTGTGAAGAAGGTACTGGAAGCCCAGTGTGTTTTTGGAGCCCAGAGCCTCTCTGAACATTTTCTTTCTGCCCCTCTGGGCTCCTTGCACGGTCCCCTTAACACACCAGGTAAGGGCTGGCCAGGACAAAGTCAGTGACCTCTTGGGGACTGTGATCTCAGGGCTGAAAAAGCCATTTTCTGTCTGAATGTGGAGGTGGTGGCACAAGGCTGTCACAATAAGCCAGAGCTGCTGCTTGAAGAGAGGCATCTCGCAGCTGCTGCAAAGCTGAGACAGAGGTTTGTGACTGCACAGTCCCTGCTGTGAGTGCCTTGGCTGATCTCCTGGTTTCTCCTGGTCTCCCTGTGTTGTCCTTTCTATATGAGCTTGCAGAAAAATGTTCTTGCTTGTTTCCCACTCCCAGCTGTGCCCCAGCAGCCCTGTTGGGGTCCTGATAGGCAAAACAAACTGGTGATGGACCTGAAGAGCTAATTTCCTCCACCCTATTTAGTGCTGACACTTGAGGTCATTGGCTGTCTTATGATAGACCCTTAATGAACTTAATTTCATTTACCTCTGTTAAGCCACCTAAGTGTCTCTGCCTGTAATTGCATGGTCTGCATCTCTAACACACTCACTTTCCTTACTCATTTCCTCAACTTGTTTTGAGCCTTCTGCTCAGGTTCCCATGACCCTGGGTAAGACCAGTGGTCTCTGTAAAACACAACAGCAGTAAGACTGGAGGTTTTACATGTGCTGTAATCCCATGTCACGCTGCAAAGCCTTTAGCACTGCAAGGCAGCTCACTGGCACAAAATAGGGGCTGGTCCTGGGGGTGCCAAAGGGGGTCTGCTCCACCTCTCCACCCAGGCAAACACTGACAAAACATGGATACGGGGGCCTGGGAACATGGTGTGGTTAGAAGGCTTCCCAAAGCTTCAACTGCTGCTTGAGAGCTCTTCTCCTGCTGTTAGAGATTCTTCCCTCCCTTTGGAAAGAAGAGATAAGACAAAGTCACTGTTAATCTGTGTCTCATTAGTGTTTGTCTGCCTCTTGTTAATACTCACCAGTGGCACCTTCTGGGACATTATCTCTCCATCTTAAGATCTGATCTGGTTGATGATGTCCCACCTTGATTCCTCCTTGCCCAGCTCTGACCTGGGGAAGTTATGCCAGGAAAAAGCTTCATGAACTGACAGAATTTGTTGCCCTTTGCTGTGCACTGCTGCTGACTCCAAAAGAGGTCTGGGCAGAGGATGCTGCTGAAGAGCTGAGCACTGGGATGCTTTTGAACGCCAGTCTAAATCAGGCTGTGGCTGAGAACCACCCAGCTGTGAAGTGCAGCCCAACCAGTGACCACACAGGGTGCACAGGTTGGAGGCAGATTTAGAAAAAAGACCCTGATTTGGTCAGTTTGTGGCCATTCAGAGACCCTTGTCCTGCTGTGGTGATGGGAGGTGAACCTGGGCCTATGTGTGCTCAGCAGCCACCACTCGTGTGTGGGAATGGGAGAGCCAGCAAGAGGAACAGTCTGGGAGGATGAATTCTGGACCTCTGAATACGTAACTTCTTTTGCACCATTCAATAGGTCTTTGGAGCAGTAAGGTTGTTCAAGAAATGTCTTCTCTAGTGTTGGCATTAATCTGAAGGAAGTGCTAGATTACATCTCCCACCAGCAGATTTTAATTTGGAGACACACTGTATTTCAACAATCAGAAGTGTTGTTTGGATGTAAACAAAAAATTAATTCCAGTGAAACTTACTGAATAAGCATTAAGTATATTGAGTTCGTTAAATGGGATATAGGTTGTTTTCAAGAGAGCCTTAATTTTAAAAGGAACTGGAGATTTTTAACTGCTTATCTTCCAGTCTTAGCCAATTATACACTGTAGCCAGAATTAAAAAGCATTAGATAAAGTATCTTTCTATTGAAACAGAATGAACATGCAGAAAAGGAAAAGCCTTGGAATATCCTTGCCTTGAATTTCAAATAAGCTTCTTATCTGATAAAGCTGGAGATACTCATCCAAAGTCTGTGAAGTCAGGAGAGCTGGGGTGTATTGTGAGAACATCCATAAAATACTACCCTGGCCTCACTTGTGTGAAGCATTTGCCTGAGCACTGAAATTAGAATTTGACCAAGGGAGAATTTTGTCATCCTGTCTGTACAGGACCTCTGTGTCAACACTGACCAGACCTTGTGCCAGCCAGCCAGCAGTGCTAAAACAAGGAGGCATTTTCTGCTCCTGGGCTGAGCCTGGGGAATTGGTTGGACTCGAGGACATTCAATAATACCTTCTTCCAACTTAACTGCCAGGATTTTTGGAAAGATTTTCAAATGCACTTCTCAAATCCCTAAAACCTTTTCTGAAAACTCTTTGCCCCCTTTAAACTTCTGTGAAGCATTTTAAGGACAAAAATCTTTTCCTTTCAAATACTACAGGGGTTTAAATCCTCCTCCCAACTCGTTCCTTGGGCTGCATTTTCTGCAAAGCAATTATCAGCCTTTGCTAATTGTTATCAGCATTATTAAATGCTTGTAGTCTTAAGTAAATTACATTCACCTGATGAGTGAATACTCAATAGTTAAACCTTCTCACAGTTTTGAATTCTGATCTTTTTCTACTTTTAATATATTTGTGTTTGATGACAGATTTGCACCAGGGATGATGTGCTGGTAGCTCTGTAGCACTTTTAGCTGAGCTGTTTTGTAGTGCCAGGGAGACCCAGCCCTCCTGGGTGGTGTCACAGCTTTCTTGAGGACTCAGCATGGCTCTCCAGTGCTCAGGATGAGGCCCAAGTGGCCCCTCCTGTTGAAAAGTGTGTCTGGCTCCTGCTCTCCAAACTGATTCTGTTGCAAGTGTTTTGCCAGGCTTCTCATCAGCATGGTGTGCTGAGTCAGAAAAATGTAATTCACCATATATTAGGAAGAATAAGCAATTATCCCTTGTCAATTATGCCTTCAATCAGTGCATATAAACAGCTGGTGATGCAGAACAGTCTTCACTTAAAATCAGAGAACCTTTTAGGAGAGTTGGTTAATTTCCATATATTTACAAAATTTTCTTCCTATAAAAATATCATGTCTTTAGATAAAAAAAAAAAGTAACTTAATCCTCTTGGTCTCTGGGGCAAATGATGTATTTTTAGGTGTGACTAATCAGCAAACTCGTGGAGGGGGGATTTTAAAGCTCCTCTGAGAAGAGCTCTGTCACTTCAAACGTTCAGGGGGTTGTTGCTGGTTATTATGCCTCTCCAGCTGTGTCTAGCTGAGATGGACAAGGTTGGCTCCTGATCCACAAGTGTCAAACACTTGGCCACCAATTTTTCTGGGAGCCTGATGCATGGGAATCCTCTGCAGGCAGATCCCAGAGGGAGCAGCCTTGGTGCTGTGTGTGGGGTGATGCTCCTTGGTGATCATCACTAATGAGCCGTTATGAGGCGAGGCACGGCATGCATGGCAGTTAATTTTGACTTTAATTTTATTTAATAGTTCATACCACTTAATTTCAGTATTTAACAAGCTTAAACAGAATGAACAACTTGTGCACTTTTTATGTTAATTGGCAATATTTTGCTGCTGACTGCTCCTGTGCTCTTAACCCTCCTAAGTCTCTCTTGACCTTAATTGGTGCTTTCCAGGCTTTCTGCTGTGACACAACTGAAATGGGTTATTTCTTTCTTCTGGTTGTTACTGCATTTATATAGAGAATATTCACCAAACTGAGGGGGAATGACAGCTGAGTCATTGGTGATACCTTCTGAGGTGGCTGCATGGTCTGGAGGGGTGTATGGTCAGCCAGGCACCTGAAAAACCTTTGAGGAAAATGTTTGCACTTTCCCTTGAATGGCAATGCACAATTTTAATTGCAGACAACCAGGATTTCCAAACATAAATGCTTTGAACCACCTGAGGCCAAGTACAGTTTGCAATTGCAGGCAGAGGGAGGAAAACTGCAGATCTTTTCCATGACTGATACGCTTCATCTACCAAAAGAAGCTGGATTCATTTTGCTTTGCTAAATTGTTGCTGTTTTAGGCCGAAATGGACTTTACCAAGGAGTGGAACAAATGATATCATTTTGCGGGTGTGTGCAATGGACGGCTTGGGACAGGATTGGTTTTGGGAAGAGGCAAAAAAGAATGAACAGCTCTCAGAGATGGTTTTGTGGAGAAAAGGCCCTCAACCCTCGCCCCCAGTTTGGCATTAATTTTTCTCTGCCACTAAAGCTAAGCAAGGATTGTTTTTCTCCTCTCGAGGGACGATGGCTAAAACAGCAGCAAAAACCCTGCTGTGCACTGTCTGATTAAATTTTAGTCAGGGGACTTCTTTCTGTCCATGGCCTCTCTGCCTATCACTTGTAAAGTAACAGAGTGCAGTGATGTCCAGCCTGTGTTCCTCATAATAGACTATATCGTATTAGAGGGTCTAATGGGTACTGGGAGCACTTCTGCATAACTCATCAATATGCTTATGGAGTGCACCTTCCCTCACCTTTCTCCAGGGTGTCTATAAAAGTATGGATATGCAGTCTGTGCTCATCATTAAACCAGAGGTGGTAACTATTATTTCTTCTCATGGGATTGTGAAAGTATGGGCTATGTAAACTCATTTGCACCAGCCAGAGGTTAGAGACCTATATTTAGACTTCATCTTATCACTTTCTTATCACTGGAGTTAATATATGGTGATAGGTGCAGATAGCAGAATGATTGATTGACTGAGGTTAATTTGTGTGCTGACTGAGAGAGGTGGTAGGGAAGGGAGACATCCATTACAGGAATGTGTTTTATATATATATGTGTGTGTGTGTGTGTGTGTGTGTGTGTGTGTGTGTATTAGGATCAACTGCTGCTGCTCAGCTTATCAGGAGGAGTAGAAAATTGAAGCTATGTCAAACAAAGCTAGAATTATTTTTCTCCCTGTCACTGCTGCTCCTTGTCTTGGCTGGATCAACCTGCAGTGAGTTTGAGATTTGCATATGTTGGGATGTGGAGGGGGTGCTCCTGGAGGGTTCCCTGGGGTGGGACAGGTCTCATCCAGTGTGTGCAGAGCTGCTCTGTGCTGCTCGTGGTGCAGGGACTCACAGGGTCTCACCTGCTCTGCTCTTGCCCTGCTCCTGCACCATCAGTCTCTGCATTAGCAGCATGCAGGGATCACCCTCCAACAGCCCCAGTCTGGCTTCCATTCTCCTGCCAGAGGTAGAGCATGTGTGGAGAAGCATCGATTCCTCTTGCTGCAAAATGAGAGCTCCCATTGGTGAAGTTTGCAGCATATGGACAAGTAATACCCAAACCAGTGTCTGAGGCTCCAGTGATGCTGCTACTGAACAAATGTGTGCATTTTGCTTGGCTGTGACCTTCAGATAGGAACACTGGGCAAACCCTCATAATCCTTACAGCTGGGATGGCCCTGGCAGCAGAGAGGTGCTGGTGATATCTCTTCCTTCTGCTCTTGCCTCCAAGAATTCCCAGCTGGTGGACAGGAATGCTTAAAGCCACGTGCTGACCTGCAGAGAAGGAGGATTCACTGCTCCTCCCTGGGCTATGAGTGAGTCCCACAGGAGTGACTGATGCCGGGAGCCTCCACCCTGGAGTGTTGATGGAGGGCTTGGCAGGACTGGTCCTCTGCCTGGGGCATCTCTGCAGCTCAGTTCACAGTGGGCTCAGCTCTCGGCAAGGGAACAGAACGGCTCCTGGGTGGGAGAAGCATGGACCACGCCAGCCAGAGCTGTTTGTTCTCCGTGGGAAGCAGTCTTAGCAGAAATTGGAATTTGCAAGGCCTTGCTGCACAATTATTTAAGTGTATACTGGTCTCTCCCCTCTCCTACCTCTTTTATGGGTTGGTGCAGTCCCTGTTCTGTTAGGCTCCAGAGGAGCCAGATGACCACTGCCAGCTGTAATAACTCTGTGAGCAATAACAGGAGCTGCTGCAGTTTAGCAATTGTTAACTATGCTCTTTATTGAATTTTGTTATAGCTCTGCAATTAAGCTCACCTTAGTATGTTACACCTGATGTGTTTATTAAGAAATCTAGTGAACCAAAACAAACATATCCATACCATCTGACAAACTTGTTTTCTGCCAAAGTTAATTAAAGAGGAGGATTCCTCCTGACTTAAATATTTTCTTGCCTTACACCTTAAAACCAGCTAATTTTAAACTAATTGGATTGTTAGCCATTCTCAACAGAGAGCAGTTCTGACTGCAGGGGTTTCCCAAATGCATGGGGCCGTGGTGGGCACCATGCAGGTAAAGCAGGACCGAGGCTCGTGCGGGGCAGCAGGGCAGGGAATATTTTGGTGTACAGGTCAGGCAGTGAGGGGGAGGCTGGTTCTCCAAAGGCAGGAGCTAAGGTGTCTGAAAAAACCCCTGGGGGATTTTGGCTTGTGTGAACTCACTGCTAACCTGGAGGGCATTGGCTTCCTGACAACTATTTTGTCTTCCTCTTGGGGGAATTTTGCAGTCTCTGCAGGACTGTTCAATTTCACAGGCACACTGGGTTTTGATGGCAATGTCCCTTTCAGGTGGATGTTATTGCAGATATTGTGGGAACTGTTGTGTCAAGGTAGAGCCGGGTCAGCAAATTCTGCAAATTCTTTAAACGTTCATATGTCTGGAGAAGGAGGTTTGCAATATCTGTATTAATGTAAAAGGAGGCAGTTAGGAAGGCTTTCAGGTAAGTATGTTCCTTCCTAATTTTTTTTTTTTAACTCCATCACTGTTCTACTGAAATATAAAGCTTCCAGGAAGAAACACTGTCTTTCCCTTATATTCACAGACCATAGGATATTATTTCCTTAAATCTTCCAGAGGGAAGATGTGCCCAAAAAGGTGATGAGTGGAGGCAGGGTTGAAGACCAGCACCTGAGCTGCACTGGCTTCCCCAGTGCTGGAGGACAGGCTCTGGAGAGCTGAGGGCTGTGCTGTGAGGGAGCTCAACCCAAAGTTTGAATCTGACCATTTCCATGGAGAGCCAATCTTCTCCAGAGAGCTTCTGAGACAGTGACGTAAAGTTTACAAGCAAACTTTGTTTTCTAAAGACCACTGAAGAGACACTGTCAGCTCTGTCATTCTTGTTCAGCTTAATACTGCAATCTCTTTAAAAGTCATCATTACATCTGCCACCTGTTAAGTGAGAGTGATTTTTTTAATAGTGAGAAAGCTGTTTACTTGTATTTGAATGTCATCTAAGATTAAAAACTTTATTCAATTACTTTCTGAATGGTACCTCAGTATGATATGATGATAGACAAGTAGAAATGTGAATTGATTGGATTTTATCTGAGAGATTCATCACAGGAGGTGAAAAACCAAAATATTCTTCAGCAGTAAATTGATATCCTTTTCCCACTCATAAAAGATCAAATGTTTGTGGTATTAATATATTTTAAGTTTGTTAAGATTCAAATTGTGGATGGTCTTGTAAAGTTGTCTATTGCCCTTTATGAGGAGTAGCTGTTTATTCGTTATTTCTGTAATGAAAAGTGAGCTCTGGCTCATCAACACTGATTTCCATTTCACAATGTCTGAACATCTGGTTTCAGGAAGGGCAGAGCTGTGAGTTCCTGCATGGCTAAATCTCTTTAAAACAGTTAAACTTTAAATTACATCAGGACTGGACTTTCTTCTGTTTCCCTATGGAAAGCCAGCTTCTGACTTTACATGCTGTTGCTCTTTACAGATGATTTCCAGGCTGGTTCAGCAGCTTCCCACCCTGTTTCCAGTGTCTTTCCTGCTTTCTTCACTGTGCCCAAAGGCTGAAAGATGTGCCACAGTGCAATTAAACCAAATTATCTTCAGCACCCTTGAATGAGTGATGCCCTGTACAGTCTGGTTTGGCTGTACTGCTCACATCTTGGCTGTGTTGCTCCTCTCTGGTTCCTGCAGCGGTGCATGGACATCCTAAAGCACAAAGACCCATGTTTGGAGAGGGTAGGCGACCCTGCTAAGGCTTCTTGGTGCAGGACTCATCTCTTCTGTAATCTCTCTGATCGCTTGTGTGCTGCTGGTTGTTCCTGCAAATAGCTGCTGAACCTGAGATCAGGATGCGTTTGATTAAGACATGCTGGGATGGAGACAGAATGTGCCTGCCTGATGTTTCCAAAATAGGAAACCTTCTAGCACTGCTACATTATGGCTTGGAGATGGGAAAATTATGCACTGGCTTCTCAGGAATTTTCATATTGTTTTTTTTCTCTGTAGCACTTGAGTCACATTCATTTAATAACCTTACATGGGGTGGGTTTGGGGGGAAGTTTGTGCAATGCAATGCAGCTTAATTTGAATTTTATAGCAGTTTAGTACCTCTTGGTGTGTGCGCCTTTCTGGGTTTTATTTCTTTAATAGCCATACAGACATTTTCCAGCTGACGAAGTATCTGCCACTTTGCCCGTATAGGGAGGATTGTGCTTCCAGTCTTGGAGCTGAAGAGTCACTGTGCCTGGGGAAAACTCAGGTTGGGAATGTGCTCCTGCAAGGTACCTTTGTAGAAAGTCTCCCAAAGGGCAACACAGCCAGCTAAGGTCCAGACCAGTGCCATTCCTGTTTGGTACTGGACTTTCCTGGCATGACCGAGGGAAATGGTTCTTTGGGTTTTTCCACAGTAGGCTGGGTTTGACTGGTGTTGGGACTGTACTGATTAACACCCATAAACACTCAGTTTCCCTGTCTGGTGGCTGAAGAATGGTTGTAGTCCTTTGCTTTGCCAATGGTTGTATTTTTCTAAACCACACCTCAGTGCTGCTGCTCCTTGTGGGGCACGGGATTTGGCACATCTTTGGTGCCTCAGGAGAATCCACAGTGTAAAGCTGGAGATGGAATATCTGGGCCTCCTTTCTGTCAGCATGAAACAAACTTCACACTATATCATTGGCAATGAGTTTGCAGAGGAGAGGGGATGGACTGAAACCTGGTGAAGAAACAAAGCTGTGCTGCAGCTGTGGAGAGAACTGCAGGCTTCGGGAGCATCAGAAACTGGATGGTTTAGGACAGAAAATTTCTACAGAACTTTCCTGAAACTAAGGACATACACACCACTGTCCTTGTCTACTTCAAAGGACAATAAATTGTTACATTCCCTAAAAAAAAACCAACTCATTTTATGTATAGGCTTATTAAGTACCTAAGATGTGAGAATTGAATTTCATCAACCATAGAATCTCAGACTAACCTTAAAAAATTAAGCCACTGCTAAGATAAAAGATGGGAAGGCAAGAACATAGCATGTGTATATTCTGATCCCCTCCTTGGAGAGTTTTTTGCTGCTAATAATTCTTGTAGAACCCCTCCTTTTTTTTTTTTTCCAATTCCAACCAACACTTTCCCATGCAGTCTTATTTCCAAGTTCCTTACAGATGTCCAAATAGATTAGACTTACCACATTTTTCCTGTGGAAAACTGGTTATCTTTTTAAAGAAAGATATGGGATTCAGTCTGGCATGAGCTTTTCTTTGTACACCCATGCTACATTTTATACTGCTTTCCATTAACCACCATATCTTTTAATTATTGTTCCCTTCATAACTTGTTCAGGAAATCTTGCACACTACTGCAGTTGGATTAATGGGCTTCTCTTAAACATAGTTTTATATTTGCTGTTTCCTAGCACACACTGCCATTTATGCCTTGATAGATTTATTTTTTTAAATTATCATTATCCTCAGGAATTATCCAGTCCCCAGAACTTAAGTGTGTTAAGCTCTGGCTCTTACTTTCACTTCAGATGGGAATGATTTCCATTTCTATTAACTCATTCATATTAGTCATCCTATTTGTGTCTCAGCACTCAAAATCCACTTTTTTGAGTGCAAATTGAAGTCAAATTTTCATTTAGGTTTGGGGTTGTACCAGGTTATTTATTTTCTACTCCAATCTGTCATGCAAGAACCCTCTCCATGGTAGCTGCTGCACTGAAGAGGCCTCGGTCTGTGATGGTGGCCCTACAGGAGAAGCAGGGCATCATGTAGTGACTCTTTCCTGGTATAATGCTCCAGTCCACAGTGACTTGCTCTGAACATGCCACGAGGAGCCCTGTGCCTTTTTGCCATCTGTTTTACATGCTGAACAGCATCTCGGTGCTCGCTCTGGTTTGTTTGGGCAGCAGTGCCTCCAACACCCTGCAGCTGGCTCTGGGTCCTGCCAAAGTCAGCTGGATACTGAAGGCTCCTGCTCAGGGTTGTTGTGTTGTCACACACATTCCTTGGTGGTTTCTCACCTACCATATTCAATTCCATATTTCATTCCCTCAAGGAGGTGAAATTTTGTTAATTCCATCACCACCTTGAAGATGCTGCTTGCAATGTCCTTGGGGTGTTTCTTGACTTCCCCTCCCAGTGCTCAGGGATCTTATCCCTGATTTGGGTAGGGAAAAGCAGCATTCTGGGAATCCTCTTGGTGTTCACCTTGTTTGAGATGCAAGAAATTCCCAGGTCATTTTACATTTTGCATTTATTTTCTTCCTCGTATTTTGATGTCTGGCCTTATTACCAATGCAAGGCACTTGGAACCTTTGCAAGCAGTGCTCTCCACACATTTCCACTGACTGGACCAAATGGATAAGGGACATGGCATAGCAAAATGCATTCTCATGATGAACAGCTCTCCACACAGTGTGCTTTCATACTCCTTCCTACAAGCCATGGTGTGAATGGTGAATGGTGGAGATGCCCAATTGGAGTGAAAAGTTCAGAAGAGTAAGAGGATGGAAGAGTCCCCAGGGAAGGCTGGTAAATGGGATGTGCTCAGGGAAGGGGACCTGTGTCTGAGGTGGAGTGGAGGGAGGAATGACTGTAATTGGGGAAAACAAGGGGAAAATAGAGTCCTCCTGCCAGGACTTTGTGTAGGTTGCTGTCATGGGGTGTAAAGAAGAGGTTTAGGAAAATGCAGCACCCACTGGAATACTGAGAGCAGAACACTTTCTGCTACACCAGAGTCTCCCAGTCCCCATGCTTGGCCAGAAAACAAGTTTTTGTAAAGAGGCACTGGCACTGTGCCTCAGAGCAGAATGAGAAATGCCTTGGGGTTTCACCAGGGAGAAGACAAGGAAGAAAAAAAAACCATTCTTCCTAATTTGATATTCAGTGCAGCTTATCCCGTGTTTCTTAACACTGCCTTAACACACTCTGGAAGATGCTATTCCCTCCACGCTGCTGTTATTTGCTTTATAGTTATCATTTATTTCTATTTATGCTATCTAAACTGCTTCTGCCCTGGGCACAAGTACAAGACACATTTTGGAAAGGGAGGAGGATAATCTAAACTGTCTGAGCTTTTCCTGAGCAGGGAATGGCCTTGAGATGACAGTGGAGCTTTGCTGGGTCAGGCCAGCCACAGGAGTGGATTGATCTGGAGGCAGGAACTGAGCCCTGGGGTTGTAGGCCCCCCTTCCATATTCTCCCTCTTCTGAGGACCAGGAGGATCTGGTCCTGAGGGAAATGCAAAGACCTTCATGAAGTCGCTCTTCTCTGGGGTTTGCTCCTGTGTATTGACTCACACATCCTGCTCCTCATGAGACGTGATGCTCGGAAGGCTCTCTCCGTAGTGCCAGGGAGGGAATTTGCTGGTGAAGGACAGGGATGCAGCCTCTATAGATCCAACTATTGACTGAGGTGTCAGGTGTTGGAACAACTCTCCTAGCCCCACTGAGAGAGGCCAGAATGTCCCATTAGATGCATCTGAACCCCCTGAGAAAGGGCTGGGGCTGAGCCTGTGGAGATACTTTAGCTCCAGGAAAAACCTTTTCTTGCACGAAGGAGAATATGCTGTTTCTACATATTTCTCTTTGGATGGTTTTAGTAGATTCTTTTCAGGCTGAGTCTAGACATGGGCTTGTGTTTACTAGAAAAATCTATTTTTCTTAACAGCAGTTTAAAAAATGTTCTTGGCTAATGTAGCTTGCCCTTCACAATGGCAGAGGGTAGTGTTATTTAAGACAAAGATTTCAATTTTGTGTAAGGCTGAAATCTGCCCTGAAAGATATGTGCTTGCAATTTTATTTTTTTTTCCTTTCATCCAGGAAAACATGAGAATGCAGCCTGAAAAAGACCAAAGTCTTATTGTGCTTACAGGATTGTTCTGTGATCAAAACCAAGTCCTTTCAGCTCAGACAGGGATCTGCTTTATATCTAAGTCCAATTTACACTGAGGTGGTTGTACAATGCCCCAAAACATGTTCGTATTGGTATTTTTAAATAATTAATTGAGGGGTTTGTCGATGTTGTTGCATGTGTTAAAATCAGTTAGGTAAAGGGAGAGCAACCAGTTTCACAGCAGTGTTAATTAGGAGAAGAGAAAAGAAAATTGCAACAAGTAGAAAATCATGTTAGCAGCCTCCAGGGGACGGATCTGTTCTCAGTCACAGCAGTACCTGAGGGGCACTCAGAGGGTTGAAGAGCCAAAATAACCATGACTGAAGGTCTTTCTGTGCTTAACAGAATAATAGTAGAACATATGATTGCAAAACACTAGCTTGGATCCGCTTGTAGTTATTTGTGCAAAACAATTTGTCTTCATGTGGAGGGTTTTCCTATAACAGCTGGGGAGGCTATGATGAAAGGACACTTTTTATCTTAAATAAAAAATAGTGGCCTTAGTCTAGCTTGGAATTTTTTTGTACAGAAAAAAAATTTCTGCTTGCTGGACCCACTGAAATGAGGATTCTGGGGAAGTTGTGCCTGAGCAGGGTGGGGATACAAATTGCCTTGTTGAGATTGGGTAGAAAAACACAGAAACAAGTCCCTGAGCAAAATATTACCTAAAAGCATGCAAACAAAATCTGCAGAGGGTTGCAAACTGGCAGATACCGTGTGATGTTAGTGGTTGGCTGGAATAGTGCTGTGGGTTGAAAATCTTCCTGAGCACTCCCCTCTGGACCTGCCTGCCTGGATACACTGCTATCTTCTTACTGCTCTAAGTGAAGGGATAATTCATCTGTGTGTTTTTCTTCTTCTTTTTTTTTTTAACATCGCTAACCCTGCAAATTAAAAAGGGACCCATGAGTAATTAGGCTTTTCTTTTTCCTTTGTTAAGTGAATAAGTGATGGTGACAGCTGAAAAATGCGCGTGGTCTTTCTATCCAAGTCTACAGACCTTGAAGGTCCCCAAGTACAGGAGAAAATGTTCTGAGATACAGATTTTCTTGGATTCCCCATAGAATATTTTTCTTGGGATTTCAATTGTCTCTGTCTACACAGGTTATAAATCTAGTTCAGTAGAAGCAAGACAAATTTTAATGGAATTTTTTGTTAAAGCTAATTAAACATCTGGCTCCCTCATCACCACAAACAGACAGAAGATTAACTATAAAATAATGGCCAGCTTCAAATTTGAACAGGGGTTTTGGAAAGTGGCATTCACCTTGTGCTTTATCAGTTACTGTGTTCGGCTGTTACAGGAAGCTACTGATCACTTAGGTGTACTTGGTCACTTGCAAATGGCCTGCAGAACAGACTTTACACTGGTGAGCATTCCAGGAATGGAAACTAATTGATTAAGACCACTGTCTCCAAGAGTGATTCTGATTTCCTTAATCATGTCTTCATCATCTGCAGTTTGCAGATGAATCTTGACTTCATGCATCATAGTTCTGTCAAAAACTACACCATCTGTTATGGAAATGCTGGGAGGCACTTGACAAATTTGGATCAGACACCTTTATTTCCCTTTGACATTTTGATGTAGGAAAGGCCTAATTGGGTTTTGAGAGCGATCACTGTTCTTGTGGATAAAATCTTCCCACAAGAGATATTCAGAGCCTTTTGCCTCATTAAGCTCTTAGTATGGACAACAACTGCTGTGTTTTGGTGCACCTTCTTGGCTGTTCCTGCTGTTCACTCCTATTACTTGTCTTTGATGCTCTTGAGCCAAAATTTGGTGTTGAGTTGCCTTCAAAGCAGGCTGAGCTGGATTTGAGGAGCCTTCTCCAAGAGATGGTCCAGATCCAGAGCTGGCCCCATCCACACCTCTCTGCTTTTACTTCTCATCCCACTTGCTCCTTGGGAAGGGGTTGCTGATGGTCTCCTGAGCCCAAATCTGAACTGATCTACATTTGCTTGTTTTAATTCCCAGCTACCACCACACTTGTCCCTTGCCCTGCTCTGAGACATCTGCAGAAGTTGCTGTTCCTCTAGAGCCTGGGGTTGTGATTTGGGATGGCGAAATGCTGAGACTACGTCCCAAACAGGACCCTTGTCCTGGTGCTGGCAGGGAAAGAAGGGTAGCTCCAGCTCCAGAGAAGAGCTTGGGTTCTCATGGATAATGAAAATGCCTTGGGACCACAGTTAAGTTTCTTCAGGCAGACCTTCTGTTCACCTTTCCTTTAAATTGTTCAGCATGTTCTTTTAGTATTTTCAGTCCTTTTATTCTGTCCTGATTTCAGCTGTGAAAGTCTTTCAAGTGATTTTGGCAAGAAATCCATGAGAGCATTGCCTCAATATTCTCCCATGTTTAATATTTTGATGTAGCTTTTTTAATTTCCATTTTCTTCTTTCTTTTTCTCGTCTGGCTTTTCAACCTTCATTTGTTAAAGAAACCTTTAAAACCAAAGAATATTTCTCATCTATAATGGCATGAATAAATGAATGTGAGCTCTGTGATTAATGTGCCTCTATGTAGTTTTACATAGTGTATCATCCTAGAAAGGGGGAAAGTGCTTTCTATTTGTTTTCTAGAGACTGTGCAGGGAGCTTGAGAAAGCATCCAGTATTTAGGGAGAAGGCAACAGAAACAAAAGAATGAGAATGCTCTTAATGCAGAAGGTAGATATTAGAAAAGAAAAATCATTCAATGAGCCCAGGACCTGTGCAAGGCAGAGGGTTTTTCCCTTTCTGATCTGACAGAGCTGCCGTCTTCCAAACTGAATTTGTGCTTTCAAGTTGGGATGTAAATCCTGCTGCTGCACCACCAGCATTACTTGGGTCCCGCTGTGCTGGCATGTGATGGCAGTGATGTCTGTAGTCACTTTGGTACAGAAGGGAGGCAGTGAATTACGCTGGGAACCATTTTCCCAGCCCACTGGTACATTCATGTCCCCTGGAAGCACCAAGAGGATGCTCTGGGGACACGAGAAGTGTCTCCTCCCATGACAATTTACCTGCTCCAAGTACTTAGACTGGCACTCGCCCTCCAAAGGGCTGAGGTCTGTGAGCAAGCAAAAACAGAACAGAAAGTGACATTCCGACACTGATAGAAATCAATAACGTGGTGCCAAATCAGACTAGATCCAAATCCTGTAAAAAAAAAAAAAAAAAAAGGCTGGAGGCAAGATCAATGTCTCTGACATTCAGCCGCTTTTAGCACAGAAATCACACAAGATATTCACGTAGTAGGAGGAAAGAAGGTTAAAATGGTTAGCTGAGGGAACAGTTAGGCAATCTCCACTTTTTTTTTTTTTGTGGGATCAAATGTCTCTAATTTGGAGAGTCTCCTGGTGCCTGTGGCAGACAGGAAGGAGCAGCAGCAGGGGATGGGGCACTGAGCTGCTCCTGGTAGGGAACCTCAGGCAGGAAGGACGAGGCTGCCTCGGAGCTGCAGACCACACGGCTGCTTTATCTCTAGGTGCAAATGTTATTTGTCCATAGAGGAGACTTCAAGCTTCTGGGGCAGGGGGGAACTGGAACTGTTCCTACAAGTTCTCTGTTTAGAGGAGGAGATGGAAGTGTAATCTCTTAATTAGTTTGTTCCTCTGCTCTAGAAATGCCTCCCACTTTTCAGGGTCAGAGTCTGTATTGCGGAGGTGAGCTAGGTGAATTACAGATGTGAGCACCAAAAAGCAGTGCAATTCACTGAGCTCTGGTTGTAGACCCTCTGGAAACTGGATGGATTTCCCCCTCCTTTGCACCTCTCCCTATTAAATCTAAGCTATTATGACATTTGAAAAGACTTTTAAAAAAGGCATGGTGTGGTATATTTTGCATCACTTGTTATCCTGAGGGATGGGGTAGCTTTTTACTCATTTCCTCGGTGCTGTCCGTGCTGGATAGAACTGCCTTTGTCTCAGTGAGGTCTGTGAATCTAGCAAGCCTTGACATCCAGTGCAATCTGAATAATCAACAGAAGCAAATAATAAGATGCCAGTGTTGAGAGGAAAATTCCCGCAGCTTAATGTCCCAGTGCAGAGCATGGCGTAGCAGCTTTGTAACCTGCTAATTTAATAATGGAGCCAACTGAGCTGTACACATAAAGCATCTTCCAATGTGCCTAGAAATTAACCTTTAAAAGCCAGTTGACTTTGTCTCTCAAAGTCTATGATTTTAGGCCTATGGGTTTTCTGTAAGATTTAAAGGTTTGGGGTTAATCAGGTGAGGGGGAGCTGGATGAACTTGGTTTGCCTGTGAAAACTCAGGTCGTTGTTGTTGGTTTGTTTGTTTTCAAGGGCTGTTGAGCCCAGTGCCCAGAGCAACATGGAACAGGCTGGATTCTTGATAAACTCCCTGTAGCCTTCGTATCTGCATCTGTGGGCAGCCAAAAAGGCACATTGTAATGGATGGCAACAGGCACATCTCCGCTTTAATAAAATCCTGCTGTTTTGCCTAACAGCACTTGAGAGCTTCAAGTTGAATTTTACCCAGCCACATAGAGCCTCAGTTTTCTTTTTTCTTTTTTTCTTTTTTCATAAAAACCAAACTTTCAAAAGAGCTGTAAAATATTTCCAGTCCCTTTCCAGTGCAGTGGTAAAACACAGCAGCTGGATAAATACTTTGGCATGTTCTGAGGAGAAAATAAACATAGGGAACAGTAACAAGGACAGCCTTTCAGCCTCTCTCTTTCTGGGCAATTGGTGAAAGTGAGGCCAAATTTTGTGCTGGTTTCTTTCCTGAAGGTCCCAGGATCTCTCTTGCTCCATCTCTATCCTGCTGTTAGTGTGCACCATGTAACAGGATTTGCATTTGCTGTTTGTAGTCATGGAGCCAAATCCAACTTGATCTGAACAATTTTATGGGTTTTTTATCTGAAATTCTGATGCAAACTCACAAGCCACTTTTACAAGAGGCTGCAGATGCAGGATGAGAGAAAACTCCTCTAAGTTGGTTGCATGCAGGTGAATGATTTCACTATATTTATGTGGGTTTCCTTAGTTCATTTGAGCTTTTAATGTTTAAATTAATGTGTGACAACATTAACTCTAGTATTGATTGCTGACCAGTGTGATAACCACTAGTACAATCTCCAGTTGTTTTTCAGTATTTGCTTCTGCTGTGCTCTTCTATTGGCAACTAATCTCTTTTAAGCTACATATAAAAACATCCTTCTTCAAAATAACATGTTTGCTTTGGAGGCCTTTCAGACACATTTAAGAACAAACTTGCTCCAGTGACTTATTGCAAGCCCAAAGGAGTTCTCTAACACTGCAGCATCTTTTCTCTCTCTTTAGCAGCTGTTTTCTCCTCTTTTCTCCCTGTGAAAGGCAGCCTTTGTGAGACAGGCCCTCACGGGAGCTCTTGTGTGATTAACCCTCCCACCACCATGGACAGCTTGTGCCCAGCACATTTTTTAAGCTCTCCCACACCCTGGGCTGCCTTTTACAGCCCCACAGCAGCTCTCCTCTCTCATGTTTTCCTACCTGCTCCCAGGCATCTGGGTTACCTCCTCACATGGTTTAGGTCTCGAGTTGGTCCATCAGATCCAGGGGATTGGTTCCTTTGGGCAGGAACCCAAAGGAAACCTGGTGCCAGGCCACCCATGAAGTGTAAAACACCAGCTGTGCATAAGGGGCTTGTCACGCTCCCTGTGTCCTGGGCTGTGTCATACCAAACCCTCCTGAAAGATGGGAATGTTTGGCAAAATTCTGAGTACCAGTGCTAGATGCTGTAATCCCCTCCAGAAGAGCCTGGGAGATTAAGAAGCCCAAAGTCCACTAAGAATTGTCCATGCCTCTGTTAATTTTGGAAATGGGGCACAAGGTTCATAACTGCTATTAAACATCACCCTGTAATTACCTGTTCAGAATCCAGGGTTTGCTGGAGAAATTATTGGTTTGGCTTTGTTAATAAATGCTGCCAGCACCATTCCTGTTTGTGGGAGAATCCTCCTGGGGAAAGTGGTGATTTTTGGGTGCTTTGTGCCCATGTGCCCCATGGTGTCTTACTGACATGAGGAGAGCATGAAAAACCACCCAATGGGCCCAGGGATGCTGCTGGCTGCAGTAAAGGTGGGTCTGTGGAGGGAGCTCAGCTTCTGCTGATCAGGTTAGCTGAAAATAGGTGAGATTGCAACAAAGACAAGTTTAATCACATTGAGAAAAGTGGTAATAACCTAGTTTTGGGCAGGCTCTGGGATCCTTTTCAGTTTTTTTCTGCAGTTACTGCCTCATGAGAGAAAGGATGGGGGAGAGAAAAACAGATGTCCCAGATACAGCAGGCATTTCTGATAACTTGACTCCTAAAATAATCTTGCTTTATAGAAATTGATTTTGTTCTTCCTCTTTTACAAAGAACAACAGAGAGAAGAGGTTCATGTTTCCACAAATCCTCTCTAAAGGAATAGTACTATATAAATCAAACTCTGGTTCAGGAGGTTTGTGTTTTTTTTGATCTTTAATATTTAATTTAAGCCATCAGTTTGGACTGACATCTATTCGTCTTGAAAGGTCATAGGTTTTTTATTTTCTATGAGAGAGAGTGGTATTTTCCCTTTTAATAGACCCTTTATATCATGCTAGAGAAAGAGGAGGAAGCTACAATATTCCCCCAAGCAGTATCACACTCATGACACCTTGTTTTCTCTGCCATGGATTCAGTCTAAAATAAGGTCCTTTAAGTCTTTTTTGTTCTCCTAAAGCCCCGGCACATTAGGAGGGTTTAGAGTCCACCAGAAGGAAAGCCAGAGCTGGGATGTGTGCAGCTGCCTTTGCTGCCCTATTTCCCAGCTCTTGGCGACCATTGCATCAGTTGGAGCCATCAGTGACCCGTGCCCCATTTGGGGTTTCTGAGTTGATGCTTGGAAAAGGGAGGGAGGATGTGGGTCCTGGGACCCCCTGTGCCCCTGCCACGTAGCACCCATCAGTTTCAGAGAGAAAGTTCTCAGAGCCAGAAGAGCTTCTAAGCAAATAGTCTAGTAATACTTCTTTTTTTCTGAAGTTTTCCTATGTAAAAGAAAACATGCTTTAAGATCCAGCAGTAGGTATTAAAACAAATGTGTTTCTCTTCCAGGAGTTTGTTCAATGTGCAAATAAAATCAACCTTTGTGCACAAAAAATCTGGAATGTTTCAATTTAAAATTCACTGGGTTTTCTAGAGAAGAGTGTGGGTCTTTTTTCTGCATGTGTAGTAATATATTGAGAAAAATCCTCATCTGCATAAAACATCAGAGAGCAAATGCCAATTATGGATTCATAGACTAGCAAAAAATATTATTCTTGATTTATCCTTGTGATAAGATTTATAAAGCACAGTGATAGTCTATGCTAAAAAGAGTGACTCCAGTTGGTATAAATAAAACCAATAAACTTGACAGTAAAAGTGATAATATCAGCCCACAACATGATCTGAACAGTATGAGGCAACACACAAATTGGTAGTCGATGTCCAGAGAAGAGGGCTGCATTTCCTATTTGCACTTGAGGGATATATGAGCTCATTTGGGCCTGCAGGAGGGTTCTCGTGTGTGACTCAGAGGAAAAGCAATGAGAGTTATTGCCCCACTCATTGAAATACCAGTTTATACTGAAGCCTCCACTTCTGAATTTGACTCGTTCATTGCAAGATGGGTTGGCACTTTCCAGTGTGATATGCAAGGACTCAAAATGTACATCTCAGGAGCCCTCCATCTAATTTTATTGCAGACTGCAACAAAATGTAAAAGCAAAGTCCCACATTAGTCGTGTGTCATCACAGCAGCTCTGCTGTGATAATGTAAAAACACTCCAGAAGATGATATGTTCGCCCTGAGGAAAAGCTGCTCAGAGGAGATGCTAAAATGTATCACCTGATGGAGGAGGGCCACACCTCCCATCCAAGCAGAGAGTGGGAATGTGCTGCACTGCAAGCTTCAGCCTGACAAAATGCCTTCCTGGGGTGCCGTGCCTCTGCACAGGGAGGGAGGTCATGGCCAGGGCTTGAGCAAGGTGCTGCAGAGCTGGGAAAAGCTACCCCTGGTGCCTGTGGAGATCCCCTACCAGTGACAGCCACGATTTTTTCATGTCTTGTAAGGCTAGAGCAGGATAATTTGACTGGAAATTTGAATGATCACTGTATTGATGAGCTGTGAGATTGACTTTCTGTGCCTCAGTTTCCCACATATTGTTTAGTGCCATGGTATGTGGTGATTAGGCAGGGTATTTTGTGAGTCTGTTAGTAATGTTACTGCATAAGTATGGATATCGGTTCTTTTCTGTGATTTAAATGCCACTAGCAAAAGGCTGAGTCCAGCATTATGGTTTCTGATCCCCATTAATGTTAAAAACTCCGTTATTCTGAGCTCTCCTTTGTGTGACTCCATCCTGGCTGCCTGGCAGCAGGGGCACAGGGCAGCAATCAGCAGGTTGGTCCTTCAGGGATGGAGGCCCCCAGGTGTCTGTGTGCACATCAACAGGTTTGGTTGCATCTCTACCACTCCCTGCCAGGCCACTGGCCTGTGACCCGGAAAACACAGTTCTGGTGAAAACCCCACCATTTAAAAAATGGAAAGTATGAAACTCTTGGAAACTCTATGGATGGTATGGGCAGAATGGGGGCTTGTGGAGATCTCTGTGGTATCAGAGATACCAATTAGCAGGTCTGGCGTCTGCTTGGTGTGAGAACCTAGAACTCAGAGGATGGCTTGGGGTGCTGTCATCCCATCTAAATGCACCACACAAACCTGCTCAGCAACAGAGCAAGGCTGTGGGAGAGAGGGAAAGCTTATTCTCCCTGACTCTGTGGCTATTCAAAAAACTCACGTTTCTGAAGAAGTTTTTTAGTCCCATTTTTTGTCCATCAATTTACATCTATTTGCTCTTGTGTCAGTATTCTTCCTCAGCTGAAACAGTTCTTCTCTCTCCCCTGTGTTTACCCCCTTGATGTATTTATAGAAAATAATCACAGCCCCTCTCAGGCTTCATTTTGCAAAGCTAAATGGAGCAGCTTGTCCGCTTTCCTCTTACAACACTGGCTCATCCCTGTTGCTTCTTGCTCTGAGTTGGACATTGCTGAGCACAGGGGATGGTGTGGGGCAGGACATTCCCAGCGAGATGCTCATCCTTCCCAACGATCTGTGCCCTGTAAATGTGTCAGCCCCCGTCCCAGTAGCTGTGTGCAGAGCTACTCATCCCAGTGCCTTTGATTTTATATGGCCACAGCCTTTCAAATGCTCATAAGCATCCTGTGCTAGACTACTGCTTTGCTTTTCCCCTTCCTCCCCACTGATAAGCTCCCAGGTGCTCACAGATATTCTTGCTGCTCCTTCGGTACAGAACTGTAAATGATTTTTTGTGTTTGACCCATCCCTCAGCCTCTCCTTCTGTGCAATTTCTCTAAGAATGCTTCCCAGCTCTCAGTCTAATGCCACTGAAGGTATTAGTGCCTTTCTGCCCTGTCTACAGATAATTAATGAAAATAGTAATGGAAATGGGTCCCAGACACAGAGGAATTCCTCCAATAATCTCCCCCAGCCTGCTCATCCTCCTCTCGGAATGGCATGTCAGCATCTCTCCTACCGGCTGGGTGGGGAAGTAGTTAGTAGTTGTGAATTAATCCAAATAATTTCCAGTGAACTTAATTTTCCATGTCAGCTGTTTTGCTGAAGTCCTGGTAGGTTATATGTGCTGCTTTAAAAAATGAGGATTTTTATCAGAGAAAGAGAATGGTGTCCCTGGGTGTGATTTATCTTGGTGCATTTTCTCCTGCCACCATTTGCTTCCAGAGCCCTTTTCTTCACATGTATTAAAAAGCCTTGCTTGCTTGTGAAATCAGACTGAAGAACATGTAGCTGCCCAGATTGCTTGTCTGCACTTATAAAAAATTGGAATATAATATTTTCTCATTCTATCTGATTGCACAGATTTATTAAATAAATCCTTGCCTTGTAGCTATCTTACATCCAGATTTTCAAACCTGTGCAGGGAGGATGTTGGTTCTTTCTTTGATGAAATCTATTGAAAACAGACCAGTAAATGAATCCCAGCCACCATGCATTTAATAACAAATGCAGGCAAATAAAACATCCTTAGGGACTCTCATTTTTCAAGCTCTGTATAGGTAGCATGGCTTCAGGCTGCAGCACTGTCTCAGTGCATTTAAACACCCTGTCACCTGCAAAGAGCAGTAGTTCAGATACACAAAGCATTTGGCAAAGAATGGCTGCAGAAAGGTTTGCAACGAGCTCTGTTATCACTAACAGGTTTGTCATTAAAGTGGAACATCCTGTATGGACACTTCAACTTTTATCATTTCTCAGAAACAGCAAGCTAACATGGTATTAACCGAACTAGTATGATAGATGGCTGTGTTATAATTGAATTAGTTGGGAAGCATTGACCTTTTTGATGTATAATGTCTCTGAATGTGAACAACAAATACAAACTAATGCTTTTATGACTTTGCTGGGTGAGTTTAGTCATCAATTGGCTTGTGATAAATAAGACATTGTACACTCCAGTCAATGGAGAACATGTTTGCAGCTCCTGTGCTTGTATTTCTGTACTCCGTGAAATCGGCTCTGCCAGCACACGCTACTCAGGTGTGGCTTTTGTATTATGAGCTGGACTCAAATGTGAATTCAAGTCCTCAGAGGACCTTATACTGCTGGATAATGATAAGCCCAGCAGCTAGTGCTTGGTGTTAATTGTTTTCTCCCTTACTGTGTGGCCAGATTAGCTGACAACGACCTGAGGAGATTTCTACTGTTTCTGCAGCACCTCTCGTCAAAATAGTTGTAGATCAATAGCTGCTACCTCCACAAGCCATAGCGAAAGCAGAGTTAGGTGGGAAATGCAATTAGAAGAGAGGAAGCTATTTGCAAAGAATTCATATAGTTTGTTCTTGTTCTGTTTCTTCACCTGGTCCTTCCAGCTTCAGAGCAGAAAATGAAATTTTTCTGCTTTTTATTCAGTTTGGACTTGACGGAAAAATCACTATTGCTCTAACATGGGACATTTTATTAGTGTTTATCTGACTGTGATGAATTCACATATTGCTACTTGCCACTGGAGCCAAAATAAATGATCTCCAGTGGACAGGGTGCGTGGGGTACTGATGGATGTCTGATCTGTCTCCTCCAGTGCAGCCCAGGTCAGGAAACCTTGTCTTAAAAAACACTTGTTCTCTGTGTCATGTGAAGTGAACTGACTGGCCTCAGCCTACATTTTGACACCTCCAAAATGGCATGACCTTGGTGCAGGAAGATTGCCCACTACCCCTTGTGCCTATCTGTAAGTGTAGCTAATTCCTGGTGGCTTCGGTTTTCTCCACCTCACTCCCAGTTTTGAGCAGTTCTCAGGTACTTTCTTGCACACAAGAATTTCCAAACCCCTTTCCAGGTCTGAAACTCAGCCACAGCCAAAGAGCCTGCAGCTATAGCAGCTTTCTCATAGTTACTATTGATTTAGGTAAAAGTATAAACGTTGCATTCTTTCAGTTTGTGTGTCTGTCTTTTGCCTCAGGCTCTTTCTTTTCCTCTGTGGGATCAATTACCTTTTTATCCATGGATGCAGTCTGGCATGCCCTGCTGGAGCACAGGAGCAGGTCCACTGCTGTGACAGTTTGGATCAGAAGAGCCCCTCCAGTGCAAGCCCTTGTCACCAGGAGGGACAGCAGCAGGAATTTTGGGGAGCACAGCAGAAATGCGTAGTCACGGCTTAATTTTCATCTAAAAAAAACAACATATATTAATGCCTCTACAGTGAGGTCAGAGTAAGCCATGAAAGAGCAAAACCAGACCAACTAGCTACCAGCAGAGATTAAATTTGTCTCATCACTGCTTTTGTACATCTGTGTCCCCCTCTCTATTTTTGGTCACCCCCCAAAACTCATGTATGGTTCTGATGCTTATCACTCCAAGTCTAGATAGTAACATTGTCTATAAGAGATTTAAAAAAACTCTTTTAGCTCTTAACCTTTGGTAATACTTGGTGGTCCTGAAGTTTTACAGTACTGGTACTCAAAGGAAGAGGTCTCCTATACCACCTTCTCTGGCTCTCTGAATGAGTGTTGGATGCAATGAAGATGTTTTAAAATTTTGTCTTGCAAATTCAGGAGCAAGTTCTTGATGGGATTGATGCAAATGTTCAATTGTGGCAAAGGGAGAAACCACCTCAAAAAGCATTTCAAGGGCAGTTCAGATGGGGTGAGAGGGCAAAGCAGGGTGAGCTCTGTTCCCTCCCTGTGCATGGAGGTGGGAGGCAACAGCTGCATTTCCATCCTTCCCAGCTTCAGCTGGGAGCTGCAAACAGGGTGCATGGCATCACTGCCTGTGAGGTGCAGTCAGAGGGCACCTCCATGCTTGACCTTGGCACTTACTGCCCAGAAGCTGGCACCAGGAGTCAGGCTTGACTGTTTTTTGGTACCTCCTTGCACTGCACAAACCTGCTCAGCTCCAGCCCAGCTGGGAATAGATGCATCTTCTTGGCACAAGGCATTCCCTGGGATGCTGCTGCTCCTTGGACTTGCCTCTGTCCCTCCAGGCAAGACTTTCCTGAGTCCTTGTGGATTTGATCCATGCACCTCATGGGTCCTCTCTGGTACAGAGCAGAAGAGCCATTCCTTTAAGTATTCTATCTCTCCCATGAGCAAAACAAATTATGTCAAAAGTGCCATGTACAATGTGGCTCTATGTGGTCCCCCCTGATAAAGCAATTATGGAAGAGCTGGGCTGCAGTGTGTGTATAATCCCCCACACATCACAAGGGAAGAGTAAAGACTTAGAGTAACTCACACAGGGAGCAAACCTTGCAAACCTCATAGAATGTAATACAGATACAGAAGGAAGAGAGATTCTTTTTCTCTATGACCTGCCCATGGTCAATGGAAGACATGATTAAGTGCTAGAAAGGTTTCAATCTATTTGTTGTGGTTCAAGAGCCTTGTACAGGATGTGTCACAAACAGTTCACTGTCTCCATAATGTAATTTAAGTTACTGTGATCCATTTGAGTCATTCATCTGCCATTTTTCCCAGCACGGAGAAGCATGAGTTTTTGGCTTATAAAGACATCTTGTTATGATGCATCTTATTATATCATGCAATGCCTCCTGTGAGTGAGCCAGCAACACAGGAGAGGAATACAAGAGGATGGGAATACATGAAGACACTGCTCCCTTGCTCTCCAGTGGCAGTCAGATGGTGTCACACTGCCTGCTCCAGCCTTACCAGCTACTGGAGAAATCCCAGGGCTGCTGAGATCAATAAGCTTTTTGCTGACAATTTCAACTGAAGGGAGTGATTTAACCCTACCAAGCCTGAAGACACAACCTGATGTGTGCTCCTGCCTGGATTTTTGGATTGCAGCCAGTGAAATTTGCACCAGACTGAGGTACAAAGTGGCCTGGAGAAGCCAGCAAGGAATGCCTTTTTTCCATAGATACATTCTGAACTATTCTTTACTCTGGGAGCGCAGAAACATACATTGCTTCAAAGGATTTTAAGGCAGACAAACTCAGCTCAGAGGTATGGATACTAGGAGCAGGGAACAATTTAGAGATTTGAGCTGAAACATGTGAAAGAGTTTCTTTAGACTTTCTACTATATTTCTTCCACAAGACTTCCCCTGATCCCCTCCCAGGGAAGCTGACCTTGGCCCCCATACAGCAGTTGTTGCAAAAGTTCACTTTTGACTCTCCACTTTGCATGGGCTCAGAACACATTCTTCCATCCCTTGAAAGCCTTGGAGCATCTGGTTATTACATGATCCTTATTCCCCCAGTGGAGATCCAGGAAATGGTTATAAATAAAAGCAGGGCCAAAGAAGCCAAGGTTAAGTGAGGTGCATTCCTGCCCACCATCAGACATGAACAAGCCGGACCTAGGACTGTTCCCACAATGTGATATTGTTTCCTGGAGCAAAACTGACAGAGGAGATGGGAAACTAGAGCTTAGAACAAGCAAGATAGCAATACTGAGGGAGAAAAAGGCAAAGCAGTGCAACTTCTGATTCAGTTGGAGAAGGAGTCAGAATTAAACCACTCTATCACAGCGATGCTTGCTTTCCTCCAACCCACCTAGCAGAATGAGAACTTGTCCTTTTCCTTAACAATGATTTGCAAAGATTCTTCCTTCATTTTTCAGACTGTAAGGCTGGAATTAGGATGAATAGCTCGATCACCTATGACAATTCCAGGCATTTCTCTGCAAGACACACTGTGTCACCCTGCTGTGGAGGATACAAACCCATGAGGATGCTGGGCTAGAGATGTTGATGCTCCCCAGCCAAGTGTCCAGAGGTGTTCAAAGGTGGGGGGGATATTCTGTTTTAAATACATTTTACTTTTAAACCCAAAGGAGGAGATTAAGCACCAGATAAACCACTGAAGGCAATGATAGTTTCTCAATTTCTTTATTTCTTCAGTGGAGACTGCAGGCTTTTCTGGAAGATACTTTTTTAATCAAATGCTAACTGCTGAGCTAAACACAGTGGTTATTGAGTGAAATGTTATGGGATACGTTATTCTGCAGACAGATGAGCTAACAGTCTCTGCTGGCCTTAAAACCTGGATGGACATTTTAAGGGGATTCTATAAAAAGGCCATCCCAATAAATAATTACTCAGGGTGGTAAAAGCTAAGGCATTTGTGAATTCCTTGGTGACCACAAGAAATTTGAAGACTGTTTGGTGCATTGCTAAGTGCCAGTGAGCACAATCAGACATCCATCGATACGACTGGAAAGTCTCCTCTGGCTTCAGTGGACATTTGGTCAGGTCACAGCTGTGGAAATGGTGTGAGGGCTAAAGCCAGCAGGGAGGCAGAGCTGTGCCACCCCCCATCACAGAGCATTGCTGGGTGAGAGATATCTTCCTTCAGGTTTTGACTCTCTTGGGAAGGTTATTTTGATTTTCCTTTAGAAAACCTTGATGGGCTTGGGGACTTGGGGATGAGCCAGTAACCAACAGAGAGACAGATTGCACAGAGAATTCACCTGAATGTGCAAGAAATCAGCACGTACTTTGCACAGCTTGGAAGTACCTTCACCTCTCTGGCACTCGCTATGGAAGGTAACACCTTCCCAAGAGCTCACACAGAACAAATATGTCTCCAGCCCTGCCTGAGATCCTACACAACCTGTTGTGGAGCTGTGCTCCAGGGAGCCTTGCAGTGCAGCAGGTGGTTACCTGTCACACTTGCTGCTGCCTTCCCCTGGGAGATCGAGAGGAAGCAGTGCCCAAAGAGCCGGAGTGATGGCTGGGCACAGGTGAACATGAGCCACAGTGACTCCATCTGCCCAGCCTTCCAGCACTCCCTCCCTCCTGGGGGCTGCACTTGAAAAACAACCCCTTGATTGTCTTTTCCCCTCGCTTTTGACCTAAAATCTGTTGCACCTGTGCTTTCATGCATGTTCACTCCAGAAGGGAGCTTGTCTGTGCCATGACCTGAGAAGTTCTGAATCTTACCCCTTTTGCTTGTGGTTAGCAGTGCATTCACAAAGACCCAAAGTGAGAAGTGAAGGCTCATTTAGGAAAGTATTGGTCATTAATAAAAATAATAAAATTGTTCTGGTTTTAAGTTGTTAAACCTAAATATAACATTTCTCCGCTGATGGATTAGCCCACGGCCACTTTAATCATCAGTGTTTTTCTATACGGTTTTAAAAGTACACTTTACTAGTGCTCAAACATGCAGTATTGGGGGGGGGGTGTGTATATATTTTTCCTAGGTGTTTGTGCCAGCAGCAGCCAGTTGCTCCCACGCCCACTGAAAAGAAATTCAATTTAGCAGAGGGAAGCTCATTAAAAGATTTAGACCAATATTAACAAAAATATTTTATCTTATCCATCCTACTCTACAGTTACTGTTCTTTTTGTTTGTAAATACATTAGGGGAAAAATATCACTTCTGCCTAGAACTGCTGTCAAGTTGTACTGCTTTGAAGAATTTGGCATATTCTCCAGTCAGCACATCTGGTATGGGTGGATGCTCTTCAACAGACTGATTTTTGGGGGTTTTTTTGGTTGTTGTTATATTTCAAGTGATCCTGTGCCAAAGCCCGTTTAGCTGAACAAGAAGTTTGCCCATTATCAATCACTCACTGGTAACTGCTGCCAGCTCCAAGATGCATCTTTCCAGGCACAGCCTGTGTGCACGCTGGCTGCAGGAGTCAGCTTCAGCAATACTGAGACCCTGCTGGGATTTCAGAGGAAGTGCAAATACGGAGTACTTGATAAAAATAGCAATCTGCAGGCTCCGTATTGCTAAGTGCTATTTAACGATGCAGAAAGTTTTAGTATTTGTCTTTAAGCTAGGGGAGGATTCAATGTTTCACCCAGACCGTGACAGAGAGGAAGAAAGCAGTGCCCTGGGTTGGCTGGCTCTTCCCCCAGAGGTTGCCTTGCTCTCCCAAATCCTGGTTAAAGACTTCAGGGAGCACAGCAGGCTCAGACACTTGTCTGTTTGGAGTGTAACTAACTGTGCTCCCAGCACAGGCTATGCTTTGGGCTTTAGATTTTCTCATTCTCTTAAAAGTAAACCCAGAAGAGATTAAGTACTTGCTACTGGAACACTGGAAAATATAAACCAGTCTCTGTACTAAAGGTGTATTGGCAAAGGACTGTTTTTTCTACAGTTTAATATCTTTAGACTGCTGCTAGCTGTTTAAGAAACATCTGTGCTGAAGAAGGTGCTAGGTAAAGTCATGTCCCAGTTAAAATGAAATTTGTTTTCTTTTACCTCTTAGTAAAAGAGATTCACCAGGAAATGGTTTGGGAATTCCTGAGAGCAGATAACACCAAGTTGATTGAAGGGTTTATGGTCTTGCTCCTCTAATGGCACAAATTTGCCCAGAGGTTGCAATAAGGAAGGTAAAGAAAAGACATGCTGCATAAAGACTTGTTAGTGCTTTAAAACAAACGCTTGGGGCAGTCCCTTTATTGTCACTGGGACAAGCAGTTTGGGTTGAAGTTATAAACACTTGTATGAGTCTCTGCAAGGAGGAGCGCATAGCAGCTGTGTGGTGCTGCAGCCACTGGCAAGAGAAAGGCAAAGGGAGAGCCCTGAGCCCAGGCTTGTTGATGTTTGTGCTGGCTCCTTGGATGCACACTGCTCCAGAGGGGTTGCAACAGAGAGAAAATTTTGCAAGAGACTGTGGATATGACATGAGTGGAAAACCCTGCCCCTCCATGGGGAGCTGTTCACACGGAAAGGGAACCAAAACGTTTCAGAGAAATATCTAGTGAGTGTTGCAGTGATGAAAGTCAGATTTTCTTTCCTAGATCTTACCCTCAACATCAGTTTCCCTGTCTGCATCCATCAGCTTTAGTGTTTCCAGCCCTATGGAATTATTCCTGTGCACAAATAAAAAGCACCATTGCTGCTGTGAGAGAGGACAGTGGCAATGCATTCATTTTTGTGTAGCTGGAATTGGCATCATGTATGAATGAGGAATATGCTCTGGCCCTGACAACCAAATTGGGCTGAAATATCTTTATATTATAGCTGTTCTACATAGGGAAGAGGCTGTGAGGAACTGAGCACCATTTCTGCAGCATTGTGATGCCAAACAAACTGGGAAAGGTGGCTGTGCTCAGTCCTGGACACTCCTGGCTCCAGCAGACATCTCTTACATCCCATGGGTCACCTGTTTAATTTGGAAGGAGTTGCTGAAGCAGAGGGAGAGGAAGATGGGAGGCCTGGAGGGAAAGTGGAAGCTCTAGGGGAGCCAGACAAGGTAAATGTGCCAGCTGCTGAAGGAAAGAGGAGATGAAAGGGAAAAGAAGAGTGAAGAACAAAGCAGAAATGTCAAGGAAAGGTGGGGAGGGGAGACAGGAGTTGATGGTGCTAAAATTAGATGGAGAATGGGGACAGGGAGAGCTGATCTGGTGCTCTCCTCTTGGACGAAATTCCCACTGAAGCTGCTGTCAAATCTGGCCTGGGGAGGGAGAAGAACTGGAGTGCAGATTGGAAAGCAAGGGAAAAGGGAAGGGGGCAGGTGTCCCTGCAGACCTGCAGCACCCCAGCTGCTCAGAGAGGATTTCCCCAGCCCCAAGGGGAGCCAGCCCTGCTGCCCTCGGGACACACCCCCCAGTGTAAAATCAATGTCTTGTGTTTAGGAGTCTGCCACATGTTTAACTGTTTCAAACCGATTTTTACAGGTGATTCCTAATTATATGCTGCTAGTCACAGCCCACAAAAAGCTAATGAAACCCTTGCCATCAATTAAATATAATTTCTGCATGTTGAGGCAGAAGCAAGGAAAGCAAAAGACAGTCACCAAATTTTCCTCTGGCAGCAGCTATGGGAGCCAGCTCTGAAGACTTCTCAGAACCTGGGCAAAACCAAGTAAGATCAGCTAGACCTGAACTAGGGGTAAGAAAGGTTTTCTATTTATTCTCTGGTGTGTGCAGTTTTGAAGGGTACAGAGAGCTCTTCTGACTATTCTGATGACCTGAAGGCATATTCTCTAGGAAGTGGTGTAGGGCTGAAATCATCCAGCCATGAAATTTGCAAGTAAATAAATACTTATAGACTAAAAAAAAATCTAACAAAAGCATGGAAAATGGGGCCCAAGGACACTGCCTCTTTCAATGCTGTTAAGTAGTGGTAAAAACAATGTAGTATAAACACATTTTTCTTCCATTTGCAAAGACGTATATTTACCTTCTCCTCTTGTATTAGCTGCTATCTGCTTTACAGAGATTATGTATACACTGAATCACATACAATATTCTTCAAAGTCAGTGATAGAACTCTGACATTAGTGGGTTTCAAATAAAAACCCCCTCCCGATCCCTTGCTTCTCTGAGGGAAGCAGAGAGCTCTTTTCCCAAGGTATAAGAGTAAGAAAAACCACATAGTTTTAGGCCAGTTTGTCCATAGTGGTCTGATGACCATGGTGTGCTTGTGCATACAACCCGTCAAATTAGTTCATCTAGGGAAGGAAAGCCGATAGTCCACTCCCCAAACAGAGCTAGTGAGAGGAGAAGTCGAGCCTTTGACATCTCACTGCTTCATTTCACCCAGCAACACCTCTATTAAAAACTCTCTGCAGTGTTTCTGTGTGGCGTGGCGAGCCAGCAGCAGGGGAAGAGGCAGTGCTCTGACTGAGGCAGGACCTTGCCTGCCCAGACTGAGAACGTGCCTGTCGTAGTGCTGCACGTGCTCCGCGGCACACCTGGGGTGGGGACTCCCACACCCTGCAGCCCCTTCCTGCACTGCCAGACCCCGGCCCTGCAAGGACCACCTGCCCGAGGGGGGGGCGGGCAGCTGTGCACTACAGGGATGTGCACTGGCGGCCTCCGTGCCCCAGGGGTGGTGGGTGTGCAAGGTGGGCACTGGGGTGCCATCACAGAACCACAGAAATGCTTAGGTTGGGAAAGATCTCTAAGATCATCAGGTCCAACTGTTAACTCAGTACAGCCAAGTCCATCACAAAACCGTGTTCCCAGGTGCCACATCTACACGTCTCTTAAGTACCTCCAGGGATGGTGACTCCACCACTTCCCTGGGTAGTCTGTTCCAGTCTTCATCTTTCAGTGGAGAAGTATTTCCTAATATCCAAGCTCAACCTCCCCTGGTGCAGCTTGGGGTCGTTTCCTCTTGCTCTACCGCTTGATATCTGAAAGAAGAGACAGACCCCTACCTGGCTACCACCTCCTTTGAGGGAGTTGTAAAGAGCGATAAAGACACCCTCGCCTCGCCTTTTCTCCAGGCTGAACAGCCCCAGCTCCCTCAGCCGCTCCTCCTCAGCCTGGTGCTCTCCATGTCCCCGACTGGGAACAGGCTCCTTTCCCGCTGGGCACCCCCCTTCCTGCCAGCCTTTGCACCAGCGCTGTCCCCTGCTCTGCGGGCGCTGTCACCCGCCCGGACAGCGCGGCTGGCGGTACGGGGGGAGCCGGAGCGCCGGGACTCACACTAATAATAAAAATAATAAGGATAATGGTTTAGGGAAGCGGAGTTTCGGGCCCCCCGCCTCCCGCCGCGCCCCGTCCCTGCGGAGCCGGGGCCGCCGCTGCCGCAGCGCCCGG
>WEKY01016208.1:215737-267988 GCA_013390045.1 Picathartes gymnocephalus
GTGCGGGAGGGGGCGCGGAGGGGTGGGCTGGGGGAAAGGGGCGCCGAGGACAAGCGACCCCTGCCCTCCAGCCCCAGGGATGCGCTGGGCACCGGGAGTGCCGGGCAGCGGGTTCAGCTTCGGCTTCCCCCGCCGGGCTGGGAGAAGGAGGACTAAGTGCAGGTAAGAGACCCCTCAGCCCCTGCCGTCCCCTCCGGTGCCCCGGGGTCCTGCCTCTTCGTTAAGCTCTCTAGGAAAGGGGGTACTCCAAAATCGTGAAACTCCGTCTGGGACTTTGGCAGCTCCACTTCACTCCCGCACAGCTGGATCTGCCCGAGGGGAGCAAGTGGGTGACCCCTGGGCTGAGCCCCAGGGACCCCAAACCCCAAACGGGATCTGAAGAGATGGGGATCAGGGAAGCTGGACCCACCAGGGCGAGGGAGCAGTCAGGTCTGGAGTGGCAGTGAGATTGTTATAGGTTTGTTGTGCAAAGTCCAGGTTGCCCACAGATGGGATAAATGGCTCACATTTAATTGAATTAGACTTTTTTGTGTCTGTCTGTCCGTGTTTTCAATGGTATCTCCTTATACAAGAAATTCCGGTAAAAATGTGGCTTGGATGTGCTCTAATAATGCATTGGGAGGACAGTATTTGTGTATGTCTGTATGGGCCAAGAGTTGGCAAAGAACAACCAAGAGTATATGATGCAGTAATAATTCAAGTAATTTATTTCACAGTTTTAGAATGATTGTTTGCTCTTTCCCAGATGGTAGAGAATACCTTAACCTGGATTGCATAACTGAACCATGCAAATAATCAGCCTAATGTTACTGTGCAAGAAAAATCAATGGGAAACCCTGTTCGACTTGAGCTCTGGCACAGCCGTGAGGGTCCACTGCTTTTATCCACAAGTTCCCTATTAATTTATGCACTCAGATCCTTTAAAAACCGCTGAATTCTGGGGTGTTGGGGAAGCTGAAATGTTGTGCAGAGTCCTTTTACAGCAGAACCTGCCTCTGTTAAGGAGGTGGGTTTGTAAAGCGCGGTTTTCCAGGGCTCACTCACGTAAGATAAGAGCCAGAAAACAGCAACTCCTTCCAGTGCTGTTCCCAGCGACCCCCGGTGAACCTGGGAGGAGGCTGGCAGTGGGATGCCCGGGAGGGTGCACAGTGTGCATCGTTCCCGTGCACAACAGCGGCGAGCCGCTGGCACCCTGAGCTCCCGGCATGCAGGTGTTCGTTCCCTTCGGCTCTGAAGGAGTGAATAAAAACCACACCAGCGAGGCAGGGAGCCAGCACCCACCTCCTGCCTGCCCCAGGGGCTGAGCCCACCCTGCTCCTGCACAGCCGAGGAGGCAGTCCGGAGGAGACAGCCTGAGTCAGACTGGTCAGGAGGACTTTTCAATGAAAGGTGGAGAGGAGCAGTTGCCATTGCACGGGCAGGGCTCCAAAGTGCGTGTTTTAGTTCTCTTTTTAATGAGCAGCAGAAGGCTGGAGGGAGGAGGAGGAATAAGGTGTGTAGAAACGGGCATTGTTTTCCCGAGTGCCGGCTCCCGTGTCTGTGTGCAGTGGAAGCCAGATGGGGCTCGAGGTCCCCATTCCTTCATCAGAAATTTCTTAATGTTTTGACAGAGAAATGGATTTGTGAGTGCAGGAGAAAACAAAAACTGAATTCTGTCTTGATGGGTTACATTTCATGCGAGGCAAGCGTTGCCTGCCTTGTTTTATAGTATCTGGTGTTGGGAAGACAGGCTGAATGATTTATGAGCTCAGGTTAATAGTAAAACAGCATATCACTGGCTCGGTATTAATGTTCTGCTGTGCTGAGGTAGCTGGCTCTTTCTGAGGGAATTTATGCAAGGATCACTCGCTGTGTGCCGCTGCCGTAGTGGCCTTCTAGGGTGGCCCGTTAGTCACCGCGGGGGGAGCAAAACAAGGATGCTGTTTCCCTCTTGGCTGGCAAATCAACGGGAGAGGGGAAATTATCACTCCAGCAGTCACATCTGTGTATTAGCTGCACCTGCTGTGGATATTGGGAAATGGGGAGAGCAAATGTCAGTGGCACAAAGAACAGGGAAGGAAATGAAGGAGGAAATAAGAGAGGAAGATAAGGTGGTCTGTCTGCCTGTGGCCATGATTCAGACTCGTGCAGGGCACCTTGCCACCCTGCAGCTGCTCAGGGAAGTTGAGTGGTGGGACTGTCTCTTGAACCCTGTGCTGGGGTTTATCTGCTCCAATGTGTGCTGCCCTTAGACCATTTGGCAGGGCAGGGTTTGGGCTGAAGGAGTCACAAGCAAGCAGCCGGGGCAACTGGGAAGCAGTACTGATTTCATGAATTCCTGTGGATGGCAAATTTATAGGGTAGTCAGGAGATGAAGGGACTACCCCCACGCCACTGCTGATTTGGGAAGTGGTGAGGCGGGAAAGTGCATTCTGGATTTTCTGCAAGGAAGCAAGCTGCCTGAAAGAGTCTGCAGGATCTCCTGGTCTGGAGAACCACAGGGGAGAGGTTTCATGGAGGCTTGGTCCCTAAAGACACCAGAAAATAGAACAGTATATTCCCTTTGTGCAGCAGAAAGCTCCACTGGGGATGGAGGTTGCTATCATAATATTCTTGGACTTCTCCTTCAGAGGCTGAGACAGTGGGTTAGTGGTAAGATGAGAGCTCAGTTCATTGCTCCTGGTGCAGGGCAAGAAGACATCGATTTGTGGTAAGTCTGGAGCTCATCTGCGTGCAAGGAGAGCCAGCCCCCATCGACTGGCTGTGCAGTACGATGCTGTACAAGTCCATGCTGGGATATAATTGTGCTATTAGAGCAGCAAATGTCGAATCTTGGGAAGCTGAGTCAAAGCAGCCCTTCCAGTGTTAATATAACAAAATCATTAAGGATGAAATGTTAAGTGGCTCCTTTGGTCAGAGATGGTCTTGCTGAAGATAAATAAGCTAGATCCCATCCCTTTGTCTGGGGAGCTCCATGTGTCTGGAGACCAAAGTCAGTTTGAGGGGGTTGGAGGGTGCGTGTGGCTGCTGGCAGTGAGGGTAAGGCATGAGGACATTGGTGGAATTGAGGCCAGCTGAGGAGACCCTGTGCTGCTGCTCTTGCTGTGGGTGCTTTCATTCGCTTTGCTGCTTTTGACTGATTCCTGACCCTGTACCCTCTTTAAAAGGCCTTCCTGTGCTTATTTCAGAGCTCTGCATTTATGTGCCACGTCTAGGTCTATTCTGGTCCTGCTTTGAGAGATAATGAATGAACGTGGACATAACGGCTGAGATGGTGCATGGCCAAGTGCTTGGCACCCGGGATGTGGCAACTCCTGGGGTGGCCTGCCAAGAAGCACCTGTCTCTGTCGCAGGCTGTTAGGAGGCTTGACAAGAGACAGAGGAGCTTAATGTGCCTCTAAAAATTTTGGCACCAGGATTTTACATCCCTGAACCAGGAAACAAGATTTCAAGGCCCTTATATATTACCCTTACAGGCTAGTACATCCTGTTCTTCACAGCCCCTATCTGTTGACGCTCCACCATCAGCAATGTTTCTGATGCTCTGGCACAAGGGAGCACCAATTTCCATGCTCAATCTGAAGCCCAGAGATACCTTTCACACCTAAAGGGCTTTCACACCAAAAAGCTGTTTGTGAACAGCCAAGGGGTAAAGAGGAAATTATTCCAGCTCCTAGCTAGCTTTTTTCCTCAAGGCCTATATCTGAGTTTGCAATCTGTCTTTTCAATTTCCAACTCCCATAGTTGAATGAACTGGCTGAATTCCCACCTGAGCAGGTTCAGCTCTTTCCTGGTCACCCTTGTCTCAAATCCTCTGTCACCTCCCTGACCTCTCACTGCTTTATAGCTGACTGCCACCTGCCAGGCTTGGGTGGAGCAGAGGGTCTGGACTGAGCTGACCCAGCCTAGCAGAGCTCTCCTGCTTTGGGTCTGTGCCTCTGCCTTACTGCTTGGGTATGGATTGGGATCCCCAAAACAAGGCTCCTTGGTGCTAAGTAGGAGCAACATGAGACTTGGGGGTATGCAGCAGGGCTTCCACTCAACTTACTGAACTTTTCATCACTCAGGTTGCACCTGAGTTTTACCAGATTCATGGTGTTTAGAAACCTGAATTGAAGTTAAAACCTCTGATGACGCTAAGAATGGCTTAGTACAAAGCAAAAATTTTCAAGAAGCTGTATCTAGGATATCCTCACTGGGATATGGGAGAGTAATGACAGAAAGGTGGGGAACAAAATGGGTTGACACTTTTCAAAAATACATTATCACAAACTAGCTACTTGTGTGTTTTAGCAGGAGTGTGAGTGGGGAGAAGGCAGGCTGCTGGCAGGTCAGTGCAGGGAGTGCAGGGTGTGCATCAAGCTGTGAAAATGCATATCCAGGTGAGGGATTTGCAAGAAGCTGTGAATTTACAAATAGGAGGAGATAGCTGCTTTTGCTGATATTCAGCCTGGAGGTGACAAAAAGACATATTTTCACTCCTGTCCCGAGTGGCAGATTTATAACATGCAGAAAATTGACTTGCAATGCCAGTCCCCTGGCAGTTGGGAAAGTCTCTGAGCTGCACATGTGACGTTTATTCTGTGAGGACTTGGTAGCTTTGGTGGCAACTAGCAGCGTTTGGACTAGTGTGAGAGCATCGTTAATGGTGATATGCCAGAGAAACAGAGGCAGGCTGTGAAAGAGGCTGTGCCTCCAAGCACACACTGCTGAGAGAAAAAGGATACAAGCACCTTCCTCCAGCCTTTGGCATTACTTCTTGGAGCTGATCACAGAATGGTAAAACATTTTTTCTCTTTTGTCAGCTGGCAGAAGAGTTGTGCTGCTATGCATAATACAGGAGCTTTAAAAGCAAACGTGTGCAGAGGAGGTGTTGGAAAATCCCTGTAGCCATTGGATTCTGAGAGTTGTGTTTACAATCACAGAAATACATTCACATTGCTGCTGCTCAGCTCCTGATCACACACAGTAGAAAGATGTTACTTAAACAAACAACCAAGTTCATATGGAGACTTGTTTCATATTCTTTTGGGTAACTATTTGTTATGAAAATTGAAGTACTCTGGCTTCTGATACTGATAGCAATCACTGGTGTGTAATGTCAGGGCAGGAGATGAAACAGGAGCCCTGGATTCTGGAGTGGTGCTCAGGAGTCCTGTGGTTTTTGACCAGAAGGTGCCTTTTAAAATGAGTAATAATAAACCTTGTAATGTTGACTTCAGTGCTTTGTCATTAGGGTGGATATTCTGCACTTGATGGAGGAGAGGCCAGTCCCAGGGGTCATCTAAGGGTGGGAGTGAGTGGGGGAAGAGGAAGATAACATACCTTTTCGGGAAACAGAAAAGATTTTTGTCATTCCTATCAGTAAGAATAACTGAGTGACCAAATATAGCAATTGGCAGACTGCATCGTCCTGTGCTCTGTGTTTCCTAGTAGCCAACAGCACAGACACCGACAAAGGTATTCACAATATATGGATGAAAATTATCAATATCCTTTCCTAATCCATAATAGCTAAAGGTTGCTTTCAATTCTGAAAGCACAGAGGTTTATATTCTCCCCAAGATGTTTGCTGGTGTTAGCTGTGCTTGTTCAAGCTGTTCCTGTTATCCACATAAATGTGAAGCTTTTGCTCTTCACCTCTGCCCTGTCATTTCGGGATGGTGAATGGAAATGCACTCCTAGGCTTCACTGGGAGCATATCACTGAAGGGGATGTTCTCTGTCCTTGATATTTCTCTGCCTTCAAACCCATCCTGATTGGCAGCCAGCCCTCTAGCATCTGCTGGATTGGTTTCAAGGTTCAGTAGGATTATTTTTTTAACTCCTTCTGTTCTGTGCTAAATTTTGGACTTAAGAGCAGAAACAGGGCCCACACAGACTTTTCACATAGGACCTGGCAACTTTTCCATTCCTGAATCTTATACTCAGGAGAAGGTATTTCTGGAAAAAATGTGTCAAGCTATCTAAAGGAGATAATTCAAATTAGAGGAGAAAATAATGATTTAAAGTAAGCAAGATGGTAATTATGTGCTCAGATAACTTCTGAAAACATGTCAGAAGTTTATTGTCAGGAAATCTTCCTCAGAGTCATTTGCATTAAGATATGAAAACTTGCCATGGTGCAGTAGATCATCCCTGGTTAGGCTTGGAATTATTGCAGACCATTTGATGCTCAAACTGTGCTTTGAACCTCTCATAATTTGGTAAGAAATTCTGTGACAGTCCCATAGAGAGCAGGCTGGGATTGTCCATCTGCCATTAGTTCAGCCTCTCCAAAGCTTCTGCTGTTTATTCACTTGATTGCTTTAGTAGACATTGGCATAAAGGAGCCTTCCCAGATAAAACCCTGATTCCATTTAAATATTGATTTATTGGATGCTAGGATTGCAGCCTGAAGTTCAGAACATGAGGATGGGTTATAAAAGCAAGCCCTGGACTGCATGGTTAGGGAGTCAGGCCCCATCTCTGGCTGAATTGCAAGGCCCTGTGTATTATCTGTGGTTGACTTACAATCTTCTTTGTGTTGCCGTAGAAGTGGAAGGCAGTTTCCAGGCTAAACAACAAAATACACTTAAGCCATGGAGTCCAGCCAGGAATCCTCACTCTTCCTGGTGAAGATATTGGAGGAGCTGGACACAAAGCAGAATACAGTTTCTTACCAGGATCTCTGCAAATCCCTGTGTGCAAGGTTTGATTTATCCCAATTAGCCAAGCTCAGAAGCGTGCTGTTTTACACTGCTTGCCTGGATCCTAATTTCCCAGCGACTTTGTTCAAAGACAAAATGAGATGCACTGTAAACAATCAGCAATCAAAGAAAATCATGGTTGCAGCAGATATAGTAACAATATTCAACCTCATACAAATGAATGGAGGAGTGGCCAAGGAGAAGCTTCCTGTTGCAAGACACAAAGTAAAGAAGAAGGAGTCCTTCGAGTCCTGCAGGTCTGACACAGAGATCTGCAACATGGCAGACTGTGTGCCTGACTGTGTGCCCGACTGTGTGCCCAACTGTGAGCTCAACGACCAGGACTTTAACCGGGCCTTCCCAGTCAGAAGGTCTTTGAAATGCCGAAAGATGGACTGTAAAGACTGCCAACAGTTCGTCCCCTCGTCAGAACCCAACTTCTTGCTCGGTGTTAACAAGGACATGAAGGGCCGGGCTGCCTCTCTGGACAGGCTGCAGGCGCTGGCGTCCTACTCCATTGCCACGTCCCCACCATGTGAGATGCAGAGTACATACTTCCCCATGAACATTGAAAATGAATCTATTTCAGACCAGGATTCCTTGCCTATAAGTGCAGGCATAAAAGAAACTTTCATTTCAAATGACGAGCCATTCGTGATGCAGTCGTGTGTCCAGAAAAGAAATATATTCAAAGAAGATTTTCATAATCTGATTACAATATCTCCCAACTTAATACCATCCAACAAAGCACCAGAAGATGGATGCAGAGAGCCTCAGAACAGGAAAGAGAGCTCTAAGCAGACTTTCTTCAACCACAGCTTTGAAATGCCGTACAGCAGCCAGTACTTGAATCCAATTTATTCTCCCATACCAGACAAAAGGCGAGTGAAGCATGAAAGTTTAGATGATCTTCAAGCTTCAACATATTTTGGCCCAACTACTGTTCTTGGGCCACAGGAAACCAAAAAGTGGACTGGAAAGCCAACCAAGCAAACTGCCTGGCCAGCTAAAAGCTGGAGTTTAAATACTGAGGAGGTCCCTGATTTTGAACGCTCATTTTTTAATAGGAAGCAGTCTGAAGAGAAACCACGATACCAGAGTTCAAGCAACCCATCTCCAAACTTTCCTTCAGTTGACAGGCATCAGTCCTACCTAAATGCAAAGGATCAGCAACCAATTATGCAGGCAAACTATGCTGTGAAACCCAACGGGCATAAACCTAAGGAAATTCCTTCCATTCTAGATGTGGAGAAACACGAGCCAGTCAAAAAGTTTAAGGATAAAAGCATTAACTGTACTTCTGTCCAGATCTTAAGCATTGACAGGACCATGAGTGTTGGGACACAAACGGAGCAGCAGGTTCTGGAGCACAAGAAATGCAAGGACTTGTGTGCAGCAGGCCAAGCCAAGTACGCCGAGCGGCACTCTCTGAAGCAGTCGGATGATGACTCTGAAATCGTGAGCGATGACATCAGTGACATTTTCCGGTTTTTGGACGACATGAGTATCAGCGGGTCCACGGGAGTGATGCAGTCCTCGTGCTACAACAGCACTGGTTCCTTGTCTCAGGTGCATAAATCAGACTGTGAAAGCTCACCTGAGCACAATTTGACTAAGATCTCCAATGGGAATGCCTGTAACAAATTGGATAAAGTGGTCAGGGCGGATGTCAGTAACACAGATGATGAACTGAAAACAAGTGTCTGCAAATTAGTCTTGAGGATCGGCGAAATAGAGAAAAAACTGGAATCTCTCTCAGGCGTCCGAGAAGAAATCTCTCAAGTCCTGGGAAAATTAAGCAAGCTGGATCAAAAAATCCAGCAGCCAGAGAAGGTCAGTGTACAAATAGATCTCAACTCTTTGACAAGCGATGCCGCGTCAGATGAGAGCAACTCCCCACAGATATTTCAGTGCCACAATACTCCTCATGGAGGCAAACTGGAGAATAATCCAGAATGGTGCTGTTCAGATGCCAGTGGAAGTAATAGTGAGAGTCTTCGAGTAAAAGCCTTAAAAAAAAGTTTGTTTACTAGGAGATCATCAAGGTCTTTAACAGAAGAAAACAGTGCAACTGAATCCAAAATAGCAAGTATTTCAAACTCTCCCAGAGACTGGAGAGCTATTACTTACACCAACAAAGTTGGCATTACAGAGGAGGAGTTGAAAGAGAGAGATGGAGGAGAAAATAAGGACTGGCACAGGAAATCTAAAGAGGTAATTTCAACTTTAACTCACACAATAAATGCTTAAAAATAATGTGGTTATGAATGTCTTCCATAGTCATCACAACCCTCGGGGTATGATAAGGCTTAGCCCTGCCATGTTATGCCTACCTTTATTGTTGTCATAATTGAGTGATTTTGTACCTGTAGGTTCTTGCTTGGCAGCTGCAAAATGGCCAAGTTGGTCCTTAAAAGCTTTGCTTTTTTGCAAAGTCAGGATGATAATGTGGGTGACATCTTGGGAAAGATGATGGTATTCCTCATCATCAGTAGCAATATAAGTAATTACCTCGGTGAAGAGGGTATGGGGAAAATTGAAATTCTCTAGTGGTTGTTTTAGAAGGGATATTTTGAAATTGAATTGTGATGGCTTTTATCAGAGAAGTATGTACATATTTAAAAACCAACAAAATAGATTCATGGATTCAAATCCCTCAAGGGAAAAAACCCTTGGATGTGTACCACGAGATGCTCATTGTAGTTATGTTCTCTGTCTCTGACTTTCATGGTCATTTAAATGAGCCTTTAGCCTCCTGTTGTGGAACTGCAATGTGGCTGTGCTCTTGGTTTGGCTGGGCAGAAAAACTCTGCCCATCCTCCCAGCCCCTGCCCAGTGCCCCCTTCACTGACCCCATGGATGTCCTGACTGCCCTTGTGCAGGGCTCTGAGTGCTGCTCTGTTGAAACTGCACAGGGTGGGTTCTTACTTTTGTTTGGGAAGGGGGGTCCTGCAGCCCCATGTCAGTTGTGACCTCACAACAGTCTTGGTGTGCCTCCTTACAGAGGGGTGTGAGGGCTGAGAGGGGTTGAGAAAAGAGAGGAAGAGCTTTGATGGAAGTAAGTGTGGTTGAGTGAACAAGAAACCACAAACCATGGGTTATTGCTAGACTGCAGAGCGGAAAGAAGGCCATCCTTAGTAAGCCCAAACCTTGGTTTTTCTGTACATTGCTCTGCTCAGGATGACATGCTGACTTTGGGAGTCCCTTCCAGGCTCCTTCAGTGGCCTGTGGCTGACACTGGATGGTACCATGGATGCTGCAGTGTCAGGCTGGAGTCAGCCTCAAGACTGCTTCATGTTAGGATTTGATCTGGAAACAGAAACCTGGAAGCCTGCTTGTGTCTCTCAGCTTTTGCAGATCAGCTGGGCTTCTCTGGATGTCAGGGCCATTTTCAGAATTGTTTTTTCATCTATAAACAGCACAAACCCTAAATTTCTTCTGCTGCATCAGCATTGTGTTTGTGTTATAGTGTACACGGAGCTGAGTCTGTAAAATACCTCCTTGGTTTGTTTGTGAGAAGAAGGTGGGTTAATGGATGAAGGCCATCCCAAACCTTTGTCCTAGCTGGTAAATTTTTTATCATATGGTGATTCGGAAAGGAGTATCTTTGTCTTTTGTGTTTAACTCCCTCATAGTCCTGTTTTTTCTCTCAAATTCTTTTAAACCCTATTGCAGGCAGACAGGCAATACGAAATCCCACAGCCACATAGACTCTCTAAACAGCCAAAAGACGCTTTCTTGATTGAACAAGTCTTTAGTCCTCATCCCTACCCTGCATCACTCAAGTCACACATGAAAAGCAACCCACTCTACACAGACATGAGGTTGACAGAGCTGGCTGAAGTGAAACGTGCCCAGCCATCTTGGACCATAGAGGAATACACGAGGAATTCGGGGGATAAAGGCAAGATTGCAGCCTTGGATCTACAAGTGAGTCCTGTTTGTTTAATTTGAATGGCTTGATTGCAAATGGATGTTGCCAGAATATGCATTGAAGAAGGGATTTGGATAGCTCAGGAAAGAGCTGTGAATTGTTGAGCCTCTAAGCTTGCTGATCCCTATCCATCCTGGCCAGGGACAATGAATAATGTGAATGTTTCAGTGCTGAATGGTGATCCTTGACAGGTTGATGCTCCCAGCTTATTCTGCAATGGAGAGATGTCTTCTAAGCCATCGTGGCTTTAGTAGCTCTAAAGAAGAGTTGGCGAATAAGGGAGTGCAGCAGTGAACTGGTCCCTAACTGCAGCAAGGCAGAGCGGTGCAGGAGCTGGAACTGCTGCCTTTTCCTCTTTGTTCTCTCTGAATTATTCACAAGGAATTGCAGTGTTAGGGTTGCTTTTTCACCATTTTACTAGGAGCACAAGACATCAAATACTTGTAGAAGATGTTCAAAACCATGACTGGTTTTGAAACACGTCACTGTTGAAGCTTTGAAGTGGCTGTTGGAAACCAGCCAGGCAACTAATGGTGTGTCTAGTTTGCATTTCGGTTCAGCTCATAAGTGTGCAGGCTCTTGTGCAACAAGCAGAGGAGACAAATTCAAATTTTGCATTTACATTTTTCCAACATGAAATCACAAACCTGACATAAAATGAGCACCCGCATGGGATACCCTGTGTAGTCTGATAAACACAACACATCGTTTAGGAAGGAAGATAACTGAGCAGCGGTTTAAAGAGGAAACCTGAAGAATGACATCCAGAATGTGTAAAGACCAAAGAAATGTTGCATTTCTTGGTCTTGAAACCCAAAATGTGTCACACAATGAAATCCACACTGATGTGCAAATAAACGTGTATCATTTATAAGCACTTTGACAGTAGAATGTAGGACCAGTGGGGAGAGTGGTGCTGACCTCAGGCATTTTGGGCTCTCTGGCCAGCAGTCTGTGGGGTGCAGCTGTGCTCAAGCAGGGAGTCTGCTTGTCTCCACAGCTCATCTGCCAGGGAGAGTGTCATGGAAGGGTCTGAGATGGTGCTGCTCCGTGCCAGCCCTCAGTGGCTCAGTGCTGAGGTACCCAAGCCAGCTGCAAACCCCTCAGACTAATCCCGAGGAAAGCATCAGGATGCTGTGTCTCAGGATCCCCAGCTGCCTGATTTGGATTTGAAACCATCACCCACACAGTGTTGTAGTGCAACTTCCATGAGTGTTTGTGCAGGAATTTGTGCACAACAAATTCACCTCCTTGCTTGGCTCATGCAAACTTCCCTGTCCCCACCAGCCCCTGCTCCCTGCTGTGGCTAAAGTACACTCGGAGAGAAACCAAGCAGCACAGGGACCAGGCTGCATCTTGCCTCAGCTCCCTGCTGCTTTTTGGGTCTTAAAAGTTTTAGAGGGCTGACTAAATTCCTAACCCTGGCATTGCAGACTAGAGTAGGAATAGGCTGGAAGAAGTTCCTCTGCAGCAGGCAGTCACAAAGCATCACTTACCTGCTGTGTGAGGCAATATGGGAGGTGATATTTGGGAGCAAAGCCCCTCTGGGAGAAGTGTTCTCCATCTGCTCCTCGTCGGGCTGTTTTGTTCTCTGTAAGCAGCTCTGCATGACTGTGAGCAAACCAGAGAAATCGGCTTATTGCCATCATTTATCTTTAGGATAAAGGTGATAGAAGTTTACTGGTTTGATTCTCTCCCTGCAAAAACTGTCAGAATTGCATCTACCCTGCAAAGTCCATGTCTAGACTTTATAATGGAGCTTACTGACAAACTTAAAAAATAGACACAGACTGATGAGTGGGTTTTTTTTCCCAGTGATTAAGTTTATTAGAACTGAAAGTAAATACATTATGCCTTAATGAACATTCCTAGGTCTGGCAATGAAATGGGAAAGGAAGCTGATTAACAGTAATGGGCCTTTTTAATAATGCATCTTCCTTCTGAAGTAGTTAAAAGGTCAATGCCAAGGCAGAGAGGTCCAAAACTGCAATTTCCTTGAAGCATGGTATGCCTATCTTTAGGGTTTTTCTACCTTTTGTTTACTTAAAATTTCTCCTGGAGCCTGACAAGTCTGCTGAGTTTTCCTCCAAAAAAAAAAAAAAGATTGCAAAACTAGTCAGACCCAAAGCTTGTCCCAGATGTGGGCTCTGTGTGAGATTCATTGCTTTGCTCTGTGTATGATGATCCACTGGGATGGAATAGTGTCAGGCTGTTTTCTGATGCCTTTAGAGATGAGATTGCTGCCTTTTTTTAGAAGGCTGGAACAGGTCACTCAAAGCCCAAAAGGTACAATGACAGATGTGGTTGATGGCCTCTGTTTCAGCATCCTAACACTGTCATAGAGGTGTCCATTAAATGATCATAAAACCATTGCTCAATTTTCATTGTTTATTTCTGAGATAGCTATAAAATCACTCCTTTTAGTAGTTCTTTACATAAAGAAAATGCTGCTATCAGGTAAAACAAAGTTTCAGCCAGTAGCTCGTGGCCACAAAATCTGAATTAGTCAATTAAAGGCTTACTCAAATCCTTCTTAAGTCAGCTGGAGTTTCTTTGCAGGGTCCAACAAGCTTTGGATCAGGACTGTTACAAGCATAGGAATGGTGTGTGTTAGGGTATTCTCACTGCAATATTTTTATGTGGAATCTTTTTCATTTTTTTAAAAGAAGTAGGCTTTTGGAGCCTCAGATAAAGAAGACAGCTTTGGGGAAATGCTGTCATTTTTCAAAATGTTCTTTTTGCTTTATTCCTTTCTGCTGATAAGTTCAATATAATGCATAGTGTTTGGGTTTCCCCAGTTTTGCCCTTATTTTCCTCTAACACAGAGGTTAAAGGGGAAAAAATAAGCAAGGTTGAAATGGAAAGCTTTAAGAGCCATAAATACTTATGAATAAAAAGCTGTAAGACATGAAAAATAAATAATTCAGATGAAAATACTGATAAAGTTCTGCAGGTTGCCTGTGTCCCCAGGCATTGCCATTCCAGAGGAGCTGTCTGCAAATTGCCCCTGCAGCAGGACAGGGTGCTGGATGGGCTGGGCAATCAGGGCCTGCAAGCAAGACATGGAACCAAAATTAGGGGTAGCTTTATAAAATGTAGCGCATGAGGAGCATATATTAAGAACCTTTCCCATCAGCTGAGCTTTAATAATTTAAAAATTATTAACAGTAACAGGCCGACACTTGCTGACACCTCTGCTGCCAAGCAGATTAAAGAGATCTTATTTAAATGCCATCCAAGATGACGAGGTTTCCGGTAAATCAGAGGTACGTGAGGGATTTTGGAGCAGCATCTTACCGTTGCAGGAGTCTATTTTTTGCAGTATTTTGTTACCACTTTCGTCAGCTTTATGGAATTGGGACCAGGAGATGAAGGGGTGTGAGAAGTGGCAATAACCCACTTTATCCTGACAGCAGATCCAGGTGCAGTTGGGAGGCCTTCAGGCACATCTGCTTTGTTTATTTATTTTATTAATGGCAGACCCCAGACAATTAACCACTGTTTCCCTTCTATTTTTAGACTCAAGAATCTTTAAACCCAAACAACTTAGAGTACTGGATGGAAGACATTTATACTCCTGGCTACGATTCCTTGTTGAAACGGAAAGAGGCCGAGTTCAGGAGAGCAAAGGTTTGCAAGATCGCTGCCCTGATCGCAGCGGCCGCTTGTACGGTTATCCTGGTCATTGTGGTTCCCATCTGCACGATGAAATCCTGAGCCTGGCCACAGACCTGTGACCCCCAGCCACCTGTGTCTCAGATAGCTCACGCTGTGTGTCAAATGCCTGCTGGCAAAACTGTAAGGAATTCGCTAAGGAACAATGTTCTGAGGATATCCTGGTGGAGAGTGCTGTAAATGAAGGCAGAATGCAGAACAACTAGAGATACGTTTTTGGAAAAGTCCTATTTTAAATAACAGACTGTATGGTGGAGTTAATGGGAACTCGGTTCGATTTTTATGCATTTTTAAAAGTGCAATATTTTTTTCCTAACGAAATGATATAATGTTTTACAGAATCAGAAACTGATGAAAATCCAGGCAAAAGAGGAAGGTTGTCTGAGCTATGTTGCATTTAATGGAGGTGTGGGTACATGGAGCACTGTATAGAGGGGAATGTTCTATATGCATTACATCAGGGAGCTAGGGAAGTCTTAACAGCTCTCTACAATGTAGAAAACTTTGAATGTATTGTATTTATTTTATAGTATTTATGCATTTCATGATCATTTGTTTGAAAGCAGACTGTGTAGCTGTGAACGGAGTTCATTCCTATGTTCAGATTAAAAAGGGCTCTTTGTATTTGGTCTTGCCCAAGACCCACTCTATCATCACTGAGTACTTAGATAAGTGCAATGTGCTGCAGACCAAAAAGATTATGTTTTAAAGCAATCACAAGACGTTTTAGTTACTACTGTTGAATAACATTTGCATAGAGCTGGCAAACTTGCCTTGCCAAAAGGGTATTCTTTAGCTCTGCAGACAGTGAAAATGTCTCAGTTTCACTCCTGCCAGCAAGCAAAGCTGGCAAATCAAAGCAATGCTCTGTTAAAGTTCTTGGAAATGTAATCTGAGCAGTTACAATTTTTTTTTTTTCCACAAAGTCTTTGTGCCTTTTTTTAGATGGTAGGTTAAATAGAACAGTTTAATTTTTTGCTATTTTAAACCCATAACATAAATCACAGCAAAATGGGTACTAATGGAGGTTCTTTTCCCGCAAGCCTTCTGTAGAGTTCCGAGTGCCCCTCAAGCAGCAGGGCTGGTGGTTACTGAGCACTTAGATTAAGGGCACAGTTTCTCAGCACTGGTAGAAACTTGCTGCTGATGCAATGCATTCAGCACAGGGAGATCTTTTGCTTCCCTCATGCTAATGTACTTAAGAATGATGGTTGAATCTACTGGACAGCAAGCAGTCTGTATCCCACGGGAAATGTCCATTTGATGCTTTATCCCAAATGCAAATAGCAGGTTCAGTGGAATTCTCAAGCTAGGACAGAAATTGCCTGTCATGGTTAGTAAAAGCAAAAACTCAGACAGTATTACTCTCCTGTCAAGTATAGAAAAAAAGAAAAAAAAGAAGTATTTTCAGGAAATAATGTGATCTTGCTGGTCCTCCAGGGGAAAGGAGATCCTTTTAGTGAATGTAGGGTAATTTGGTTTCTTCAGAAGCAGCCTCTACACAATGACACAGCAGCTATGAAAGCATTGGATGCTCCTTCCTCTGGCTCTCTGGGATGTGCTGCACTCACTGTTTGTTTCTGGCTGGTTTAAAAAAAGTATTGAGGGAAGGGTGTGTGGGAGGTGAAGGCTTTGTTGTGACTTCAGATGTGTGTCAGTTCTTTCCTGCTGTTGGAGAGCTGTTTATGTGCTGCTCACGTGCTGTGCTTTATTTAGGGATAGGTGATCCCTGGGACTGTTGATCTATCAGAAAAATAAGTGTGAACACAAGGTTGGATGTCCCATCACCAAATAGAGAACAAGAATAGGCCCACAGACAAAATCTGCCTGCCTGGCCTGAATCCTGACCCAAATTCTGTGGCTTTGGCCCATTCTTTATACTAAGATAATTTCCCTTTCCTCCCAGACGCTGCAGGATGGAGTCACAGCAGGGAGGGAGCAGTTCCCACTGTCTATTTTAGGCTGCCTTTGGTTATGGTGTGATTCAGAGCACCTGGGTGGAGGAGCTTGGGATCTGTACGCAGTAAATATAGACAGGTAGAGAAACCTCTGGGGACGATTCAGAGCTACCAGCAAGACATCTAATATTAGACATGTGAAAAATGCTCTGGAGGACACTGCTCTGCAGTTTACCTCATGCACAATTTAGGTTGATTGTATATGTAGAATAACCTGTTCCTGGTTTCAGGTAATGTCAGAAGGCCCTCGGACACCCCTCCTTGGCTGTTGGAGGGAGCAGAGTGGCCCTGTGGGGCCACAGTGCCAATCCCCCATCTGCCCACACCAGCAGTGACAGGAACCTTGGAGGGGCAGGATGAGTGCCTGCCTTCTCCAACCCCTCTTACACTACAAGTGGTCTGGCCCTGCTGCCCCCAGCCCCAAATCAGCAGCATTTTCTCCAGGGCATTTCAGTAATCTGATTTTAGAATATATCAACCTAATGGGATATAGGAGATGGGTGTGGGAGGTGTTACTGATCACAGGGTTTGTCTGTGCAACTCATCCAGCTGGCACCAGATGAGTCTTTGCATTAGAGATGCCCAAAATCCTGGGAAGGTTTTGCAGGTTATGGAGCTGTGGGTGATGTGAAGCTGGCCCAACCCAAGCACTCAGCATCCTAAGCATCCATGCTGCTCCTAATTTATTGAGGTGCTTTTGCCCATCCTTACTTTGCACAAGCAGCCAGTGGCACCCACTCCATTGGTCAGTGGTGTCCTTACACACCAGACTGTGGTTTGCCACGGACTCCCTCCTGGGGCTGGATTTGGCTCCCAAAGCAATGGATGTCTCTGGAAGCATTTCCATGGTGCCAGGAGCCTGAGGGGAGCTGGGAGAGCAGAGCCTGACTCCCTGCTCCACAGACATCTCTGTGAGCTGCTGCCTTGCTGTCTCCTCCACTCCCTGGCTGCCTCTGGCAGCTCCTTGGCACCACTGGGGTGTGCGTCCCAAGCCATTCCCAGTGGGATTTGCCTCTGGCACAGAGCCCTTCTTAAAATAGGCAAGGAGATGGAGCAATGGGATGCTGCTGCTGGAGGAGAGCAGCCAGGGAAGGAGGAAGCCTGCACAGAGTGTACAAAGTAGGTGAAACCCTGACATATTAACCTGCAAGAATATTGTGATCCACCTTGTGAACCAGTTACCAACTAGAATACACTGTATACTATATGATAGACTTTTGTATAAAAAAAAAAGAAACTAAAGCTATAGGTACATTGTAATCCTTGGTGTGATTGAAAAAGTGTCCTAGATTGTATTACTTAATTAAAATTATGATGAGCATATTGAACTGTTTTTCGTATTTATGCCTTATAAACTTGATATATTACACATGATAAAATGGAACTGCAAGAACGATAAGAAAAGATACTCCATTTTGGGGGCAAATCCCATTTGCTTTTCCTAAAAAAAGAGTGCTGCTTTAAATGAGCTTAATAAATCATGTGTGCAGAAGAGCAAGAGTAGGATATGTCCCCAAATGACTTTTTAGGACTTTTTTTTTTTAAATGGGGCTTTGGTTAATGTACTATGTAATAATTTTATTTTATAATGTTACTGTACAATGTTGCCTTTTGGTTCATTTAAATATAACACCAAATAAACTTGAAAATTACAGTGTCCTAAGTTTTAATGAAACAGTTATAATAATTTATTACTCCATTGCTTTTCCTGTTGTTTTTCACCCAGGGACATCAAGATAGCCACGGGATGCAAGTGTCTCAGTGTTAGATAACTAAGCAGCCTATCTAGTTCTTGGCAGAATTGCTAATGGATTTCTGACTTGTGAAATAATAAGATGGCAGAAGATAATGAAAAATTAGTTTGTTGGGTTTCTTTTAAAAGCTCATTTGCATCACATTGTTTGGGCTTCTGGAAGATTAGCTCTTGACACTAATCATATTTCATTTTATAGGTTATTTCATGACTGAATTTTGCCATACCAACTGTTTTAACAAGGTCATGACTAATATTTTGGTACCCGTTTAACTTCTATGTTTATGCAACCAGTGCCCCTTTTATGTCAGTACTATAGATAAGTGTTTATAATCACCTGTGAGCAGGCAGACAGTTTGCTTAGGGTCCCTGTATGAATTTAATTTGCTGCTTGTGAGTTGTTAATTGCAAAATCAGGTTGTCTTAAAATTCCAGGTGTTGAAACACAGATAGAGCTGAGCCTACCACTGTCAGAGGTTACAGAGGGCAGCTGTGGAGGAGGATATACATAAACAATGAACAATGACATGAAAACACTGTATTGTGAGATCCTGATTTCCTCCTCTGTGCTGCACAATCCCATTCAAGGCATTGCTTTAGCAGTTTTGGTCAGGATGGAGAGTGCTGAGTGCTCTTTGCAGTGCCAGACCACCAGCTCCAACCTTGGGTGCTCACATGTTGTAAGTCAGGCTGCAAAGCAGCACAGGTTCCCATGGAAGGGTTGTCAGTCACAATTTGGTGTTGGTTTCAGTTTTGGAGATAGTTTTGCATTAATTTGCATCAATGGTTTATCATGGGTTTGCATCAATTTCAGGTTTTTCTCTTGTACCCATCAAGTCCAGAAGCTTACAAGTAGTGGTGCCTTTTCAATTTTTACATTACAGCAGGAATCCAGGAGCAGGAACATTCATAAAAATGCTAAGTGGGACCAGACTCATGCCAAAAAATCCTAAGCACTCTGGCACAGCATTCTTCAGTCATGAAGCTGTGTATCTTGGATATGCAGATCTCATCTGGGTCATCGCTGTGCTGGAAGACGGAGCAGCTGCCAGGTTTCTGTCTGCTGGATGGAGTCACTGAGCCTCAAGGTAGAAGAAAGCTCCTACACACAATCTTGTATTGGCAACCAAGACCCAGCCCCCTGAGCTCGGTGCTGCTTTGAATGTATCACAGCAATCGATTGTCCTGGTTGAATAAATCCTTGATTTCAGATCTAGCTCTTGCGAATGGTTCTGCCCGTTGCACAGACAAGTCACAAGCAGAATATTGGATCTCAGGGCCATACACTGCCTTTTGAGGAGCTCCTGTGTCTCCATCCCATGGCATCTGCAAACAGAAGAAGGAAAGTAGGCAGTGCCCTGTCTGTAGCTGTGCACTCCTGTTGAAAGGAAAGGTCAGTTGTGTTGGTGAGCACTTTGGGAAAAGACAAGCACCAGGGGAAGTAATTACAGAGACAAGGTAATTTTTTAAATTTCATTTTTTCTTTGCTATCTTTTCAGGAAAGGACACTCTATCTTGTAAAGTGCTGCTCTGCTAATGGTTCTCCAGCAAACTTGGCTACTTTGGATGACTACTGAGACACTGGATCACTTGATATCTTGCAGGCTGTTACATAAATCTACAACGTTCACTTAGATACTGGAACAAAATCTTCCAACAAGGAAGAAGTGGGCTGTCAGCAGCCAAACTCCTCCCATGAGTAAGTTCCCTATGCTTTTATTTATGTTCTTCAATACAGTACGAACTGTGTGTAGGAGAGGTATGAAGCTCTTCCAGAAGCAACAGTACATCCATACCTTCCCAACAGCAACAGACTGAGATTTTCAAGGGAGACCAGAACATGGTCTTGGATGAGCCCAGAAGAAGAAAGCAGCTGTGCTTGGACTGTGCATGGCCTCACAAGGCACTGCTGGTCCTGGTGGGGCAGCAGGGGATGTGGGGAGATGTGCAAAGCACTCTCTGGACCAGGGAAGTTTTCCACACGGCACAACACAGTGCAGGGTTGAGGAAATGGTGGGTGTCTGGAGACATGGTTTCTGCTGAGGCTGGAGGCTTTTAGAAATTAAGAGCATTGTGGCAGCAATTACCCATCCCCAGTCCTGCTTCTCCCTGCCCTCCTGCACCCTGGATCTGTGGATTTTGGGATATTTCTCAGAGATACCAAGCAGGTCTCTGGACATACAGTGAAGGCTCAGATCTTGCCTTTTCTCAGAGTTAACCAGATTTCCTCAGTAAAAAGAGGGAATTTTCTGTCAGACATTGATGCTTTGGCCTCAGCTAAAGAAAAACTCCCGAGGTCTGTGATCTCCTTGTCCCACTGGAGAGGCTGACAGCACTTAAGGGAATGTGACCATGCCCCTCCTCTCATTACCCCCAAAACATCAGGAGACCACCCTGGAAATGGCAAGGCTACAAATACAAGTCCCATTTGCTTTCATGCTGAGCTTTGTGGAAGTCACATTTCCTGCCAGTCTCTGCAACCAGAGGCCTGAAAACTGATTTCATTTATTAAGGATGGAAATATATGTGTGAACGCCTCAGGTGGGAACACGCCGTTCTGATTGCCAGTTCTTTAAGAAAAATGTAAAATCCTGCTACTCACAACAGAATTGCTCTGTTTTCCCTGCTCATTTTGAGCCTGTGTGCACTGTGCTGTCTGTATGTTGTCCCCAAGAACGTAATAGGCCTCCAGCCTGTGTCCACAACAGCAGGTGTCCCCCAGAAGGAGGGGAAAAGAGGGAATTACGTACAGTAAAAAGAGGGACTAGAGAAATGCTAATTATTTTGTCTGTCCCTGGAAATTATGTGGAATCTGCTTGTTTTTGAAAAGCTTTGCTGTAAACTTTGCTTTAATGACAGACATATCTCTGCATTGAAAAATCCTCCTGATCTGCTGTCCTGCCAGACTGCCACGCTTCCAACAGTAACAGAGATCTGTGTTGTGCAGTGTATTTTTCCTCATGTAATGTTGGGGATACAGGAGAGAACCAAGGAAACTGAGTCATTTATCTCCTTTGCTTGTCTTGGTAATGAAATATTGCTGTTGAACTTTACCCTGCCTTTCTTGTTACTAATTTTTTTTTATTTTTTTTTGCAACGATTACCATTTAAGAAGCTCACAAAACTGCATTAGTAAAATTTATGACTGTGTGGCAAATATGTGCATGTGCATTAATTCTGTTCGAGGCCAGTATCTTGTAGCTGAAAAGTTAATGTTATGGTGCAGTTTCTAAGTATGGCTAATGGCTGTTCAATAAAGCAGGGCTCGTGCTTTGCTCACCTTATGGCTCTTAATTTCTTGAAACAGCCTTACCTTGAAGAGTTTTCCAGGTAAAAGTTAAAAAACAGCACATGCGCAACACACAAAGATGTATTTTTTTATACATTTTTGTTTATGCAATTAAGCCTTGAAAATTTTGGCCCTGCGAGTTGGTTCAGTTGGTTTTCTGCTGCTTTGCATGGCTTTTAGTTCCAGGTTTCAAAAGCAGATATCTATAAATGCAGTGCATTAAAAATTGGCCTTTTAACCATGATTCTGCTCTGGAAAGACTGAACTGGGTGTTAGTATTACCCTGAGGGTTACACCTGGTGCTGTTTTGGAGTCAGTGAACAATAACTGTTCAGTAAATGATAAATTAATTGACATTACTTACATTTCAACTTTCATTTTCTTACTATGTAAAAAAAAATCACTTTCTGCTAGATGGATGAATTAGTATCTGTAGCCTTTTTACCAGTTTGAAGATAGTTGCTAATCGGTATTCAAGGTTGAAGACAAGACAAATGACCGATGAGAAGGGCTTGCTCATGTTGGAGAAAAGAGGTTGGAGAAATATTTTCAGGATGCTGAGGCAGGAATTTAGACAGTATCTGACAGCACTTGTTTACTCCTTCAAAGCTTTGTCTGACAGCCAGAAGAAAGCTCTGTGCTCGTGATCTTGAGCGATGGGCTGTTGTTTGGGATGTGGTATGTGCAAGATCTCTGCTGTTAGAGGTAGAAAGCTGAGCCCTTGGGACTCAAAAGTAGGAGGTGTTGAGGAGCTGAGATGGAGCGGCGCTGCAGGGCAGGCAAATGTCTGCGTCTGTCCAAGTCACACTGTGCATGAGCCCACTGGTCCCAGAAGTGGCTCCAAACACAACAGACCCTGGGCTCATGTCCGAGGATCCCTTGGCAAAGTGATCAGTGGCAGCAGCCTGCAAAGGTCTGATGGAGGACAAAAATATCCATTTGTGTTGTTGTAGCCTTTAGGAACAAGAGCCATTGGGGGGCAGGGAGGAGGGGGACACTGACACTTTTTTTCTCTGCTGGAAGAGGTGAGCTGCCAAAAGTAAGGCATCTGTGGGATGGAAAAAGCAATGCAGTGGGAAAGATAATTTCATGCGAAAGCTCTCAAGGCAGCACCGTATGTCTTCCATGTTTTGGGACTAGTTTCTTGATCTCTGTGGGCTTTCATTTCGTGCCAGTTACTCCCTGTGTCCCTCTTCAGGCATTCTCTTGGAATAGAGCTTGTCCCTTGCTGTGGGGTCATGAGATGCCCAGGAAAAGAGGGGCCAAATGGGGGCTGAGAAATCTTACAAGCACCACCTTGATGCTTATAATGGCATTGCTGGTATCATAGATAGTTACAGCCAGATCAGTCATCAGATTTGTAACTCTGGTGGTAAGCAGCAATACGGCACCAGGGAGGTGTTTGGCTCAGTTTGTCAAAGTGTTTTGGTATTGTGAGAATGATGTATGTCACTGGGAAAGCTTTTTGGGGAGGATAACATGAGAGAGAAAAGCAGGGGAAGCGTGATGCCCTGCTGGGAGCCTGGGGAGAGTGGGATTAGTGCTGCAGAAGACAGGCAGACAGCGAGCATCTGCTCTGGGCCACCAGGATCAGAGCACAGCAGGACTGAGAAATTCTTGGACCAGTTATCAAGGAATTGGGAAACTCCAGGATACTGTACTCATGGGGGATTTTTACTACCCAGACATCTGCTGGGTAACAAATGCAGCTAATCACAGTGATAATGTACAACCCTAATTCACTGTAGATTCTCTCCCATATGTTTAGAATTGTATTTACAGTAGGAAGTGAGGGGTAGTTATTAATGAATCAAGGTGAAGTGAATTGCTGGTGTGGAGTCAGCCATGTATTGTGGAAAATAATGTGTGACAGACTTGAACAGAATCCTTCTGAAAGTATGGCTGTATTTCAGGTGTTTTAAGTAAAAAAAAAAAAAAGTTCCTGTAATTACTGATTGCTTTTAAATGTGCCAATTGAACTACTCATTTCTCCATAACCTTTGCCGACCTTGAAGCACAAGTTCACAAATGGAGTTGATGAAGAATCCTCAGATCCAATTCTGCTGATGAGGAGGTGGAGAAGGGTTAAGAAAAAAATAAGGAAGGAACCATGATAATGGCTGCTTAGCTCACCGGTGGCACATGAAAGGATGTTGTTTTATTGATATACCTCTGTGGCCTTTCTCCTGTTGCAGGCAATAATTTTGCCCTCTAACTCACCATGGACCCAGAAGAGCACTGTGAGCTCAAATATATCTAATATTGAGGGGGGAAGGAGGTGGCTCAGCTGCCGGAGTTCAGGGCTGAGCACAGTTAGTTACTGATGAATTACGGTGCCTTTTCCTGCCGTTCAGCAGTCCCTGCTCCCTGGCTGGGCTTGCCCTCCTCGGCGCCGTGCGTTTATTTTGGTAAGGATGTGTAAGCTGAGCTCTGGCTTCGGCCACTCAGAGCCCGGGGATTTGCATAATGGCATTACTGCTTATTCTGCAATTACAGTCCTTGAATATGCAAATCTGCTGATGCTGGTTGCTGTAATCCTCCTGCCCTGGCAGGTCCCCAGCTGGGGAAGTTTTTGAGCCATTTGTTGGTAACGAGGGTTTTCCTCATGGCTCTCTTACTTCCAGCTGTGGGTAAAGGGGAAAACTCCTCGATCAGCTACCTGAAACAGAGGAGAACAAAATTCAGAAAATGGAAAGATCATTTCTAAAAAATGAGCTTGAATGCTTTTTCCCCTGTCATTTTCCTTGCAGGAGCTCATGTTCGTGCTGGTGGGATGGGATGGGTCAGCTTGCTCTGTCCTACACGCTGCAGCAGGGTTTGTCCTTGCAGCAAGTGTCCCCTGTTCCTCTCTGCCCTGGCTGCTGCCCACCTGAAATTTGGGTTCAAAGCAAAAGAGCTGAGAGAACCAGCAATGGTTTTGAAGGTTGTCTGTCCACTTGCTGCTCTTGGTGGCCTCCTGGCTCTGGAGGGGTTGGGTCAGTGTAAAGCAGGAGAGGCGTTCAGCAGAGGACTTGCAGGTGTGGGTGGAGAGATGGGCAACCTCAACTCACAGCACTTGAGCTCCTGTCCTAGCTTAGACAAAAGAAAGTTTGGTGAATTGCAGTGTTTTGCCATCTGCTGAGCTGTATCTGCATGTCTAGAGCTGGAGCTCTTCTTAGCAAAACATGACTTGAGTAACCTTTCCCATTTCTACTCTCAGTATTTTTCTAGTAGTATTTTCAGTAGTACTTATTTTTGTCCCCTGCATCTTTTCAAATAAGTGGGGAGAGCTTTTTCAAAATTTTATTTCTAAATAAGAGAGAGTCCAAACTGCCTTATTTTTCTGGACGAAATAGATTATAACAGGAAAATCAATGCCTTTTCAATATCAGGGGTGAAATCCTGGAGTCATTGAAGTCATACTTCCCACATTTTCTGAAGAGGCAGCATCTCACCCACTAGGCCTTACAGTTTCACCTCACTCAGAGCCCTGGGTGTCAGCATTCCATGGGCAGAGACTGTCCTCAGATCCAGCTGCTGGGCATCATCCTTTCCTGACAGTTTCAGACCCCTCTTTAACAACCTGTACTCCCAGGGCACCCACGATGGCTCATGTTCTTCTTCCTAGCCATGGACCTGCCAGCTCCATCTGCAGAGGCGGCATTTTTGAGAAGATCAGCTATTTTGCATCTGAGTTGATGTCTGTGCTGTGAGAATGTCACTGTCACACAACTCAAAATGTCCCAGGAGTGGGGTATCTAGACAGATTTGAGAGAAACACTTCTGCCTAAGCATGGGAACGTCCCATGCCATTATGTGTTAATGGATATGATTTATTTCAGAAAAAACATCCCCAACAAAACCCAGGCAAATGTAGAACAAATGGTTCATGGGAAACAAGACTGTTTGGAATATAAATACAGACAAGCAGCATATTTGTTGCTGATGGTGTTATGCTTCCTGGGAGAATAAAGCCATTGTGTAACCATTTGTCTGTGTCTTGAGCTTGGACACATTTTGTCTCAAAGTTTTTAATTTCTAATAATTTCATTATTTCATTTCCTATTCTGATCTTTTTCTCAGATCAACAAAAATGGTTTGACACCCATTTGTAAAAAGCTTCATTGTAATGTATTGTTACATCCTGTTCCCAAATCAGTTTGTGCAGTTCTCAGGAGTTCCCCAGTAATGCTTTATCAGCCAGACGTGGGAGAAGATACCTGAAAATAAAGATGTATGTTGTACCATGGCCTGCTACTGAAAATGTTCTGAGCATTCCTGAGCACTCCTTTGATGCCATACTTAGCAAAAGCTTGTCATGCTCCTTTCCTGGAAGATTAGCATGAACTGAAACACTTGGAAAGAAATTGTTCTTTGCATGTTTCTGACCCTTTAAGCGAGTAATACTTTTGGAGCTTTTCATCTTACCTTCACACTTTTCTGCTGTTCCACAAAAGTAACAAAAAATAGCCAGAGAATGAGATTTTAATCTTACTCTATGATAAACGAGTACACAAGAATTATTTTTCACTATGTAGAAATGAACGGCATCTTTTTTAGGTAAACTTGATTCCTGGAGGGGAAAGAATCTCTTGGGAACTGAAGAGCTATGTATAGGTCAAGTAAAGGACAGTTATGATTTTATCATCCTGTGCCTCTAATCTGGAGGAATTCCTCTACAAAACTTTAGGAATAAGAGGATAACCTAGTGCCTGGGTTTATTCCGTATTTGGCTTGTCTGATGAGATCAATGGGAAGAGATGTGTTTATTATGTAGATGTTTGCAGGAAGCTGACGTGATATTGCTAAAACTCTTCAAGGATGTAAAATGCCAAGGTTACAGGGACCCCTTAGGTTTCAGAAAAGGTGCAGGTAAAATATAACCATTCAGAAACACTGCAAAGAAGGAACATGAAACCATTTTTGTGTTGTGGAACAATATGGCAATGTAGAGCAAGAGCCAGTCCAGCAAAGGACAGGACATGAGAGATGTCACTTGATGTCCAAACTATCCCACCTCTCTTGTCCTGACCCAGCTTCCTTGTAGTAAAAATTAGTAGTCACAATGAGACCTGAAATGCATTAACCAAGAGAGAGATTTCCCCACACTTTGTCAGCCTATGAAGCTGTCCAGCCTTTCTGTCTGAATTTTGTTTTACTCAAGTCTCCCCCAATAACAGTGGGTTATCTTTCCTACTCCTATCAGTTTGCCACACATTGTAACTGGTAGGAGAGAAAAAAATTCTTCCAATGGAAGTTCTGCTGCGGTGATCTGATTTACTTAAATATGTGATCAAACGAAAATGCAGCTTCTGAAGAACACTTTAGAACAAGAGCAAAATCTGGCATCTTGTTAGATGCCCTCAATGACTGTAGTCTTACCGAAGGCTTTGATCACAGCTGCCTTCATCTTTTTTCATGCTGCTTACAAAGTTACTCTATGTAAAAATGTAGTGTGTGATTTACTTCAACCAAGCAAAGACAAATCCAATCTGAAGGCAGGAGATGGTCAGTCCCTGAGCTTGAGTTTGTGTGTAGATCTTGAATGATTTTGGAGCAGTTGCTGTGGAGAGGATGTCCCAAGTGACTGACAGCAGGGCCACACCATTGACTACAATGAAGTGGAAAGGTGACCTTCCGCAGTCAGGTTTCATTACTGCAGAGCTGCAGATGAATTTTCCCCAAAATTGTGTGGTATAGGGAGTGTCTGTGTGCTAACCCTTCCACCAGCCCTATCTGTGCTCATTTTGAGCCATCTGGAAGCCCTCATGGGCCAGGAGCCATGCCTAGAAGCACAAAAATCTTCTCCAGGGGAGCTGTAGTGGTTACTGAAGGAATTCAGCCTTTATTTGGTCCATAAGAGATTGTTGCCACCACGGCTCAACTGCAGATACTGCTCCGTTGTGAGTGCTGCGCTACTTTGCAGTATTTCAGGAGGAGGAGTGGAGAATTACTTTTCCATTTGAAGCCATATGAGGGGATTCAGCCAGACAGCAGGTAATTACCCCAGCTGGAGCTGGGCCAAGGCAGAGGATCTGTGGCTCCCCATCTCCAGGCTTATTTTCAGCACTTCAAATGAGGGATTTCTAAGGAACGTGTTGAAATTAATGAAACAAAGTTAGTTTCTCTCTGGATATCTCCTCCAACATACGCACATCAGACACAAATAACTCACCTGCCCTGGACTGCCCTTCAAAGGCTCATCTCACAACCCCAAATGAAAGAGGAGCTGGAGGCAAGGAGCCTTTCCTGTTCATTCAGGTGAGTTGTGAAGTGGGTAATGAAAATGCTATTGTTTTCCAACATGGCCAGAATAGGTTATTCAGGAAAATAAATTCTGCCTGTGACTCTTCCTGGTACAATACAAACCGTGGCTGTAATCCAGTAAAGCACTTTAGTATGTGCTTAACTAGGAATTTGTGAACGCCCCGCTGATTGCAAGGGATCAGCCCCCGTGCCTGCAGTTAAATACGAGGGGTGGGAGCTGGCAGGTGGGCGGCTGGGCAGGGCCATTGCCCGGGGGCCCTGCCTGATTATCCGCGATTATTTGGGCTTAGTGTTCGGCTGGATCCCGGCCCGTCGGAACAAAGGAAGGGGATTAGCAGGCGCGCAAAGAGGGAGCAAAGCCAGAGGGTTCCAGCAGTGTCGAACACAACTTCGTTACTCTGACAGAACATATAAAAGTGAATGAAAAGGCTGTATGATTGCTGTTGCCATCCTGTTAATTAGGCTGAACTCACGCTTCATTAGTGCTACAATATGCTTCCATCTTAACAAAAACCCTATTGGGTGGATGGAGCCACTTTACTATTAGTAAAATGAAGCCTTATCAGAGAGCCCTGTAATTCATTTTGTAAGACAAGTCATGGCATATATTGTGCTGAAATTACACTGAAGAGACAGATTACTTGCTTAACACTTGCTTTTCCTAATGAACAGGAAAAGATGTTTCCAAAACGATGTTATTTATTGTATTGGGACCTCTTCTGACCTGGTGCCTAATTACCTCACACAGTCCTTTAGCAGTGTTTCAAGTAGTTCCTAAATAACCCAAACTGAACTGAGCTGCTTTTGCTCTTGCACATTCTCTCAGCGACACTGTGAAAATACCATCAAGCATTAAATTCCTTGTTTCTTGCTGTCATTGTGGTGAAGACTTTTGCATATAACCAGCACAATTTCCCTGCAGCAGGAATGCAGCAAAAGCACTAGCACAACCCGCATTCCCTGCTTGCAGCAGTACTGATTAAGCAGCACAGTGCAAACTTGGCACAGGAGCAAGAAACAACAAGTACTGGTTTGTTCACTGCCCCCAAGAGACCCCTGAGCTCCCCTAGCACTGCTGTACCGTGGGCAGAGCACGTGTTTGTAGTTGATGTGATAGATGCTGACCTGGTGGTGATTTTTCTATGGATTCCCTGTGCTGGGAAGGGAGTTTAGAATGAACCCAGGGCACAGATCCACTTTAGCCTCAACAGGAGCACTGACTGAAGTCAGTCCTGCCCTAGCAGACATTCCCAGAGCGCGTCATGCATGGCGTAGTTGGTTTCAACTCCACCCTAGCTTTCAGATGTTTGTACCTAAATGATCTAAATTTGTGATTACTGCTCAGGGAAGGGAGATGTGTAGCAAAATCTTTTTATTTTCATGTTTCTTTCTTGTACCATTCTCTGGCCTTACTGTAAACATCCATGCTTACTCATGTTTTTCTACAGTACACCTGAAAGTATCCCCCTCTCTCCATATCAGTGCTATACCCTGCAGACCTGAGATGACCCTGCATGAGAGAGTCATAACAGCACAGTCTAATGGAGAAGAAAAATAGCAATGAGGTAATGTAGCAAAAAACAACTGTCTGAAAGAGCATCTCTGAACTGCTCTTACAGCTCAGGCTACTTGTATTTTCATCCAACTCCAGGGCTAAGGGCATTTTTTGGTGTAACCCTGTGAAATCCATGGATTTTATCCCGGGGTAGCTGCAGTCGTTTGGGTGAATGCTGTGGATGATGGGCACAGCCTCACATTTGCTGCACAATTGTGCATCCCCAATGAAATCAGCACCAGCCCTGAGGACCCGGGGGAGATGCACGTGGTCACACTAAATCAGATCTGCCCCAGCACTCTGAAACCAGCATGATGGCGAAAATTTGGAACAATGGCAATTGGAAACCAGAACTGTTTTTGCAGAAGGATTGGTATTTACTGCTTAAGTAGAAATATCTTATTCTTACAGGCATGGAAAATGCTGTACTACAATATACTTGGAAACATCCTGTAAGATTTTGTTCCAAGATGGAATAATGCCTTTCTTAATGCCTTAGGGCCACCATAAGACACAGTTGTTGGTTTTTATCAGGGTAATTTGAACCTGGCTCAGATCCCTTCTCTGTTTTGTCATGCAGCTGTAGAGATGTTTGACTGAAATGCAGTGATGGGACAGGATGAAGCAAGTCAGGACAGGAGCAGCTTTTTTGGTGGCAGAGCCAGCTTACAGTGATTTAAAATGATCACAGAGCTCTCATACAAAAGAGGTGACTGCTCACTTCTCGACTGCTTGTGGTCAAGGACACACAACTCTCTGGTTGCTTAACCAAGTGGTTTCCTCAGCTTATTTTTGTGTAGGCTACATATACAACCAAAAGTGAAAAAAGAAAATTAATGTGGCAAATAACAAAAAATTGTAGGGTTTAGTATATAGAGGCTATAAGAACATCTATTTTCCCATTCTTCTCATTATGTTTGTAAATGTGAATATGAAGTAAGTGACGTTGTCAATGCTCTCCCACAGAATGAATTCAGCAACAGTACAAGATGCAATCCACTTGCTAATGTCTAACCAGGTTATTCTGTGGGGGCTATTTAGACAGCCTTCCTGCGATAAATTACAGTTTTTTAGAAAGTGGATGCTTGAAATTTAAGATGTTGAGGAGCACAGGTTCCCCTTCCACTTTCCGGTGCTTGTGAACTGAGTTTGCAGGGATGGTGGGTATCACTCGGTACTGGGTATATTTTGCTGAACCTCTCATATGCCTTAACTCACCACAGTGTTTTGCATCTGGATTGGCTGTATTTTTATCAAGCATTAATATGCATAAGGGTTTGCCAGTACTTAATAAAAATGCTGCTGAAAACTGCATTCTTTCCCCTGTTTACTGAAGCAGATTATATTGTGTTTGAACTGTGTTTGAACTGAAGGTACACTCATGTGAAAACTGTTATATTCATAACCCACACCCAAGCAATAAGAAGGAGCTCAGTTAATGAAAATCACTCAAAGGAAATCACTGCTCACTCCTTCCAAGATCAATTAGAAGATTATTCCAGCATCCCTAATGCTGCCACACTGCCGTTGTACTGTGAAGATCCTCTTCCTTTGGAAGACCAAGGTAAGGAATTTGACAATAATGTGTAATAAAGCATTTATGATGCTATTACCAGCATAAGTTTCTGCAGCAAAGGACAACACCTGGACAGTGTAAATATATAAGGTCTCTGTGAGTCTCCCATTCAAATGAGCACAAGAACAGAAGATTTGGGACCAACCAAAACTGGGTTGGAGAGTTCAAGCCACCTTTTCAGATAAAGGCTAGAAAAGCACTTTTCCAGGGGGTCTTTCTCTTTGGAGGACACCTCAGTATGGCTTCCTAATGCTCAGTAGATCAAGGGTCATCTGGAAGATGGCTGTTTCTCCAAAGAGAGAAGAAAACATCGTTTCTGGCAGTACCCCAGGAAATTCAGATGCTGTAACAGCGCAACAGATGGAGCCTCTGGCAGAGAAGAAATTCTGTTGCTGAGTTGCATGAGCATGGCAGTGTGGGCAAAGCCTTGGCTGCTGGGACACAGTGATGTTCCACTGCCTTTGGACACATACAGCAAATTATACTTGTTGGGAGCCTGGCTTTGCTGTGGATATTTCAGTTTTTAAATATGTTTGTTCTCCTTCTCTTTTTCCTCTCCTCTGGTGTCTCTGCTGACAGCAACAGGTTTCTCTCAGAATTTATTTTTCCTACTGCATTAGAAAGTTGTCCTGATCTTTAATGTACAGAGCTGTCTGCTTGGGTTTCTTATGGGTGGCAAAGGACTTAAAAACCGAGACTCAAATATTTATTGATAATGAGGAAACTTCAGAACTTCTTTGAATATTTGTCTGATAGTAAATGTTCTGCAAAAATAGCCAATTCTTTAACTATATGAAAAAATAGTATTGCCAAAGCATTGCTTTTCATTGCAAAAAATGCACCAATCCTTCAAACAGTATTAGAGATATAATTCTTTGACTTATGCAAATGAAAAATATTCATAATCATTTTGGTAAATATTTCATCTAGTGTAAATACAGATCCATTTTAAACTGCAAACATATGCAAAGACAGGTAAGGTTTATTTCAATCAGCTCACCACACAGAGCTGCAGCCTTTTCCAAGTGAATTTTCCTTTTATCCACATCTGGAGGCTAAAAGGGAGGAAAGAGAAAAGAGCAAACTTTTTTCTCCAATGGTCGTGGTTAAATCCCTGAATAACTACTTTTTTTTGCTCTTTACAGCAGGGTTTTTTTATTCAGAGTGATTCATGTACTGCACTATGAAGGGAAAAATGCCCCAATCAAAAAAGCTAGAAAATAGAAGTGCTAATCTTAACTACCCCTGTGTTTAAATAAGAGAATTTATGGAGCACAGCAGGAAAAGTGAGGTATTGATTCCCTTTGAGGTAAACCCCTGGTTTTTGCTCTCCGGCCATACATACAAATCTGATACATTCTGATGCATTAACTTGGCAATGTTAATTCCTTTGAAATATGTTTTATCCCACTGTACCTTCAAATCACAAAACAGTTGATTTAGTTTTATGTGCTCACACGTTATTGGAAAGAGAGGATGTTTCCCATTCGGCTTTGCAGCATTCACTAATCACATACTTCAGATTTCTTGTCTGAGCCTTTAATAAAACCTTATGAACCTCTGACTGGTGTGATTACAGTCAGGAAACGTCTTTTTTAAACACTGATATTGTTTGCTTTTGTCAAGCCAAAAAACAGACAAATTCCTTCTAATTCCCTCCACTGATAATTTTTCATTCTGTCATCCGAGAATGCTGCTGAGTGCTCAGTGCTGTCAGTGGCTGCTGGAAACATCTCTGAACAGCTTCATCCCTGCTCTTCTAGGAGGTATCTCATTATCTGAAGTCCTGCACAAGGCCAGGAAGAAGCCAGTATCCCGTTGGGTTCCCACCTTTCACAGCAACGTGGAAAAGAAGCTGATACAGGGTATGAACTTTTCCCTGAGCCAGAAGTTGCTGTGCAGCACAGCAGCAGGACCCACAGCCTGGCTTGTTAGCATGAAACTCCCAGGGAAGCTTGGGAATCCTGGTCACCAAGGACGTTTTACCAAACAGTTCAGCAGACTCAGGATATCACTCCCCACCCTCTCCAGCAGTGAGAGATGGGGTCCTGCTGGCCTGGTGCTTTGCTCAGCACATTCAGGCTTGTAATCAATCATGCATCTTTAGATTCAGCTTTAGTCTGTCCTTAAGATTTCCTGGAAAACCTTAGACAAGCAGCTACTGCCTACGTGATTTGTAACACAGAGAGGAACAGGCACATCTCTCCCAGAGGAGTGGGGGAACACCCCTGCTGCAGAGGACACCTCCTTCCATCTCCCTGTGGCTGTGGGAATCTGGGGAGCAGGGGCACCTTCAGTCTGCAAAATATAAACAATATCCAGACTGCAGGCCCCTGTTTGGATCTGCTGCCTGCCCCTAGTGAGGCACTGCAGGCTCTGCAGAGCTGGTGCTGTGCTCAGAACTCCCAGCTCCAACCTGGCAGTTTTTCCTTTGGCATCTCACACCATTATGGTAGGTTACAGCTGCAGTCCAGATGTGCCATACTCCAAGATCTTGCTCCAAGTATTCCCCGGAGATGTACACAGCTTTTCCAGTTTTTCAATATTAATAGAAGGATTAGCATCATTATTTGTTGGTTGATATTCTCTCCCCAATACACAGGTCTGAGCAGACACACATAGATGGGCCAGGAATTTTTTCCCTTCTATGTGGGGCAGCCCCTAATGTTCTCACCCCCTGCTCCCATAATGGATTTAAGCAAGAAATCACTCATTTAATTGCAGTTTTATTTAAAATATAAATTTCAAAGTGCTTTCTCCTACCTTAATGTGGTCAGCTGAGTTTTTCTGGTGATTGGACCAGGATGAGGGAGACCAATTGGTGGAACAGGAGGATCTAAAAGGGATCACATGGACTAAGAAGGATGGTCTAGAGGAAGGTGTGTAACATGGAAGGCGTGTAACATTAAAGGTGTGTAACATTAAAGGTGTGACTGAAGCATTGGGAAGGTTGGGGCTGGAAGAGATTTTGGTACAGGGAGCCACAAGCTACTCTGGACTGGAGCAGAGCACAGGTTTGAGCAGGACACACCAGTCAAGATGATGTTTCCTAAGTGAAACCACATTCAGGACTTGTGTCCCAGCACACAGCTCTGAGCCGTGCCCTCTGTGATGGGTGGATGTGCAGCAGCTGAGACTGCTTGGCCTGGCATGGTGGCACAAGGATGGGAGCTCTGCTCCTGGCCAGGGATGCTCCTCAGGGTCTTTCCTGCTGCAGCTGCTGGGTAAGTCTCTGCTCTGGCCAGGCTTTAAGTGCTTTTCTTTTCTTGTACAGAAAGATAAAGATATGAGCAGATCCCTCATTCCTGTTTATGTAGATCCATCCAGGACTGCAGCAATCTTGCTGCCCCTCCAGGTATTCCTGTCTGGTCAGGAAACTGAGTTTGGCTGATGATAAAACCAGAGCCTCAGTGATTATCAGTGATGGTGCAGTCTTTACCACGAGGAAAAGGATTTCTGCACTTCCCACCTTGGTGAATGCTGAGGAATTGTCTCTGCAGATCAGAAAAAAGCTGACAAGAGCATGAATCTCTCTGTTGCTCTTCCTCCCAGTTAAAAGGAGAGGTAGCTTGTACTTCAGTTGTTCCTCTGATGGTACCAAATCAGCCAACTACTGCAATAACACAAAAATGTCATTTCTTGCATGATAAATAGGGATGTTTCAACCTAGAAAGGATGCCCAAGTGAAAACTTGCCTGTGAGATGACCCAGGCTCACTAGCTATCAAAGTCAAGCTCTCTGGCAGGCTGCTTGTGGATTTGAGAAATAATCTAAAAGCAGAGCAAAAGCTCAGCCTGTACCTGAGATTGTCAAACCTGATGTGAACAGCAAAGCTGACAACTTGCTTATCTTAGAAAATCACTTATGAGGGTTTTGCATTTTGTTGGAGTCTCCTCAGTGGTTTAGAAAAATAAATATAGATATACTGAAGAGGTTTGCTTAGACAGCATCCTATGGTGCATGGAGCCTCAGCACAAGATGGTTCTTTTGGAGGTTTATGGACTTCTCCTGTGCACATAATGATGGCTACAGTGAAAGGAGAGCACTGGGAAGAGACCAGTAATAACCCAGTGCCTGGCAAAGGAGCTCCAATAAGCAAGGTTCATCTCACAAAGTGAGTCTTGACAAAACCACAGTGTTATATTTCAGATGAGGAGGGGTGTGAGGAGGAATAAATTGAGAGGGAAAATAATAAGCACACGCAGTAGAAGGAAAATGTTTCACTCTGTAAAGGCTTGCTCACCTGTGAATGGATAACTCTCCTTTCTCTGATTAATCCTGGCTCTGTAAATGTCATGGTCAGTGGTTCATTCTCAATCACCACACACAGGGAACTCCAGCTGGGGCAAAAGCAGCCAAGAATGAGAAGGCAGCAGTGCTTGTGATAACCACAGAGCTGGCAGACTTCTCCAGGTGTGAGGCTGGGTTCACATAAACCCAACTCAACCCAGGCTCCAGAGAAAGCCATGAGTGTCTCCTGCAAAACTAGATGGGCAATGGCAGGTGCCAAAAAGATGTTAAAGTACTCAAGGATTATTAAAATATTTGTTTAAAAAGTTGTCAATTTATACAAATAGCTCAAAACTCATCTCTGCAGTGTCAGAAACATGAAAATGCAGGAAACTACTTTAAGCTCTCTTATAATTTTTGACCTTTGACTCAGCTGCCCAGACACTGTTTGGATTTTACATTAGTTTACCTCATAACTGGATCAAGCTCAGCAGTTTCAGCTGAGTTTATGGGTTCAATCAAATCATCATATATATGAACTCAGAAACTCACCACAAAAACCCTACTGGGAATTCACAGGGCAGCCCAAAACCCAACAAAATAATTCTCAGAAGTGTTGAAGTGGTATCTTGTACAGATGCTGAGAGGAAAGTGTTACGTATCTAAGTGCTTTTGACATGCCCCAGCTCTTGCATCCCCTGTCCCTGTCCCTGCCCCTGTCCCTGCCTCTGGCTTCCAGCAGTCCACATGGCAGCAGTAATTGCTTTCTGCTCCAAACTGCTCCTTGGAGTTCCTTAGCTTGCACTAAGATTGATCTATTTTTTCCCAAGCAGTGCAATAATTTAGTCTCCTGGGGAAAGGCTGCATGAGTAGTCTTGTATTAAGGTAAAAAACTCAGCTTTTCCTTGGAAACTTGTTTCTCTACTCTGATGTGTGCAAGTAACACAGCAGGATGTTTATTCCCCAGAAGCCTCCTGCCTGCAGTTTTCCATAGCCAACCTGCCCCAGTTCTCCCCTGCCCTTGATTTCTGCCTGGCTTACTTATGGGTGCAGGTCATCTGAAGAGTCATGGTAAAGGGAAAATGTGAAAATGTGGTAAACAGGCCCAAGCTTGTGATTAAGTTTTTAAATACCCTGTCTCACTGGAAGTAGTAAGCAGTTGCTATTTAAATTACAGTTTGTTATTGGATGTACCTACAGAAGACTTTGGTCAACTGTTAGTGTTTTTTTTTGTTTTGATTTGTTTTGTTTTTTAAAATTTAAATAATTTGAAAAATATCTCTGTGTAAAGTATTGCTTTTGCATTTCTGTTCTGTATGGTGATAAAGCATTTTAGTATTTGCATTGCTTGCTTGCAGCTAATGCTATGCCCCCGGAGGGTCTCTTAGCAGAAAAAGCACTTTCTGTAGAGGAGCCATATGTGTAGAAGAGATAAGATTTACAATTGCATATTTAAAAAAAATACATAGGTCAAATGTACAGCTGGTCTAACTCCTGTTCTCAGTGAGCTTCTCTGTGGCCAGGCTCAGCTCAGAGCATTTATGGAACTGTGGTACCCATTGCAGCAGTGGTGGCTGAGCTGTTATGAAGAAATCAGTAGGAAATAGCCCAGGCGAGAAACAAGGGTCACAGGAAAAGCCTTGAAATCTTATTTAGTACAGTGAGTTTTTCTGAGTTAACCTTTTCACTGGGTTACTGGGCCTGAAGGAACAGGCTTTGAGGCTGGTGCAAGTTTCTCTGATGGTTTTGAATGAGCTGGCAAGTTTTATACTGGAAAAGTACTTTAAAAAGATGCTGTTGTTCTATTCTCATCCTTATTTTTCGTGCTTGGGGCCAGGCAGTTCAGGAGGTGAGTGATGGTTCCTATCCATGCTGTGACTCTGGCACCTCATGGGAAGAGGATGGAAGTGCTGTGTGCCACCTTGGGAGTGGGATGTGGGGCTGGGACGCCCTCAGACCCTCAGAGCCGTGCCCTGGGGTCCTGCAGCACCTCCCACCTGAACACAGGAGATGTCAGAGGGCTGTGACCTTGGAAGGTTGAGGAGAGATCTGCTGGTGGCTCAGATCTGCTGTGACCGTGCCTGCCACTCGGATTGCCCAGTCTAAAAACTACTGTTCCAGGTGTCATTGGTCAGAGGGGTTAATGGACTTAGAGAGATTTTCTGCTTGATGACTTACTGATTTCTGAATCACCTGAGCATCTCTGAGCTGAGCTCCAGGGTCAGAGATGGCCCAGCTGCCCACGAACACACCAGTTTGCACAGGGATTCACAATGCAAAAGTCCCACAAGTATCTGAGACTGTGTGTGGTGATATGAATTTGGCTGAAGTATTCAGGCCACTTCGTGAATTTGAATTACTCATGAAAAAAAATTGGAAACAAGAGGTCCAGCCCTCTGAGAGGGTGTCTGAAGGTTGTGGCATCAAGGTTGCTGGAGTACAGATTTATGTGTTTTCATCACATGCCCCATTTCTCTTGTGCTGTTCCTTGGCCAGCTCATTTGCTGAGATCCTTCTGATTTAGGATATAGATTGTGCATTCTCCTCCCAGTCACTCCCCTGCTGACAGTGACATGTTTTGACGAGAGAATACCTGGGAACACAAATCCATCAGGAATTTCAATGAGAGTGGCTTGTTTGGAAAGCAGTAGCTCTAAGTTTTGTAAATCTGTCTCCTTACAAATGCAGGGTCCTTGTATCCTCTGTCTGAGGTCCATGCTCTGAAAGGGGCAGGATGGAATCCAGGTCCCTTTCAAGTGATGAGAATCTTGCTGTTAAGTATTTCTACTTCATTTCCATTGGCTTTCTCTGTTTTGATGGTACATATTTATGGCACCTTCTCTGTGATCTGTTTCTCTGCTCTTTTCCATCTCAGGACACTAAATGCAAGGATGATGCCGCTCATTTTCTCAAATGAGAAGTGATAGCTGTATATTGATTTATTTATTGTTTTTTTATAAACTCAGGAAATGAGTGGTACATGTTAATTGAGCTATGCAGTGATCAAGGAATGTTAAATACCACAAGCATTGTGTGCAAGTGGTTTCTTGGTAAAGGGCTGGCCAAATTTAGCCTTAATTGCTGGGTTAATAAGGTTGTTGTCACAAGCTGGGATCTTTGGTGCTCTGTGAAGCTCCTGTTATCCATGACTGAGGATGGATGAGGAGGGATTCCCTTGAGGGTTGTCTCTAGCCTGCCAGAGACCTGCCTGGGTGATCCAATAGGAAATACTGGAGGGGGGCTTCTGCAGCCTCTTTGCTGGTGCCTTAAGATCCTCACCTAGGGTGCTTATCTTGCTCTGTTTGGGTTTTCTTCCAGTTCCAGATCCTGGAGGATGGAGCTGGCTGGTGCTGGGGGAGGAGGCAGAAGTGCTCCTCTTGGTTTTGCTCACTGTTGTGATTGAACCTCGTCTGGGGATGGCAAAGACCAGGGGAGAAGTCCCTGTGTGCCTGAGGGGGATCAAACACCCTCTTTGGGTGACACAGAGGTCTCTGCTGTGGACCTTTAGTGACTGTGGTGCACTCAGGTGAAGGTTTATTGGGGTTTCTGGTGTTTCCCTCCATGGCACAGGGCTGGGGGGACGCAAGGACACTGCCCAGGAGGAGCCTCCCAAATGGGAGGAAGGCTCTGAGCCATCCTGCCAGGATTCCAGCATCCTGCAGCTAAAGCAGGGGCAGAACACGGGGCACAAAGGAACTGGGTGTGTTTATTGAGGGCAGCTTTGAGAACAGACACTCTGAATTCAAGCACTGAAACTGTTCCCACCCACTGCTTTGGGCTGTCGACCTCTTTTGTTGGTCTAACAAGGGAAGAGGTGTGTGCTGAGACAACTGCCAGGAACCCTGCTCATCTCTCATGCTGATTTGAGGGGGAAAAAAATGTATATTATAGAGTGCTTCTTCCCTAATTCATTTTCAGTTAATGGGTAAAAATAGCTGGCACAGCTTGAAAAGTGCAGCACGTGTAGTTTGGGAAAGTCTCAAGTCACAGTGGGAAGAGTTAAACTGCACTTAGTTAGTCTTGTTAATCTGATTTATTGTAAGCAAAGGCACTCCAAGCAAAACAACAATCCCTTTTGTAAGAGATCTGACAACTGTTTTTCATAGGCATATGATAACATTTAAGGATATTAAAAAGGCATATATAATTGCCTCCTAGGAGAGACTTTGTGCAGTGGAAGTCAAGAGAGTAGAAAGTAGCAGATTTGATGACTAACAGTAAAGAAAAGCTGAACCCTCAAAAAAAAAGTTATGAAAGTGTGATGTCTAAAGAGTATTTTCACACTGGCAAAATATTACACAAGTATTTAAGGAGTAAATCACTTGTTTTCAAATTCAGATACAATTTATTCAGCAAGAGGCACAGACTTCTCACTTTCTTGAGTAGCAAATGTTGGACTTTATCTCTGTACTTTAGAATTCAGTGGGCAGGTACGTACATCACATCTTAATGTTAAAGATGGGGGGAAACTTTGGCCAGTGGAATTTTTTTTATTTTATTTTCAAAAGTCTACTTGATCCTGAAATTTGTCACAAATTTGACACTGATCTGAACATTAAAAATGTTCAGATCAGGGTACAAAAACAGTAAATGTATTTATCTTGGAAGGACAATACATAGAAAATTAGTCTGGGATGGGAAGAAGCACGAGCTTACTGGGTCTGTGTCTGCGGGGTGCAGCTGCTGGGCCCTACAGCCTCTTTCTGGGGTTTTACTTTTTGTCTGATGGCAGCAGGAGTCCTTGGGACACTGCTGCAGGGGAGCTCAGCTATTAAAGGGATTGAGAAGATCCACCACATGTAAAATGGGAGATGTCTGAGGTCCTTTCTTCTAGCTGTTTGCCCAAAGAGAGGATCTGTGGAAAAATTTCCTTCACCTGACATCAGATCAATTTTCCAAGCACTTAATATATGCAGTTTGTCACCCATTAACTTTCAGAGAGTCTGTGTAGCGCTGTGGGTCTGGCACACGCTAATTCTTCAAAGGCCTTGAAACTAAATAGGCTACTCTGTCAGTGACAGGTGAAACTGTTAGGAAGATGGATGTGGTGAAGCCCTACAGCAGCATCCAGACACTGTAGCTCTTGCTGTCGAGTAGCTCTTTGAGCAGGCAGCAAGGCTGTGGGGGTGGAAAATCCTTTTCTGTGGGAGCAAAGTGTCCTATGGGGGTCCTGCAGACCTTCAGGGGCTGTCAGCCTGGTGCTGGAGAGGATTTGTCCTGGAACCCTTAGCTGTGAGAGTTTCAGGCTGGCAGGATGAGGGCTGGGATCTGCCAAGGCTGACCCAAGAGCCCTTTCTATGATGCAGTGTGGGGACCTCAGACTCCCAGATCCAGCTCTTTCCCATGCAGAGAAGTGACCAGGGGAAAGATTTTCATTTTCACCTTGAGCAAGATGTTACTCAGTGTTGAGGTGGTTGTGTGTGGGTTTTGGTTTTATGGTTTTTCTTTCTTCTTTGTTTAAAATACAAGGTTCTCTTCCTGCCAATCTCAGTTTAGCATTTTTCCACACCATTTTTCTGAGGCTGGGAGAGCTGGAACTTGCAGGAACCAGTTCTACTTGATACTGCTTTGAATATCTTGAGGTTAAGAAACACATAAAATGAGGATTTATTTATTACTTTAAAGGCCTATAATGGGGAAAAAAAAAAGGTGGTGAAGGGCAGTTTTTAGATGGGATTCTATGACTTGATAACACCTTCAATCTCTATGAGTTCTCTCATGGGTTAATATTTTCATACAAGTTAAAACTGTGCAGTTCAGACAGTAAAATCCAAAAGTCATTATAGAAGAGGATAAATCTAACTTCCGACCTTTAATTTAAAATAAAAAAAATGTCCTAGGGGGAGTTTAATCGTACTGTGTTAATCACTTTCATTATCACTGATATAAGCACAAGACTTTGCAGAGTTCTCTAAAGAGCAACTTAGGGATGTGCCATCAGCTTTTACAGTTTTGGGCTGCTTGTTGTAGCCCCTGTGAATATGCTCTGTGTGTATCTTGGCTCTTTGGGGATGCAACTCGTACTTTATTTCTTCCTCCCTCTAACACAGAGCGCTCTTCCAGGAATTGCCTTAATGACAAAACCTCGAAGGATCCACCAGAGTGGGAATTTTGAGGATTCTATAAAAATTTAACAGAGTTCCACAGAAATGGCTTGAAAAACCCCAGATAATTGGACTCTGTCTGTGGGGGGTTTAACCATATAAAATAGGTCTCTTGCGGGAACGTAAGTCTCAAACTCTATGGAATATTTTCCTGTAAACTGTAGCTTTTCCTGTTGAGATCCTGAAATTCCTCACTGTTCCACGTGGAAGGAAACAGAGGTATTTTATTCATAATCTCCTTGGCCCTTTCAGACTCAGGGTGTTCTGAACTGGACTCTGCAGCAGAAGCCTCTTTTCAGAGTGTATTTTTTTCCCTGACTGAGACAACTCCAAGAGCTGCTGTACCAGAAACGCTGTGCAGAGCCCCAGAGCAATACACAACGTGCTGGAGTCGAGGCTGCCTTCCAACACCCAGCACTCAGTAACACTTTTCAAGTGCTGTTTGAATTCTCTTTTCTGCTGAAGCCTGGAGAATTAAGACTTTCAGAAACGGTTAATCTCATGTGAGTGGGGATGCACGTTCCCCTACAGCCAGGGGTTCTAAGGCAGGACACAGTGATGTTCAGCTCTGCAGGACTCAGGAGGTGTTTAGGCTGTACCCTCACCAGCTGCAAGCAAGGTTAGCCCTGCCAGGCAGGGATGATGGCTAAAATCCAGTATCTGTAAATTTTAGCACTATATAGAGTATCACTCAGATGAGCAACACTAGAAATATGTAAATGTTCTGCAAAAGCTGAATTTTAGTGCTGTGCTATTGTGCTTTTTGGTGGTTTGTTTTTTTTTTTCCCTTAAACCCCATTTGGGGCCAGTCTTCTCACTGGTGTGCATCGCTCTGACTTTGTGAAGCTGCTCTAATTGAAAGCAGCAGAGAATCTGTCTCTCTTGTGTTACGTTTAAAATATTCATACAATTAAACAGTGCTTTGAAGTGCTCCGGAGCTAGATGCTCTCTGCTTTACTTTGGGTGGTCAGGAGATGAAAATGGAAATGTTTTAATTGGATTTGGTCCTAAGAAACTGTGCCATGTCCTTGTTGGAATTTCCTTGCTAAGCAATACTACACCTTCTTCTCTCAGCTCGGAGCAGTCGGCCCTGTGCAGAGGGGACCAAGATAAATGGTTCATTTTAATCATCTCCACTTCGGAGTGAATTAGGAAGGAGGGGCAGGTTTTATTCACTGAGCTCTATTACTCCACAGAGAAGGATTTGTACCAAGGAAAGGACCCAAATATATCTTGGCTGTAGGACAGGTTTGGATTTGTTTGTTTGTTTTGTGGGTTTTATTTTTGTTCTGTTTTTTTTGCAGTGGAAAAAGCCCATTTACTCCAATGCACAATGAGGCGCCATTTTCTGATGTGGAATATCTAAAGGTCAGAGAAAGCCTTGCTGCTATAAAGCAATGGCTTATGCACTTACAGAATGTGTGAGCACAAGAATTTCCTCTCTGCACCCCGAGCTCCAGCCCAGGTGCAGGCAGGAGCTGTGTGCAGGGAATTGGAGCTTTGGAAAACTTCCCCCCGTGGCTGTGCCTCTCAAGAAACTGCCATCACTGGTGACACAGCATTGAATTTTAAAATCTGTTGGGCTTGTGGATGGGTATGTTTGACATACTTGTCTCATTTCAGATTAATTTACAAATCATTCAGTCTGTTTTCGCAGAGCTTTCACCGAGTTGTCACATTCCCAGGCTTTGTTGGGTAACATTTTGTTGGTGATATACCTCCGGCATGGCTGGGAAATAACAGCAGATGAAACACATGTAGCTTTCACACTTTGACAGCAGCAAACATTGATACTTTTCACAAAAAGTTTGGGTTTTTTTCCTTCTGGAGTCCTAAAAAATTATGTGTATGTGTGTATATATTAAAATAGTATGTGTATATATACCTAAGTGATATTACATATTATGTGTGTATATATACATTAACCACTTGGTGATGTTTCTGGAAGGTTAGATGGCATTGTAACCACTCAGAAGTTTACTTCGTTTGAAGTTTAAACTGTAAATCTGCAGGTAACATTAAATCCACTGACTTTAGTCACCAAATGAACTTGCCCCTCAAATGTCTCTTTCTGTGACACTCTCCTTCCACTGCAGGTCTGTTTTCTGATTTTATTTTCCTCTTTCATCTTTCAGCTGCTTATCTGTCCTTCCAGATTCATTACCTGTCCTTTCCTTTCTCCTTACTTCTTTTCTTCTCCTGCTGTGTTCCCATTTTTAATGATTTATTTCACTCTTTATTTTATAATGTTTATATCTGCAGAATGAACTGGTTTTATAACCCCCCAAAATGAATACTATAATTTATTTTCCTCACAGAGTTAAGGTGCACTGCTGCTGAACAGTCTCTTGCTGGTAGTGATGCACGCCCTGGCTCTGATGCCAGGTGACTCCACTGCAGTTCCAGCCCCAGCTTTGGGCAGTGTCAGAGCCAGGACTGGATGATGCCTGCAGAGAGGTGACCAGGGAGGGGGAGGAACTTAAACAGTACCCATTCTGAATCAGATCAGTCATCCTTCCATCCCCAGCTCATGCCTTAAACAAGGTGCTTAAGCAAGACTATGAGCTGGGGGACATGGGGAGCAGCACTTCCCCAAGCATCCAGCTCCTCTGCTCCTTCTTGCAACCAGAATTTGGTGATTTTCTAAGCAGCAATTGCATCTTCATCATCCCATTTAATAGCCATTACTTGCTTCTGTCTTCTATAAATTTGTCTAATCTGCCCATGAATTTATTTATCTTTCAGTCTCCATAATTCCATGGCAGAGAGTCACTCAATCATGCACAGTGGTGGAAAAATATTTCCTCCTGACTGTTGTAAACCTGTGGCCTGGTCATTTTGCTGGGTTCTTTTAAGTTCTTGAAGTGTGGCAGAAGGCCACACAGGAACATGCAGTGCTGGGTTTATTGCGGGTTATGGGCTTCAGTTCAGTGTTAGGAACCTTTTTTCCTGCTCCTCAAGGCAGAAACACCTCACTGCCTGAGGTGCAAACCAAAGTCCATAAATGCATAAGCATTAGTGAGGGGGTGCATGAGGGCTGCAGAAGGTGCATAAATCATTCAGGGTATTTTTAAATAATAGCATATCTCAGTACATTCATCTCCCCTGAGTTTGTTCCTCAACCCCTAAGTACATTTGACATTCAGAGTTAATCACACCTTCCAGTCCAAAGACAGAGCTCAGAACTATCTTGGAAGGGAGCTGCAGCTCCCCCGGGCCCAGGCTGGGGACCGACGGGGGCCAGGCAGAGCCAAGGCTGGGCTGATGTTGTCGATTATGGCACTTAAACGGTACCAGCTTCACAGCATCCCTGGGAAATCCCACTGGCTGCTCCCCTGGTCACCCCTGTGCTGGACTCTGTGTTTCTGCTTTTCCCTCCCTTTCTTTTAGCACCGTTACTCAGGTCACTGAGCAGAGGATGGGAATAAGTCAGTTTGCATGATGGTCCAGTGGCCTGGAGTCCACCCCATGGGGGTCTTAGTTCTCGTCCTGCATCCCTGACCTCTGGTTGGGATTTTTGGAATTGTTTTCTTACCTGGCCTTGTGTGCAATGAGAACTGTTTTGTCTAAATGCAAATGAAGAAACATTTGGAAGCCAGAAGGAAAGAAAGCTACCTCCAGGAACAAGACGTGATTCCTGGTGGTTTTCAGCTGGATTTTATCAGAGGACAGGTTTGCCCTGTTTGACCACGCAGGTCCCAGCCATTGTGATGTGGTTTGATGGCAGAGGCAAAATGCACATCTCCCACTTGGCCATCCACCAACACTGGGCTTTGCTGCCAGTGGCATGAAAGAGAGACAGCGGGGAGAGCAGCAGGAGGCAAACAGTGCACTCACTTTCAATTTAACCACGCAGGAGGAAAGGAAAGAGAGGGATGCTGAGGTGGCCTGCAGTGCTTTGTGGAAGGGAACATCTTTTTCCATTATCCATGTCTGCTTTGTGCAAAGTATCAGGAGTCCCAGTATGCACTCCCCAATATCCCACTTATGCCACCATAGATCAGCTTAATGCACAGAAATGTTACCTGACAGGAACAGCTTATTCAACACAGCAGATAATTGCTGGGTGCTCCATTCAACCCACAAACCCAACCCTGGGAATCCTCAGTACTTTGGCTGTGACCCTTGGGAGTGATTTTAAAACTCAAATTCTCCTTTATCTCTTCCTGCAATTAGGAATAAGAATTATTTTCAGGAGCCATTCAGGCTAAAGATCCAGTCTGCTAAGAGACTTGCAAGGAAAACACCAAGGGTGTGCAACCACCTCAGGAATATGGGATGACAAAAAGAAAAGCTGTTGTGTGTGACAGCACGTAAAACCATTTCAATCAGAATTGTTCTCTGCTCTCTGTAGTCCTGGTCTGACACACATCTGCATCTCTCGGGCTAAGACAGACAAAAATTTCCTTCCAGCAAAGCCCTGCAGAGAAGGGCATCCTCAAAGCCTCATACTACAGCAGTGTCTGGCAGAGACAAACTCTCTTTCCCCAGTGTGGCCTCTTGATTATGTTGGTATATACTGCAAAATAAAATAAAAAGTCCCCTTAGCATCAAGGACACTATCTCCCTAGCAATTCAGTACTTACCAGCCTGGGAAGCAAGACCAGATGTGCTTTGTTGCTCTTGAAGTAGCAAAAAAATCTCTGGCTGCAGGGTTATTTACTTAGGAAAGTTGTCCATCCACTGAAAACCATAAATAATCCACGACAGCCTCTCTGCCTGACTCCACATCCCATCTCCCCTGCTTAGGTTGATTTCCAGCCAGATGAGATTCTCCTCCTCACAGCTGTCCAGCAGATTATTTTGGGCAAAGATGTGATGAACTCAGCTGGAACCACCTGCTGCCTCTTTGGTTCTTGTGTCTCCACACAGCACTTGGAACCAGACTGGGCTGTTGCTCCCGGGAGCAGGGAAGGCTGGACAGACCTGATTATAGTCAGAGACTACTGCCATCTTCCTGAGGATGGCAGCCAGACACATGCACTTTGGCACTCTGAAGGGGTTCCTGCCAGCTGTGACTTAGATTTTGGGTGATTTGTCACTGTCTGGTGGTCCTAGAGATGGGCATCTCCCACCTGCTGCAGGAATATTGGTGCCATTTAATGCTGCATCTCCAGCTCTGGTGTTTGGGTGCTGGTAGAGATTAACTGAGTTCTGATTTCAAAGAGATGAATGATGGAGAAGGGGAAAAAGCAAAACATCATGGTTTGATAAGATGTTGTACCCACATAAATTTCTCGTAATCTCTGGTAAAATTATGATACTAGAAATGACCTGATTGTTTCTGTCTGAATATCAATTCCTTTCTCATGCCTGATGCTCAGACATGGCCTTTTCTTGCCTACATACGTATGCATCTGCTCAGATGGCACAAAGCCTACTTGCATGTTGGCAACATACCTGTTGCACTGGGAGAAAGTACCTCTTTACACTTAATTACCTTCGATGAGGAGAACGGCCAAGAGGGGCAGAAACAGCCTCAGCCTTCTCTTCAACCTTTGCTTCTGCCTTTGCTGTGTCTCCCTGATCTTCTGCTTAATGTGAGAGACTTATAAAGGTTGTTGTGAAGAGAAAGAAAATAATATTTTCTTCTCTCCAGATAAAGTAATGGCTTACACTCCAGCAAGGAAGATTCAGACTAAATAGGAGGTAAAACTTTCTAATGGCAAGGATGAGGAGTTCCTGGGGAGGCTGTGGGGATTCCACAGCTGGAGGCCTCCAAGCGGAGGCTGGATAAATATTTATCAAATGTGCCACAGCCATGGTTGAGCTTTTGTGGGGGAAAGGACTAGAGAGAGTAAATTGCTGAGATGCTGAGATTCTTTCCAGCCTTTTGATTCTATGAAGCAGGCAAGAAAATTTTCATAAAAATAAAAAAAAAAAAAAAATGGAATCCTCCACTTCTGCTGCTCATGCTGCTGCTGCAGGGCGCAGAGTCAGGATATGAATTACCTCTGCCAGGAAATGTGAGCTGAGCAGAACAGGACAGGACAGAATATGCTTTCCCAGCCAGTACAAGTGGTCAGCTGTGATGTTACACAGTGGATCAGCTGAGCTCTCTGAATGTCTTTACTGCCAGTCCTAAACCCAGCAACAGGGCACTAACAGGGAACAGAAGTTCTGGTCTTTGTGTTCATGTGCTCGTATCTTTTTCTGATGTTGCCTTAACTTCCTGGGATGGTTAAAGCCATCCTTAGGAAACACAATTGACAGTTACTTTCTGAATTTACCTTTTGCTTCTCTTTGCACTTAAAACTTCCTGCTTTGGTTATTTTAAGTCCTATATGCACCTCCTTGGTCTGCTCACACTGTACTTGTCACAGTAGCCCCATTTTGTATTTTGCATGGGCAGCTCATGTGCTTTGCCTGGCCAATAAATCTGAGACTGAGGATGGTATCAAAGCTCTAAAACATCTTTCTGTCATTACCATGGAGAAATGGCTGCTGGGTGGACAACAAAAGAGGGGAACCCATTGGGCTGCCTCAGGAGCAACCAGAGATGTTCCCTTGACATCTCAATCTGCCTCCCTGTCCTGGGAGGGCAGAGCCAGCAGCTGGCCCAGCACACATTCCCCCAGCTCCCTGGGGCAGCTGGACCATCTGCTGCCTGTGAGGGAAGGAGCTAAACCTCTGCTTCTTGCAGGGAGAACAATTGCCAGGTAGGGGGGAGATGGTTATTTTCACTCCACAGCCTGGTATCCGAGGTGTGGGTGGCAGGATAAGGATGCACCCCAGAGTACAGAGAGCCCAAATTCCACACTCACTGAAGCACTCCCATCCATAAATGTAGGAGGTGGTTTATTTTCAGGGAGTTGGCACAAAGGGAGCCTGTGGAAATTCACTCAGCAATCAGCACTTGTTTTTGGCAATGGCTGTTACCATAGCAGATGAGGCTTCTATGACCCCAAGACCATCCATCTTCTCGAACAGGGAAGATGCTGTGAGCACAGGGTGAGGTAACTGGGTTTTTTCCATTATTTTTCCATGGTCCCAGCTGCTCACCAACGGCTGTCGCTCTTCTCTCAGTTGATTTGGAGCCAACTGCTTCTCATCCGGATCTTATTTCACCTGGAGAATGGCACTTTGTGGGTAAATCTGTGTTAGTCACAGGTCTGAGGAGAAGAGAGGAGCACTTTGAGGTCAGCAGGATGCTGGAAACCTGTGAAGATTTGCAAATTTTTCTTTAAACTGACAGCCCACTCATGCGGATGTTGTCATTGCTGTAGGTCATGAATGTATCCTGTCAGGGTGGGTGCCAGCCTGCAGGGATCCTGATTTGGGACTGAATTAATGGCAGTTTTCTGGCCTTGGGTTTGGCTGTGTACCTGTGTCCAAAGAGTCCATAATATGGGCAAAATGAGCAGTGCAAAATAATTAAGGGTAATGAACTTCTGCTTTATGAGGAGGGTCTGGATCTCTCCATCAGGAGAGAAGAGAGTATGAGGAAATACAAGTGACTTGTACAAAATCACAGATCCAGAGCGAACTGAACTCAGGACGGTGGTTCCCAACATCCCAGAGCACAGGGAGTAACTGGTGTGGGAGATGGGCTCCAGGGAGGTGCTTCTCATGCTTTTGTGACCAGGATTAGCAGTGCTTGGCTGTCTGGTGGCAGCCACCAAAGCTTTGCTGAGAGAAGGAAAGAACTTTCCTACTTTGTCAGACAAACAGGGACAAGCTGGGCAGTTCTGGGCCGGATGGGAGTACTGGGCCAGCAGCTGACAAAACCAGTATGGTCTGTATTGGGTGGGCGTGGAAAACACTCAGAAGTAAAATTTCTAGGGGAGGAGCCTCCAAACTTTGCAGTGCTCATGTGAAAACCAGTGCTGGAGGCTAAACACATAGAAACATAATTAATGACGAAGGTGGATGCCATACCTCATAGGATAAGTGATGGGAATGCAAGCTGAAAGCTTTCACTGTGGCTGTGTGTGGTAGATCTGTGCCAACGCAGCCAGTGATCAGTGTTCACAAAGCTGGTCTTGAGTCTGTTCTTAACTTCACAGTGCAGACACACAGGGAGCCCATCCTCAAATGAACCTGCCATAGCACCACGTTACTGCCTGTGGATGAGTTCCATGCAGGCAGCAGCACTGCCGCTTCAACAGAAGAACCTACAGCTTCAGGGAGATGATGTGTTGCATAGCTCACCTGCTTTAATATTCACTCCCTGAATTGCTCTCTTGGATGTGTTAATTCCAAAAGCCTTTGTCTGCGGTTCTGCTTTTCTCTCACAAAGCCAGGAAAGAATAAATAACAGTGTAATGCAATGTGCAACAGTATAAATGCCCTCCAAAGAACAACTGCTGAGACTGTTGACATGAGAGTTTGTAAGAGAAACAAAGGAAAATATGCTGATTCTGTTGCTTTGCTGCCTTACTCATGCTGTGCCTGTCTAAATGTTATTCCAGGGTTTCACTGCTCATGGTTTTCCAGTGTTTCACTGAGGAATACCTGTCATTGTTGAAGTTATGCTGGTGAACCTCAGGTTGCAGGGTAGGAGGACTCACCCCTCTTCTATCAGCCTTCTGTCTAAACACGCTTTAATGAACTACAGACAGTAGGTGAGAAATCTTACTTTGTTTCACAATATTCTGCAATTATTAAGAGGAGGAGAGAGATACACAAACCACCCCTGACTGCAGCACAGGGACAGCATCACCCACCCACCTGTCAGTTCTGCTCAGCATCGCCCTGAGGGGGGATCTGCCTGCTGGAGGCACCAGTGGGGCTGGATCCTCACCTGGTCAGAACTGGTGTGGGACCTCTGAGAACTGGTTCACAGCCAGGTCAGAATCCAGGAGGAGGTTGGTTTCAGAAAATAGTGTAAAGATATTTGACACTTATGGGGGACTTAGTGAGGAAGATCTGTATCATCCCCACCATCATCCTTGAATGGAAGAAGTGGAGGCACAGGAAAGGGTTTAATCCAAGGTCACAGACTAGGCTGGGACTGAAAACAAACTTGGAGCCCAAGTCTGAGCATGGCTTGTTAGGTCAAAGCAAGACTGCTCCCTAATTCCTCAAATGCATAAGGAGCCCGTAATCTTACAGGGCTGCCCCACTCATGACGCCTTGTTCCCCCAGACTGTTGTGCTTCTCATTCATGTTTCACTGCAGAGCTAAATTCCAAGTGACATATATTTAAAAGATCAGCTGTGGAGGGGTTAACATATTAATTCACTTTAGAAGTGCATTCTCATGATGGCTGTGAGACCCCTGAGTCTTCTTTGCTCTGAAACTGTTCATGTCTGGAGAGCTGATGGTATTGGATAAGCGCATTACAGCAGAAGAAACTCCCTTGCAATTAACGACAGGAGATTAATAAAAGAGGAGCTTAAGGTGGTCGGTCCTCCATGCTCTCAGCCCTGGTGACAGCCAGTGCCATCACATCCAGGGGTCTCAGTGGAACCTTGACCCCTGATGGGCTGCAAGGAGCAGATGTTCCTAAGGGAACCCACGGAGAGGATCAGTCACCCCCCCCATGGAGCAGCAGAGAGTAATGCAAGGGCAGTGACGGAGTTTTGGAGCCACCTTTCCTGTTCCAGCTAGGTGTTTGCTTAACACCCACAGTCTCTCTTTCCCATTACATATTTTTATCTTCCCACTTAATTATCGAAGGCTTTAAAAAGTGGAGCAAGGCTTAACTCCAGAGACAGTAATGATAATAATAACTTGGCTTTTATCCGGTATTTTCCTGTGGTGGGAAGCGCAGGGCTGATCCTTAGTGCTTATCGATATTGGTTACCCTCATGTATCAGTCTGGGAGTTTATCAGGGTGCAAAAGCATTTGGTCAATAATCTCCAATTAAAACCACCACGGAGCAGCACATTGCTTGGATGCAGGCAGTCAGACCAGGGCGGTTTGGCAGAGCTAAACGGGGTCTGGCCTCACAATCTGCTTCTGAAGCAGAGGGGCACAAAGCAGCAGAAACTTCAGGCGAGTCAAATGGGTTCTGAAGATTTACTGCAGAGAGGTTTTGGGTACTTGGCACAGGGTAGATGTCGAGATTTTGTAGTCTGACTGCCCAGGTAGATGTACCCAGTGGCATTTTTGCACACCTGGTTGTCTCTCTTCAAGTGGGATCTGCAGAAGTTTCATGTCGGGTGAGATGAATCCAGAGCTCAATAATGTGTGTTGTAAGCTTTGGATAACCCCCAAGCAGGCTGAATGTTTCTGCCATGGGGCAGTTTTACCACAGCCTCTGACTGGGAAAGAAAATTCCTCCAGGCCTTGGAGCAGCTGCTGTCCTTCCTTCCCTTAACCTGGCCACTGCTTGGGAAAAAAGGGAGCAGTCCCTGTGCTTGGAAGTGGGCTGGTATTTAATGGCTAAGTGGTCCATCTAGGGATTACCTTTGGTTGGGGAGGATTCTTGATCAGCCCTGAAATAGACAGATACAAACTGATGCACAACAGGCTTCCAAAGCCCCTGTGACAGCTGAATTAATTGCACAAAGCTGCTCACAACAGCAGCACCTGCACATGTAAAACTGAGTGGCAACTCCTGTTAACAGCACCTGGCAGCTTCAATAAAGTGTCAACAATCCATGCAAAGGTTATTGGAATTAAAGGGAATTACAGAATTGGTTTTAAAAACTTAATAAGCTCATGAACTCAGAAGATGGGATACACAGACCCTTGTTTTCAAAGCTGTTCTAGTGCATCCTTCTGGCAGAGGTTATTTTTTTGACCATCTGTGAATGTTGAGCACAGACATAAGGCTCTTGGCAAACTCCTTTCACTCTTTCTTAGACCAACGTTGTTTACAAGTTCCATAGGAAGAGAAGGAAGTCTTCAGAGAGAAAAAAGGTAACATTGGGTGTGGGTGATGCAAAAGTCCACATCACTTCATCACAGGAATTTTGTAATGAATTCCAGGGACTTTACAAGCATGTCATTTGTGTCATCTGCTTATAAAGAAAATACAGCACAGCATCCAAAAAGGACATCTTTTTAATAGGTTTTGTTGAACTCCAGACCTGTATAAGAAGCCTAACACCCCTTAAATCAAGGGAATTTTTACCGATGATCAGTAGGATTTCATCTATTAACATCTACCTGATTCTAAACTGAGTTCTGCAAACTTTTTATCAGCCAAGCTGGTTTTAGTAGCAAAGGGACTGTCCTTCCTTCAGAGGCTGCTTTTCTTCATAGAGACAGCAGAGATGAATAAAGGCTACTCACTGAGGGAGAAATTCCCTGAAACTTCCCACATGCTTCCAAACCAGGTTCCACCATTCCTTTCTCTGCTATATTAAATACC
>WEKY01016210.1:2260-15193 GCA_013390045.1 Picathartes gymnocephalus
TAATTTTGAAAGAAGTGAAATACACTGAGACTATTCAGTGCACATATTAAGTGTATGCTTATCCTAGCAGGGCATGTCACAAACCTCAAAACAGCAGGAACACTTTTATCACACAATAATATTAACCTAATCTTGATTTTTATATGTTTATTATGCCAAAGGTGAAGTAGAACAGTTTTGGAAAACTAAAAAATACTGGGGAGGTTGAAGATTTGACTCCTAACAGTCATTTAAGAGTGAACACACCTGTGCAGCTATTAATGTTCCAGTTTCTGTTCACAAAAGGGAACCTGAACATAAGAGAAGTCTTCACCTTCAGTTTTCAACACACACAGTCTGAAACTTCATCTCCTTCAGAACAATCAAAAGCATGAGTTTTAGTGCATTCTTACAGATCTGATTATTTTTATATATTTATAGTGATTGCAATTAATCCTTAAACTGTCAACTGAGGACTAAAAGAAGGGACTTTGACTACTACAAATATATGCATGTACAAGTAAAAATAAATCTGTATTTTCTAAATTAAAGTCCTGAGATTCTCTCTCTAGTAAGTTGTGCAGTATGATAGATGTCACTGCTAACATCGGGATCATCCATGTTTCAAAGACATATTAGTTTTACAGACCCTGTAGAATAAAAAATTATTGAAAGACCAAAAATAATATAGAAACAACACCTCATATTAACAGAAAATCTTTACTTCATAAAATAAGCTCAGGTTAGAGATGTGAGGGAAAAAAAAAAGAATTGACAACTAGTTAATACCAGTGTACATTTGAGCAACATTTGCAAATAAAGAAGGTAATTTTCTGCACAACCTTATGAACAGTCAGTTAAATACGGGGATAGTTAACTACTACATTTAGAGTAGCAAAGCTGTTTCCTGAAGGTTACATTTTTACAGATCTTATCCATTTAAGCTGATGATAATTTCTTGCTCCTTTCTGATAGCTTGATTTTTAAAAGCAAATCCTAACCACTAGAGAAGTGACATACTTGAGCAACTGCAAGAGTAGCAGAAACAAGAAACCCAGCTAGCTCTAAGGAGGTTAATGACACAACTGACATATAAGAGGATTTACTCATCCGTAAATCCCCATCAGTCCTGCGGTGGGTATGGGAAAGATCAGGCTTGCAAAACTTTCTCCTTTCCGTAATCTGTTCTTCCTCTTTCCAACTCTCACCACATCAGTCACACTCAAAGGTTTGCCTCTTCACTACAGGGCCAAGCACTATCAAGTTTAACCAGCTTCTTAGACCAACTTACAGAAAGCCCTGCCTTCAATTCCACTCTCTTCTGTGGTAGGGTCAAAATCCTACATTACAACTTGAATTCAGCATATGACTGCCTTCATTCTGTCACTCTTCCTTGGAATTTTTTCATGGAATCATTTTTTTTTTAGGATTTTTATAGCCACTCTCTTAACCAATATGGTATTTAGAACAGCACAGTAACAAAACCCATACAATTCATAATTGTGTTTTTAAAGTCTAACAACTCTCTAAACATCATGGTTTGTAACAAATCCAAGTGCCTTAGGAGTTTATCATTCATTGACCACTCTTGTAGTAGTGTTTTTCATGCAAGAACAGGCTTCTAAAACTTTGTTTCAGTTAAAAACTTACCAAACGCTGAACACAGTTTGTTTAATTTATAAATTACAGACCCAGAGACACTCCTTCAGAAAAGTAAGTTGCTGTGTAGGAATGTGTGAAAGAACTTTCATCTTCCTGAAAGAACATACTATTCTGAAACATTAATTTCAGGAAAACTGAAATTAATCTGGTCACTATCATCAACAGACTGTAAAAGAACTACCAAAATGCTCCATGCCACAATGGAAGAGTATCAGTCACTGTCCCTATATACCAGCTCTCCTCCCCACAATCAGACATCAGACTCAAGATCCAGCAAACTTTATCTCAAGGCCATTAAACAGACATTATTTCTTTATTCAACTGACAGTTAACAGGAATGGCTGGAGTCACCACATTACCTAAGTAAACACAAATGCTCGTTTTGAATTCAAAAAATGCTCATTCATTTTTATCTCCAAGTTATTTTCTTCACCAGTATCAATGTAATTCTACTGAGGAATTACAATCTTTCCATTCAAGTATCAAATGCCATCATGCAAGATAATCAAACAGCCAAGTAAAACATAAGCAGCAAAAATAATTCTTAGTAGTTATAAACACTTACTATTCTATCAAGTGTCTGAACAGTGCATTTCAACTGCATTTCTTAAGGAGGTTGAATAATCCATGAAACATGTTTGAAAACAAGCTCCAAAGACTTTCAGGCAGTCATGTTCCTAAAAATAATTTAAGGAAGCTCTGCAAACAAACACAAATTAAACTAATCATCTTTACAATTCAGACTGACAATATAAATATCCTTCCTTGAAGAACTCCCTGAAGTTCGAGGCATGGAGTAAAACTAATAATCCTACATCTAGTTTCTTAACAGACCTTCTATGGAATTTCGTCTCACATCAACTTTTTCCAATAAATAAAATAACAATATAAGTGTTCATATGCCCTTTACAGAAAAAAGTTTATATAAGATGTTAGGTGATTACCCATTCCATGATGTGTTTATCCAGCTGCATGCTGGACATTTTGTCCAGAAGAATTCTGTGAGAGACAGTATCAAAAACTTAAATACAAAAAGATTACATCGACTGGCAGCCCTTGATCGACAAGGTGAGTTACTTGGTCATAGAAGGAAATCAGGTTTGAAAAGCAGAACTTTCCTCTTATGAAGTCATGCTGGCTGTGACCAGTGACTGTGCTGTCTTCCAGGTATTTTTCATTGGCTCCCAGAATAATCTCCATGATTTTACCAGTCACTGAAGAGAGACTGACAAGCCTGTTGTGACCAGGGTTATCCTTCCTGAAAACTGCGATGTTAGTCAGCTTCCAGTCAACTGGTACCTCTCCAGATGTCAGCCAAAAATTAATATTTTTTTCACAGATGAAAAGAATTCTTACTGGACTATCATTTGGTAAGAAATTATTGCAGGTTTGCACTTTTAAAATCCATTAAGTCATGGTATTTTCCAAATGTCTGTGCTGGAAAAAACCCACAACACAGCTTCAACACCAATGACAAACACTGATTCCTGCCAAAAATATCAGCTACCAACTCTAAGTATTTCCTCCGTCTTGACAAGACTGTATACAGCATTTCCTATGTCAATTTGCTATTTTTAAACATTTTGTACATTATTCCAGTATGAACTGCTTAAGAGAAGCAATGCTGGTGAGCAGTACCTTCTCTGCAGAAAAACTAATGAAAACAGACAGACAAGCTTGTGGACAAGTATAAGTCAAGTCACCAGGTTCGGCAACCAACAGCAAAATACCCTGTAGCCACAGATTAGATAGTGTTTCAAACACTTGAGAAATACTCTTGGCCATCACAGGCCATGACACCACAGTGCAGCATGGATTCTGAAAACATTTAGCATCATCAATGATGTCATCTATTAATGAAATGTTCTACATAAAGTAATGCTAAAATAATGCCTAAAGAAATATCACTTGACTTTGAAGTCTCCGAAGTAGCTGTCTGTCCAGATCCAAACTCCCATATTTAACCATGCCGCAATAATAAAAGATTTAAAAGAAACTGCTGAATATGCTTTTATCTTCTCTCTATATTACTGAAATACAGATAGTAAGGGTCCTGAAGATAGGTCTGCAATTTTCACATAATGCAATGGAATGGTCCCAGCTTAGAGCATAAACTGATTGCAAAGCACAGACTGAAGTGCAGCGGAACCAGAACAATTATAAGGGAAATTCTTCAAGGAAGGTCAGGATTACTTTGCAATTGAGTCTTAGAATTTACACTGCAAGGGTTCTTGTACATTTTCTTCTAACTTCCAAGAACAGCTTCTGGCCCTGGACAGGCATATTCAGCTACTCACCAACAAACTATCAAGCTACTTGTACTTTGATACTTGCTATCAATAACCTGAGGTCTCTGCTTTAGTTATTTAAACAAAAAGGTCATTGCCTGTCTTAGTAGACCCCAGTTATGTTGACTTCATTTCACCTATTACAGTAGAGATAAATGAGAAGGGAGCCAGTGTTAACAGAGCCATTCTTAAGAATCCCTAAGAACCAAGAAAATTCTTAGTTCCCTCAGTTCCAAGGGTCCAGTTCTTCATTTAAGTCTGATGTCTTAAGAAAAAGGATGGGAAGAACATACAAACTTAATAGGAGTAGATTAGACTACAGACTAATAGATGGCTTCTTGTGAATCCATTTCAATTTCCTCTGTGTCTCCATGTAGAAAGAACTCATAAATTTTCTTTGCATAAAAATTATTTCAGTATGTTTTACACTTACTGCCCGATTATTTCTCTGGCTGTTGTACCAAAAGAAAAAACAAATCTAGAAAACGAAAGATCAAAACAAAACATTAACACCCAAAAAAATATTCACACAAAGAAAACAATAAACAACAACAAAAAACAGTTACCCAGCTTCACACATATATCTATCACACTATTTACACACTGGGATCCCATCACTGGGATTTATACTTTTTAAGGTGAAGTTCCAGTCTGCTGTGTCATACCCCTTAAATAAAACAATTTTCTACTATAAATTAAAAAACCTCTGAATAAGTCTAAAACCCAGTGCACCTAATAAGGCTGCCTCTCAGACTGCTTTCTGATTTAGCAAGAAGACTGAATTCTACACAGATCAGTCTTCAAGATGTTATTTCCAGACCTCAAACGGGTTTTATGTCAAATTTTCAGCATTCTTTTCTAAACTGTTACTAAACAATGGGACATTATATTGCAATGTTGATTCTGCTTGTTCTGCACAGATCACAAGACAGAAATCACTTTCCAATTTCTGTATTTATAGGCCTTATAGCAAGTATAAAGCCAAGGATCATTCAAGGGTTTTATTAATTTCTTTTAGCAGGAAATTCACAGAAGTCATGGAAGAAAACACTCAGCATGACTATTTCAGCACAAGTTCATCCTGAGTTGCAGTTGCTCATTCTGTCATTATCATCTCTATTTTTTGCATGCCTCCTAAATGCATGAATCTTGCAAATAACATCTTTGAAACAAAACCCAAAAATAGTTACACACCTTAGGCCACCACTATCTAGAAAGATTCACACAGAGTGCTTTAAGCTGCTTGGCATTTTTGGAAATACATTTTGCTAGTAAAAGAAATTTCTTTCCAATAAAGTCACAACTACAACCAGTAGGACTAATTATATGTATATACACCAAAAGACAGTATTTGAACTTAGTAAGATTAAAAATATCTTTACTGTCAGCACCACTATATTGACACATTATTGCATTAACATGAAGCTACTTTTGACAAAGTGCCACATTTGGAACTTCGTTAGATACTTAATACGAAATAGAAATTAGAATATTAAGCTCATTCTCTTTACTATTACTAGCATTTGTAGTACAAGAGCACATAAATAAGAGTGAAGTTGTATACTTCGTAGTGTGCCAGGTTCTTACTATCACTATAGAGCCGGAAAGGAAAGGGAGGAATTGCAGTGTGGCAAACATCCTCAAGAATGTACACTTCCTTTCCAAAACCAGGAATACCTATTTATTATTTACAAATAATGAAGAAAGTATAATCCATAGCAGACTGTGAACACAGTGATCTGAACTGACCTAGGCTGTTCTAGTGATGAACACTCATTTCCGTGTTCATCAGCTGTAGGCCAGTACAACACATTCCCAAGGGATCATAGAAAGCAAGAGCTACTAAAGTGTTTGAATGAAAGAAGTCATACATATAAATATATATACATATATATAAAAGAACAGAATCTTACAGTGTAGAGAGCTTTGCATTAAGGCAATGGCAACACTGACAATAACAAAGTTGAATATAATCAATATAATTTTAATGGAATTAAAAGTTATGGAAGAGTAAGACAGTAAAATAAAAGTGTATAATGCAGTATTTTCAATGAGCCATGATAGACAGTTGACAAGGAGCAGGTATTTTGCACCTCCTAAACGTTAATCTGGCTTCCTGGCACAGAACATCACCAGCACCATCCAATCTACACCACTTCACCAGGGAGTTCATCGAGCCAGCAGTCCTGCCTTATATCAATACAACTGTACTAATCTTGCTAAAGATACGAAACAGAAAAGCTGTTATGAAATTTGCACATCTGTTTTAATGCCCTGCTTAAACCTTCTGCTAAGAGTTCTGCTTGCCAAAGCAGGATCTTTTCTTTTCCCAGGGTCTCAAGGTGTATTGCAGGATTCTGTTCCTGTACCCTGGGTTGTCATCCTCAAAGAATACAAACCACCACAGTTGCAAGTTAAATACTGGAGTCAAGCATTCTCCAGCTTCTTATAGTGGTCACTGGCATAAAGTCAAGGGACTTGGTTTTTTTTTTTTTCTTCTAGGAGGAGTATTATAGGACCATCAACCTCAAATTTGGTAGCAGCTAAGGAATGACCATATTTTGGGTGAAAAAACAAGGTGAATAACTGGAAGAAATTTTAGAGCAATCAACCCATTTAAAACTATATATATAATCAGAAACACCTTCAGGCATCTGGACTTCCTGGAGTTTATTCTCTCTTTCAGGATCATTTCAATCAGCATTCAAAGAAGCACACCTTTTTCAGAATGTTACGACCAACACGTGCAAGACTTTTCCCATGCACAATAACCTCAAATAAACCTAGGAAAGTACTTCATCTCTCACTAAGTGGAATTTGTTCTGAAATAATAAAAATGTATTTTTACCTTTAATTGCCAACAGCAGGCTACCTCTAACCAGACATTTTTATAAGGATACTATAGTGGATACTGCAGAAAAACCTACAGACTGCTTAAATTTGTGCTGTACCTTCAGGACTAGTCCTGAAGAACAGCCAGCTTCATAACTGGCTCTTAATACCTGTTAAGAGTTGCACTGGTGAAGGCAGAAGATATCTACATTAAACTAAGTATCTAGCTGATCGTGGTTTAGGATAATTCAAGAACAGTCTGAGTGACAAAAAGTAACCATCAGACAGGCAAACAAAGCTCTTGCAATCAGACATTTGTTTTGAAGGTACATCAAATCACTGGAGGATTCAACTTCCCCAGACACTCTCTTCATCAGTTAGGAAAAATAAATTCACCACCACTTTCTTCTAATTTCTTAAATGACAAGAAGGATCAAGAACACCCACCACTACCTCAAAACCTACTTTCAGCATGAAAGATCATTACACCCACAGATACCTCAACCCTCACATAAAATTCTCCAACGTGAGATTTCCCAAAGAGCTATTAAATATGCATAGGTATAATTGCAATGAAACTAAAATAAAATGCATGCCCAGTGTTTAAAAAAAGAAGTAATTCTTCACCAGGAAGTGTTATGTAACTTATCTGCCACACACTTCTACACGGTGCCTAGAAGAAAACCTCACCAGAGTAACTGTTATAAAATAACAGTTCTGTGCATTGATTCTAAGTAAGTTTTTTCTGCGAATAATCATTTATGAATCGGCAATTATTACACAGGAAACACTTTTATACTAAGTGTTGCTAGAAGGGAATTATTTAGAAACAATATTCCAGAAAAAGTTACACAACTACTACACTAACCAGTCCTGTACATAAACATCATAGCTATCCAGGTATTTCCTGTTCCTGTTTTCACATGGAGCTTAATGTAACTCCATGTCCTGCACTCTTTCATTGTTTTGCCTCTGTGAGGTGAATACTGCAAGAAAATTTTACAAAAATGTTAAAGATCTAAATCAAAAATGAAATTGGAAGAATGAGGTTATCCATACACAAAAAGGACGCATCTCTGCACGTTTTAATTTGGAAGTCTTGCAAAGATGCCTATGAAGAAAGACAAGATTTACCCAGACACATGGAAGAACAGACTTTCAACCTTCAGGAAACAGGAACCTGAAGTTTTATCTGAAGTGATGTGCCTGTTAATGTAGTTGACTAAACAGGTATGGAAGCCACAGTAGGGAAACCCTTGATTACGTCTAAGTGTCCTCTACCCAAAACACACAGAACTCTCAATTCAGTGCTTTAAACTTAAAAGGAAATTAACTCTACAAAACATGTAGCTGTTTTCACCATTACCCAAGAAAAATGATTAAGGAACAGAAGTTTCTGGGTTTTAACTTCTTTTATGTATGCTATTTTATACAGAAATAAGTTTGACCATAAAAAGAGGTATTAAATATTCAAATATTTTATGATGCAAATAAACGTTAGTTATTTGGACCACCAGGTACTTCTGCACCCCCCACTACAGCAAGCTCCTGAACAGTCTGCACAAAGAGAACTTAGGCAGTTTAGGTGCACATATCACCCACACATCTCGTGGCATTTACAACTACCACAAATAAGAATGCTGACCAACTTTTTACAACCTACTTCATTTTGCTTTCAGTCAGTGCTGATCAAGTATCTCTTGGGCTTTTTTAAGGAATGATTTAGATTTAGTTAAGCTAATTTCATAATAAATATGGCAATTCACCTGTAAGATTCAATGAAATAGCAGTTTATCAATTAATCATATTTCCAACTTCAACTATCTAGAATGCAATCAATAAACAATCATGTGATTAAAATAAACTGTGCATTTCACAGCAGCAGCATCTGAATTTCCTCCTTAACCTTGCCTATTATATCACAATTAATGCCCCGATATCAATCAGGGTTTGTTTTTTAAGAAAAACAGAATTAAAACAGCATCAAAACAGTACTAAATATACTGTCAAACAATCAAATCAAAGCATTTTCCTGCCCATGGCAGAGAAGTTAGAACTAGATGATCTTTAAGGCTCCTTCAAGCTCAAACTGTTATGTGACTCCTTTTCAAAGCTACCTCACTGGTCAAGAGAACGTAAGAACAGCTTGCCTGGTCAGACCAATAGACCAACAACCTCAGTATGCCACTCCTAACCACGGGGTAACAGGCAGTTCCATAGGACTAGCATAAAAACAAAATAATAAAGCTCACAAAACATTTGAAATCTCAGGAAGTTTGTAAATCAAAAATACAGTATCTTGGAATTTAAACATCCACAGGAAATTTTCTTCCATGAACTTATCCAAACACATTCTGACCCAAGAAAGTGTTAGCATTTACAATAGTCCCCTGCACAAAATGCCACTAATTCCTGAAAAGTCAGGGTTTTTAAAAAATACTTATTTTTACTGTATGCTCCCTAGTTGCTGAGACACATGGTGGCCAACAAACTGAAGACCATTCTACAACACTCATAACCACTTCCACTTGCAATCTATCATCAAAACAAATCATTTGCATACCAAAAGCAAGGCAAAGTCTGTTATTAAAAGAATTAGTTGTTCCTCCAAGTTTGAGAGAGAAATATTCCCAACATTATCCCCATCCCCCCTTCAAACCTGTAACAAAGTAAAACAAGGAACAAACAGATAAATATTTCAGCAATTGATTCTTGCTACACTTTGGAAATGCTGAAATACAGCATGACTGTATATACACTCTGAACATGGTCTCATTTTGTTCATGATATCAACATATTTACATATGTTATCTGAAGATACATTTCCCTATTCATTAAAGCATTTGGAAGCAGCATCTACCGGCAATTCTCTCCCAACATATTCTTGTGTGATTCTGAAGTATCAGAGAAGATTCAACCTGGTTTTCATCCAGTTCAGAAAACCTGAATAAACTGCACAATTGAGACTTCTATTCCAGACAAGCATTATCAGCCTGCACGCCCCGTAAAAAAGAGGATTTCTCGATTTTCCCCCCGAATTTGCAAGCTTCCCTATAATACTCCTTTTTGACACAACTTCATCTCCCTTAAGAGCTTCTGTAATGCATCTCTACAGTGTTCTCCTATCCAAGTTTCTTTTTTTTTTTAGGATACTATGGAGCCACTTACCATCCTGAACAAACGGTTATTTCTAACAAATACCTACCATTCAAAATGGACTTGCTGTAACTCCTCTAAAGTGCATGAATGTCTTAGGAAAAAAAGACCATTTATCTCAGCACATCAGCTGGTCATTATTGACCAACATCAAGGTCATTAGATTGGCAGATCAAAGTCACATTGCTAGAGTAAAAGTCTTTTAGTCCACTAAAAAGTGAACAGATCATGTTCATTACTTGAACAAGGCACTATGCAAGGCCAGACAGCTTATTTTCAACACAGCAACCAGTGAACACTTAAGTCACTGCAGCAGCCAGTATTACAAGGAAAGAAGGGTACTATGTTTCAAGTACTGCGCTCCTGATTTTTGACATTTCTGTACTTGATACTGGTTTGCACACACAGATTTGTCTTATGATTATGCTTCTTCACTTCTGCACACCAGCAGAACAGTCATGCAACTCGGGAGTTGGAAAGACAGTGTAAACCTACCAACATTTTAGATTCAAAGTCTGATGTAAACGTAGACCTAAGTCTACCAGTATGAGACTTCAGATCCAAAAGGCTTGAGACCCTCTGTCAGTCATTACAGCCATGGCATAAACCCCAACCCAATGAAGTAACATGTACTTTATTTATAAAAATGTGTCCTGTAGGTAGAACAACAAAAAAAAGTCATTACAAGAACCCAGAAAGAATAAACTGTTACTGCAGATCCTCCAGTCCCTTGAACTACACAGGTAAAGAAAGGGGATGGATGGATAAACCACACAGGAGGCTCATTAATTCATAACACAGATAAGAAAGTATCTTCTTCTTTGGAATAAAGAATTCTTCGATTCATAACACATAAATAAAATCACACATATTGCTAAGTCATTTGGTTTTCCACATACTTTTCATAAAGCATCGTTAGCAAAGTTATAAAGAACTTGCAATTGCCAGCACTGAGAAGTAAGGTTTATGGAGTTTACTGTCATCTTGAATGAATGAAGAAGTAAGAATGAAATTACTTGCACCAGGAGAGCTGCAGCTAAATCATCCAACACCCACTTCCATATAAATTATCTACTCTCATGCTATGGAATTACTGTTTTCCTTTCAAGCCCGGAGGCCTCAATCGTCAAAAAACTCACACGTGTACCTAACATCACACAGATTAACACTCTCATTAGTTTCAATGGAGAGAACTGTTGTTTGGGGTCCAAACTATTAGAGTTTTAGTGGCCACAAAATATGCTGTGACTTCACAACTTAAGTTATGGAACTAACAAAAACCCCCGCAGGCCTAGTAAATATCTATCTTCAAAAATATTCACAACACATTCCTGTATCAGTCTTCACCATCATACAGGCTGAGACCTAAAATCCAAAGGTAATGTCCTGCCCCACTTCTATCCCGGGCTTCCAAAGTTATAAAAAAACCAACCCTGAACACCCTGGGTGCATAGGCACCGTGCAGCAACTCTGCTGTCTCAGTCCCATGACACATGCACGCGTATGTGAATCAACACACACAATCAGGATCAGAATTGCTACCACACCTCCAGAGACACACAGACGAAATGGGATGGCCATGGACAACAAACAGCAACCACAAACAAAAAGCAGCAGAGTTGGCTACAGTGCATCAGGGAGTCTAGAGGCCACGTGAGTTCAGAGAAGCACTTTATCAGTCAGACACAACTTTCCAAGTCTCGGAACTCCTCTCCACGTTACGGTATAGCAGTAACTCGTTTTAAAGTAACAAGTCGATATCTAAAACAAGTATTTCAAGGTGGTTTTGTTTGGTAATGAATAGCACTAAGCAACTTATTTATAAACATAATGCTGTATCACTAAGACGCTAGAGAAAACAGGAGAAATAGTCAATTGCTCTCCGCTAAAAACACCCACCCATGTTCACCATAGATTTTTAAATCCAGCCATTCCACGAGGTTTAAAATGGTAAGACTAGCCATAAGTGAAGGAAACAGTGAAACCTCTTCATTTGTTTCCCTTAGTGGTTTCGGGTTTTTTTTAAATTCTTTCTTAATTATAGTTGTAACAAAACCAGTACAAATTACATGCTTATTATAGAGCCAAGAAGTTCCTAAAGAATTGCCCAGGCTCAGGTATACTTCTTGGTTCTGAAATCCAAAAGTAAATGCCTTGCAAACGTCAGCTGCTGTTGCAGTGCAATTTGACAGAATGCTACTTCAAGACCATAAACATTCACTCAGTAGAATAATCACAAAAAAATTCTTTGGAAGCAATAAAGTTTGCTAAGTTTTTTTTTACATTGTTATTATGTACATTTCTGTCCTATAAACAGATAATGGCTCCTATGTGGATACCTCACATTCAGTGGATTTTGTAATCTGTTCATAAACTGGTAATAGTCTATGCACGATTTTATTGTTACTTGCGAAAATAATAAGTAAAATTATCCTATTACTAAGAGTGGCAAGAAATGTATATTGCAACTCCAACACTTGCTCTCTATCCTGAAAAGTTATTCAATTTCCGCCCCCGAAACGAAGCTGGCCTTTTTTTTATATACTGAAATGACCACGCCGCAGACTTATCGATTCCTCACTCTTCTCAGATATTAAATCTCCAAAGAAGCGAGTCCGAAAGAAAGAGAGAACACGTTCGACCTGTCTCAAATTGCATGCCTAGCTAAGTCGTTTACTTAAGATTTACCTGAACTCCTTTTCCTCGTCCTGCCCTCGCTCGGGAGGCAGGCACTCCTGCCTCCTCCTAACTCCCTCTTTTCTCTCCAAAGCCAGAGCTCGCTGAGCTGTAGGGAGGCGCCAGTCCTCCCTCCCAGGCTCGGAGGCTCTTGCCGTCGGTAACCCGCACGGGGCCGAGGAGCCCCGGAGTCATTGTGCTGCGGGAGCCGACCGCAGCTGTCAAGGCGCAGCGCAGCTCGCCCCGCCGGCGGGGAGGGGGACAGGAGGGTCACAGCCCCGCGCCGCGGCAGCGCCCGCCCGCTCTTCCCCGGCCGCGCGCCAGGCCCCGCACCGCGGCT
>WEKY01016210.1:16107-46933 GCA_013390045.1 Picathartes gymnocephalus
GGCGGGGAGGTCTCGCCCCTGCCTGGGCCGGCCCCGGGTCGGTGGGCCGGGCGGTGTCGGGGCTGGCGGCCTGGGGCCCGTCCGGGCGGTTCCCCTCTGCCCCGGTGACAGTCGGAAGGGGCGGCGGGGCTCGGTTCTCCCCGCGACTCGGGGGTGCCGAGCGCCCTGGGAAGAGTCGGCGGGAATGCGGCCAGGCCGGGCCCTGCGTCCTAAAGCGGCGCGCAGCCCGCGCACTGCGGGTCAAACGCTTCAGTTTTTGAGACTCTGCGCGGTTTAATGGTGTGCTGAGTTTGCCTTACAAGGAGGTGGTTTAGAATAGATGTATTAAATTGTATGTTTCTAGAAGCTGGCTAATCTCTGGTCATCTTCATGATAGCTCGGTTGTGATGTGTGTAATGTATTTCCCCCTTGAGGAAAAGTGCACCATATTCGCTCTTCAAAACTTTTCCACGTGAGAACGATTTTGCAAGAAATTACTGGTCTGTTTTATCAGTGATAGCAATGCAGTGTTTGAGGCTGTAGTTTGAATATGGTGAAATTACCTCGGTTGCAAAATACTACTCTGAAATGTAATACTTAAAAATTATCGTCACATCCTATTTCAAATGATCCACGGGTCACCCATTTTAAGTAAGGTAACAGACCTGGAATTCTGTTAATTACTGAAGAAAATACTGTTAGTCACAGTACTGGTGTTTCCTTTCTTTACTAGTCTCTCCTTAGGTGTGTATTGATGCTTCAGGTAGTTCATCCAGTCCTTCCTTTCTTCTCCATTAAATCATTTCCTACAAAAATGTCATTGTCTACTCTTCCTGATTCCATACCCATTAGGCAATCTAAATCCAGCTCCTTTCCACTTCAGCTGATTTCTTTTCATTGTCTACTGACAGTACCTAATCATTATTAAAAACTGAGACTTAGCTCATAACCAGTTTAACCTTTTATTTAGCTCCAATTGTCCAGGACATTCCTCATTCCTGAGTATATGGGAGTTATTGCAGTTTAATTCAGTTACTATATTTAGCCAGCATTTTGACAACAGCAAAGGAAAACTTTTTTATTCTTTCCTTCCTCCCTTGACTTCCCTAGATAATTAAGGTTGCTTTTTAAAAAAATCTCTGTCCTGAAATTGAACAGAATTTTATTATAAAGCCACACAGACATACTTGTTTCATCTTTTTGTTGAATTGTTATGGGCACAGTAATAAACAAGAATACAAAAATTACTTTTACTGGTAAATTTAAAATAGTATGTGGTTTTATTAAAGCCTTGTCCACTGACAGAACAAAAGTAGGAAGACCAAGGGTTCTGATTACGTGTGTGGTCTTCATTTGCTACATGGTTTTGTGCAATAAATCTATAGGAAGCTCAATAAAAGTATAAAAAATACTTGTTCCTCTGCTACACCTGCTTGTGCTTCATGCCTCTATCATTCAGCCATTTTAAAATTTTCATTCATGTTTTAATTCCAGTTTAACCCATTTTGTTCTACATTTGGTGGAGAGCTTGGAGGGGAAGCCATATGGGGAGTGGCTGAGGTCACTTGGTCCATTCAGCCTGGAGGAGACTGAGGGGAGACCTCATCACAGCCAACAATTCCCTCTTGAGGGGAAGAGGAGGGGCAGGCACTGATCTCTTCTCTGTGGGGACCAGTGACAGGACCTGAGGGACCCGAGGGAATGGCCTGAAGCTGTGCCAGGGGAGGCTTAGGTGGGGTATCAGGAAAAGGTTCTTCACCTAGAGGGTGGTTGGGCACTGGAACAGGCTCCCCAGGGCAGTGGTCACAGTGCTAAGATGAGTGAGTGACAGAGTTCAAGAAGTGTTTGAACAATACTCTCGGGCACAGGATGTGACTCTTGGGATTATCTGTGCGGGGCCAGGAGCTGGACTCAATGATCTTTGTGGGTCTCTTCTAACTCAGAATATTCTGATTCTACATTTCATACACATATAAAGTGCCATTAGATTTCTGCATCCAGAAAAACAACTTGTTTAGATTTGGACAGTGCAGTACATTATTTGCCTATAGTTCAATCTAACATTTATTTTTAATTCTTGATGAAGCAGTTCTGTAAATATGTAGTCATGCCATTTCTTCTTTGCAAGATTTTATCTCTTACTTACATTCTAGCTGAGAGCCCTAGAATGTTGCAAGCCTTTCTTAGAGTGCGATAACTACAATACTTCTAAATCTGTAGACATTGACTGGAGCAGTTTTAGTTTAAGAGACATGTTTGTAATTTGAATTACAGCTGTACTGCAAGTACAATTCAGACTTAGGTTGTGTTTCTTTTTTTATAATTTATGTGTCAGATTATGTATAAATATTGGTGAAATCTGTGACAAACTAAATTCAGTGCTTGTATCTGTACCAGAGGAGTAATGAAAATGATATTTAAAATATGGTTTATATTACTGCATGTAGAATCAGCTGGGTTGGCCTTGTTGGAGGCTTAAGATCTTTTTGTCTGCAGAGCAGGTATTGCAGGCTTTGCCTCTCTGTGAGGTCTCAGCTGTTATCTGAAAAGGAGTGTCACTCAAACAGGGACAAGTTACTTTGAGATGTCTCATGTGGTTATGCAGCCTGCAGAGCTGGCGTGTCCTGGAAGCAGCTCCTGAACCATGTCAGCCTGGCACACACAGGCTAATCACGATATGAGTTTTCTCTCATATCTGTATTTATCTGCAAGAGATACTTTAATGAGGGTGAGGTCTAACACACTGTAACAGCTCATATTTAAATCACAGTAGATAAAGTATATGTCATCTGTATGCATGTCATGTTATCCTTACAGAAGATGTATTTTGTAAGGGAAGTAAAGGAGAGTGCTACTTAGTCACTCCAGAAGGTAATTTCTTTTGAAGGAAAGTTTGCAGTTTCCAGACTTTTTACGTCTTCCTCACACGATACCTTCTGTGGTTTTGGTTTATTGGGAGTCTTCATTGATAGAGTTTCATAGGTGTTTTGTAGATTGGATATGCAGGACATGCAGGAAGCATGTACCATAGGCTGTTCTGGAGAAAACTTCTAATGCATGGTTGACTGGGATGGAGAGAGTTGGACTTGACAGTCCATCAGGATCTCGATAGTCTCTTCCAGTCTTCAGTTCCTAAGCACATTTGTGATGCAGATAGTTGTCCAGTGACCTGGAATGAGAGAGCCTATTCATTTCTGACAAACAGCCTTCAGATAGTAATGTCTTTTCATTACTAAAATGAGGAAAATAATGGCAGAGATATGAAAGGCTTGCATCTTGTCACCAATTCCCTTGAACCATTTGATTCTGCATGCATAAAAGCATCGTAATCCGTGTGTATGTGCATGGATACACGCAGATGTGCGTGAGAATGCTCAGAAAAGCACATAAGAGCTGTATCAGAAGAAATGTAGCTGGCTTTGTAAGTAGAGTACTGATTATTGATCATAAAAGGTAGCTTCTCAAATACAAAGAACTTGAAGGAATGGGGTTTCTTTACCCATCAATATGCACAGATAGGCTTTTTGTTTGTTTATTATACTTTACATTCTATATATGCAAAACTCACTTTAACGTGTTTTCTGTATCTGAAAGCCAAGATGAAAAGAGACTAAGTAAATTTTATTAGAAACAAACCTCAGTCATTTCCCTTTTTTGCCTAAATTGTGCAAGCAAATGCTCTTATTAATACAAGTGATTTTTCTCAGAATTAGTTCTAATTGTTCTTTTTTTTTTTTTTTTTATCTATTCTGGATAAGAGCATTTGTGCAGATTTAAAAGAAACCAATCTGGTCTAAATATTTTCATCTAAAACAATCCAGGCCATTCATAAGGATACATACAGATAAAATAGTCATAAGATCAGAAAGGGATTAACCATGTACAAAGATTAGGTTAATAAAGAAATAATTAGGATTAGGGGCCAATCCTGCAATAGGATCATACTGTCGTATGTTTCGCTGTTACGTATTGCTTAACTGTACCTCAAAGTACAACAGCTCTGTCAGTGCTCCTGGGATAGTTGTACTATCCTCCCTGTCCTCCTGTTCTCAAGCCCTTGGTACCATTTATGACTAAATTATTAAAATAGCTTGGATCAAAACAGAGAACCATTAATTCTTGTTTCAGCAGTGCCAAACATAAAGATGAAGTGTAAAACTCAGATGAAAAAAGAAAAGCTGTCTACGCCACTGTTATTATCTGTTTAGCATGGACAGATGTGTTTTGCAGTTGGTCTCCTGTGTCTAAGCTTGCTTAAATCAATGGGCAGCATTTTTTACATTGTTTCTCTTTCATGCCACAGCTGCTTCTTAAGTAGCTTTAAAGTTTCAGGTTCTTTCTGTCATGAGGTTGGCTCTTGCTAGGGGGGGCTCATTCTGAGCTGGAAGGAGGTGTTAATTCTTGTCCTTGGAAGGTTTTTATCAAAAACTGACTATGTCATCTTACTATTTCAACTTTATTCTTAAAAATATTAAGACATCTTATTGCAACTCTAACTTCAGGCAGCAATTCAAATTAGAATGTGGGGGGAGGGGAAAAGAGCCATATACTAAACACAGCAAAGATTGTATAGATGGTAGTCTCCCATTTAGTCATAATGTCAGCCTACTTGCCATCCAACAGTGAAGATCCCATCATACACTTCTATCTAGGCCCTTTTTTATCTTAATGACCTGGTTCATTCTTTCTCAGAGATGAACTTGTGCTGATTCAGAAGCCCTGGATGCAGTGCACAAGCTGCGTGCACCACAGCAGCAACACTGACCAGCATCCACAACTCTGCTGTTGGAGTGACGCAACAGAAGTGCCTTCCTGAAGAGGCTTCCCCTGCCTGGAGGAGGTGAGAAAGCTCTGAGATTGCCATGATTCCGAATGAATTCTGTTGTCTTGAGGACCGATCCTGAACTAACTACGTGTCACTCAACTAAGTGATGAATTCTCAGTATCAAGTCAAATTAGTAGAAATACATTTGAAATTACATACAGAAATCTAAACTTCTTTGTAGATGAAGTAAGCCACAATACACTGAGAAAAAGAGGTCACTTCCTTGAGATCCAAGTGATGGTAAAAGAGGTGGCTTTTCTTTCAGAAAACAGTGACCAATTGTGAATCAGAAGTAAGCAATAATTAACGTCAGCACAATATATTGGGACTTTTTGCATCACTGTCATGAAAGATTTGTCACCCACGGATGGTATATAGTCAGCTTAGTCAAGTTGGTAATAATATGTTGCAGCACATGCGCAGCTTGCCTTGTATTTTTTCCCCTTTTGCTTTTCTGCGTTAAGATGCACTGTTTTTGCTCAAAGAGCTACACTGTATTGTTTTCTGGATTCCTGATAGTTTTTTTCTGTTTAGACTTTGTCCAGAAGCTGTGAGACCTTAGACACCCAAGACAGTGCACCAAGTAAGGACCAACTCTTCAGAACTGGAATAAAAGGAATAACTTTTGTAGTAGTTGCTGTATTCCCGTGCACAAACCTCAAGAGTATTTGGGCCAATAAATCTGAGATGCAAGTAGAGATTCAGATGGAAAACATTATAGTGTTTGTTCTCAGGCATTAAAGAAAATAACCCAGAGCTTCTATTTCAAAAAAGTACATCTGCAGCTTACCCTATTTTCATGCTTTTCAAAACATCAGAGATGTCAATTGTTTAGCAAGCAGATGCTGACATGTGCTGTGCTCCTTTTAATGCCCTTTTTCACTGTACGTTGCATATGGTATATTTATATTTTACAGCTATATTTCAGTGGTGTTGGGTGGATTAATATTTATTTATATTGAGATAAAGCTCTTTTGAGTAAATAATGTGAACAGATTTCTCTTCAGCTATTGAAGACCCACACTTGTTTTCATTAAGTGCAGAATTTACCTTTTGCATCAGTGTGGGAAATCAGACAAGAGAAGACAGATTTCAGTGGCTCCTGGTCCAGCTCAAGATGTGTGTTGATACTGTAGATACCCAAATATTTAGGAATCTCTCATTCTGCATTAAAGAAATGATCATGTGTTGTGGCCAATGCATTTGCTTTTGTCATCTCTCCATTCAATTTGATACAACAATGGTATGAATGCAATTGTTAAATACAAGTCAGGGGGGAAAAAAGTGCTTATAGGCAAACTTTGCTCTTAGGAGCTGTATTAGTGTGGTTTGGTATTGGGCAAATTTCTGATGTTCTCAAACCAGTTAGCATGCAGGAAGAAAATGGTGAGTAGATTTATGGTTATGAAGAAGTAATTGTTTACTCCTCCAATTTCCCAGATCCTATCAAGAAGTTAATTTGATTGAAATCTGAAAATTTCAAATGTGAAAGCTGTTATTTATTAGATATTTTGTGAATAGTTGTGTGGGGGAAAAAGGGAGTTTTTCCATGGGATGCATGCAAAAGATTTGAGATTTTTTTTCAATGTTCTATGTTTTGGCAATAAACTCAGTCATAAATACATGCATACCAGAGCTGGATAGCTTTTAGGGAGTCTTTACTCCTATGTATTATTACTCTTTTTTTTTTCCCCCTCCTAGAAATACTCTTCTTGATTTCTGCACCCAAAATTGAAATCTACCACTGAAATCAACAGGAAAGAAATGATAAAATTTTTTCTTATGGTTAACAAACAAGGTCAAACAAGACTGTCCAAGTATTATGAGCGTGTAGAAATTAATAAACGGACAATGCTGGAAGCTGAAGTAATCAAAAATTGTCTCTCCCGTTCAAAGGATGAGGTAAGGTTTTGTAGATTTGATTTTATCCACATCTCACACCTTTCCTATGGTGATGGTAAGAAACCTACCAGTGTCCATCACAGGTCATTATTTCATTTGTACCCATGATAAAAAAGATTGAGTTTCTAGATTATGGGTTCAGTCGGTTGAACTGTTATTCTGTATTGAATAAATATGTTTTTCTGAGGCTTACAGCGATTTTGGAGTTGTGTGTATCACTGCCAAGAGGATTCCTCTTGTTTGTTTGAAGAGGCTCAGAAGTCCAGGAAAAACTTATTTTATCCTTGTACTGCTTGTCTGGTAGAAATGGGTGGAGGGATATTACTGTTGTTTTGCCAGAAGGTAGAAGGCAGAGTACTGACAGCTCTGAGTTTAAACTTAGGGTAGAGGATTCCAAATTGTGAAAACGCTATCTAAAGTACAGGGGGGTTTGGAAAAACAAATTTTTAGGCCTCTGTATTAGACTTCTTTATTCAAAAAAAGTGTTCACATGTTCTGCAAGGAAGTCAGAAAACCTAGAAGTTGGAAAATTTTTTGGATGAAAGTTAAGATTTTCATGGCTCACTTAATTAAACCATTGGTTCTTTAAGAAAAGCACCAAACTTTTGCACATTGATCTCAATTAGGGGAGAAATATGTGACTTCCACAGTGAATGAAATTTTTTGGTTTGTGTTCTGAAGTTAGCTTCTTTATTTTTCAAGTTTGTTCTTGTTCCTCACATACTTCATTCAAGGAAACCTCAATAAAAATAGCAGTTCTTATAAAGTCCCTTAGTTCGCAGCTTTGGCAGTGGCTAAAGAAATGAACCTCTTCGTGTGCTGCTCCTGCGAGGGCATTTCCGAGCACGGGCTCCAGCGCAGGAGCCGCGGGCGCTGCCGCTGCCATTTCGGGCACCGAGCGAAATGACGCGGAGAGAAAAGGCGCCGGCATCTCCTCCAGCGGCGGGAAATGGCGCCATCTCCTGGCTCCCTCCTGTTGGGAAAGACTTTAATTCCCCACTGGGTCTGGAAGTCTAATATTCTTAATTTTTACATTAAAATATTGATAATTTTTTTAAGAGAAAAATTACCTTTAGGTCTCTTTCTGAAAGGGCTTGCAAATGAAAAATATGGGGAAGTGTAACAGTTACCGTACTAAATTTCTTTCAAGTTAAAATTGATGAATCTTGGGAAATCCATGTTCTCTGTGGGTCTTACAAACCTGAAAGCTCAGGCCCTTTGAGCAATATGCTTTATACTGTTGTATGCTTAAATGGCAACTGCTGTATTTGACTAATTTTGCTTCTGCCTAGTGCTCTTTCATTGAGTATAAGGACTTCAAGCTGGTATACCGACAGTATGCAGCCCTTTTCATAGTTGTTGGCATCGACCAGACAGAGGTGAGAAATTATATACCTTTTTGCAATGAACGTTTATAGTCATTATCACAGGCTGGAGCTCAAGTCCTCATCCAGTATGGAATTTTTCAATAGCAATAAGGGAATGTCAAGAAGTCATTGTAAAAAAATTTTTAAAAAAACCCAAGCCAAACAAACAAACTCCCTTCCCCCTGCCCCCAAATTTTTACTTCTGTGCAGTAAGAGAGGTATAAAAGCAAGTGTGCAATGTCTGACTTTGGTCCTTAGCAGTAGAATGAACTGTTACCATGAGGTAGTCTTCCTGAACCTTATGCTGATTCTGCACGAATTTATGTGGGGTGGGCTTTCTCAGCAAATGTTAGCATTACAGCCAGGTCAGCTGTCTCATCTGTGGTGACTTCTCACTGTTTTTAATGTCCTCAGCCAAAGAAAAAATTCCTACACTGTCAGCTACAAAGATGCCAATTTATTTTGCTTTTTAAAAAGGGAAAAAAGGTATATGAAAGTTGACAAGTACTGTTATTTCATTTGTTCATGTTGCAGCTGGGAGGCCTTAGTGTTCGTATTGATTCCTGGTTCTCAGAAATTAATTCAGCACTTACTGCTGGAGACCTTGACAGGGTGGTGTGGAAGGTAGCTGCTGCCTACCACAGTGTCTTCAAGTCAGAGTTATCATGGCAGGCAATTTGGAACAAATTATTTTGGCTTTGCTACAGAAATGGCCCAGCAGAGGCTGGCTCTGTGCTACCGCTGGCTGGTGTGATTTCAGCATGGGTAAGCTTAACCTGGTTAGCCGTGTCCATAGAGCTGAGCTGGAACAAAGCATGCAGTGGGATGGCAGCAGCCCGGGTGAGAGAATCCATTGGCTGTGTGGCCAGCCTGGAGCTTCTGCCCTGAGCACTGCCCAGCTCTTGCACTTCGGCTGGGTAACCACATGGCGTGAGCAGAGGGCTTACTCTGTTGTCTAGTGGCTTTTCTTTCACCGCAAACTGAATTAACACAAAGAATACTATTACATTTTCTAGATATCGATTTAATATTCAGTTGGTTTTAATTTCAGAATGAAATGGCAGTATATGAACTAATTCATAATTTTGTGGAAGTTTTGGACAAATACTTCAGCAGAGTGGTGAGTGAAACACTGAATCTGTTATGAAACATTTTTTCTCTTTCAAATCTTTGGTGAAAGTGTCATTTCAGAGAATAAATCAAAGGACAAAAATATGTAATATTTTAGAATTTTGATAAATATTATCACTATGGGGAAAGGCAGTATGAGTTGATTTTTCAGAGAAGTAAAAGTATACATGGGTTATAAATCATCAGACAAAGAATACCAGAAATATTTCTGCTAGAAAAGTATGGGTTTTATGGGGTTTCTTTGGGTCACATACTCTTAAATTAGCCATGGGCATTTTATATGTTTCAAAGAAATAAAGAGGTTTTACTTTGCAGTTCTTGCACATTTTTTCACATTACATTCCCCAAACAAACTTCATTTATGATTAAGATGGTGTAAGTACAAAGCAGGGAACTGACATCACTCTCACTGAACAAGATCAGAGGGATGTAGCAAAAGAAACTTCAAAAACCAGTCTGTACTTGTACTCTCCATATTGTTGTCAGGCAACAGCGGATATCTGATAAAACAGTTATTATAGAGATAGCAATTTTGTTAAGGATTCAACATCAGACATGGCTCCACTTAAAATGACACTGTTCCTTTTGGTGGGAGATTTTTTGCTTGGTTGTTTTTACAAAGTTTGAAAATGCAGCATTGTAATTCTGGTTAGAACATTTGCTATTTAATATAGGGTGTGTCATAATCTTGTTACAAAAAAAAGGTTGACTGAAATCATTCTTTGGTGCAGTTTCAGTTAACCTTTGCTGAAATGTGTTGGATATCCCTCTCAGAAAAGAGGACTGAATAGTTTCCTCTGTAGTCCATGTACTTGAGGGTATTACACTGGTAACTGTAAATACAAGATATCAGTATGCAGGGTCTGTAACTGCTTTCCCAGTTCTAGTACTATAGCAGGCATGGCAGAGCTCCCTCTGTGAATTCAAGGACAAGCATGAAAAAGTCATCCTTCACTGTTTAGATGCTTGGCAAATCTTTTAGGCTGTTATCCCAGCTGACGTCGCCCTAGCCCATTAAAACTGCTGGTACTAAGTATATCCCTTTCTGAGTGCACTGAGTTCAGAATTCCTCTCAAAATTGCTGATTGTAGTCCCAACCTAAGCAGTGATAATCAGGAATGGAATTAGATCTCGGCAGCACAGGAACGCACAATAAAATTTAGTCACATCTTATTTGTCTGATTGAGCTAATAGTTGCCAACCACCTCTCAAGTATTATTCAATTAAAGCAGAGCAAAAATAGATGTAGTTCTTATACATAAAAATGTAGTACATATATAATCCTTTGACCACACATATAACCCAGCCACTGATAGTTGTTAGAAATTTGCTGAGTTCATCATACCAGAGGTTTTTTTTTTTATTTTCCATAGCATTTTGGGTTTCACACGAGAGGAACCTAAAAGAGGGGTGGTAAAAGAAATCTCATGCCATTTGGTGGTTCTGGTTTTAATATCATATCATGTGATAAATAGCAGAGCACTAAGACAAGGGCTGTAATTCTAGCTGGGGTTCCTGGCAGTAACCACAGAGGAAGAAAGTATAAATCTGTACTTTTACAGATTAATGTTTGGTACTTGCAGAATTTTAGCTGAATCCCAAATTATGATGATGGCAACAGAGACAGAACTCTGGGAAAGGAGAGAACATCTGTTCCACTCTAGAAGGACATTTTGTCATCTATTATTTTTAGACTTGAGAGCTTTATACATTCTCACGTACTCTATTTTTATCTAATGGAGTTTACAGAGCTTGAATTCAGATGTGAGAACAAACATTAACAGAATTAGGGGGAAGCTTTCAAAGTTGTTTGTGACATGTAACTCTGAGTCCCCTTCACTTTTATATGGCTACCCAGGAAAAATTCTGCATACTGTTCAGAATTCCAATGTCTCCAACCACTTTTTAAGGCTGAGAAAACTTAAACTGATTGGACCCTTAAAATGCAATTTCTGTGATGCATTAAAAACTTCTAATTGAAGAATGGCAGAGTCACTCAGGAGAGGCCTGTAGACTAGAACTTGTCCAGTTTAGATCATCTTTAGACCACAGAAATAGTGGCAATTTTACCAGTATAACCTTCCCAGCTTTACTCTGTATTAAAACCAAGTTTAGACTGTGAATGAAAACTATGTTTTCATTCTCTAGATAGCAGGTAAAGATTCCCTCTTTTAGTAGAGACTGGGGAATCTCCACCCACCTGTGCAAGGTCTTAAGTGCTAAGGCTGTGATTGTTTCTAAGTTTAGCTATTTAGCTGAGGCACCTAAGTTAGAAATTTGGTCATGCTAAGCTCCCATTACTGGCAGTGGAGACCAATGAGTATCTCGAGAAAGTGAGTCATGCCTCAAGTGTGCCGAGTCATCTGGCGAAGATCCCCATCTCTTCTGCTGACTGCAGAGAGACCATGAGGGCTTCTAACTCAGCCATTTTGGTTAAATGAGTAATACTGCTTGGGGTAAATCCAAAAATAGAAGGGAAATACAGCCACTGCCACAGCCATGGGTACATACAGTGTCTAGATTTTGCTGTTGAAATGGTCTGCAGCAACAACTTTAACTGTGTAAACTTGGCATTAACATCCTGGTTTTGCAGAAGGAGGAAGAGAGAATACAGGGCTGGAACTGCCATAATTAGAACTTCTGATTTTCCACCCACTCACTCAGATGGCACTGCCTATATTCAGATTGTTACTTGTGGGTGACCTCAGTGGGTTTTTTTTCTAAGTAAACCATTAGTTTTGGTTACAGAGGCAGGTAACACATGTAAAGCAAAGCAGTGTTGCAGGAAGGAGCCTGTAATTGTCCAGTCCAGAGCAGAAATGTGAATCACTCTAAAATTTTCTCTCGTTATCTTGAAGACTTTCTTTATCCTTTGAAGGGATGTGTAATGTTTAATGATTATGAGATCATCTGAGATAAGAGATCAAACTGTATCTAATGGCTGTCTATCTCTTTTCCTTGCAGAGTGAATTAGATGTATCCTTTTCAGTATCAGAAATCCATTTGTTATCTCTTTTTGGTGTATGTTCCAGTTCATAGTATCTTCTTCAAGTCAATGCAGAGGTTCACCAATTTTGCACTTGGAGTAAGTAGCACCATTTTGGCACCTTTCTGAAAGCATAGCTGATGTTCACATGGGTCAACTATTTAAATCCTCCATCATTAAGATAAGCCTGGTTCAATTTAAAGTAAGACACAGAGAGCTTTCTTTGAGAGAACTAAGTACATGAAAAATTAAATTCATGGGGGAGCTTTTAGGCTTAACTAATTACTACTTAAAGGTTTTACTTTGAGTTTACAATAAAATAGTATTGAAATTACTGTAATAACTGAATGTTACAGCTGTGTCTTGAGCCAAATAGCAGCACTATTTGTAAGATTGTTTGCAGTTTGATCTTGCTTCATGAAAGCAAGAAGTAAGTTTTACTTTCTGTATCTTTGGAAGGAGGAGAAAACCTGGGAGGACAGTATATAGGAAACGAGGTGTTAAGTTCTTTTCCCACTCCTCCCCTTACACTGCTGTATTTTCATGTGTATGTTTTGCAGGGTATTAATTAAAATATGATTCAAAACTCACCCAAATACAAATAGTAAAATACAATTCTGAACAATTAAACACAAATAGCAAGTAAATAAAACACAATACTGGAAAAATTAAACCAAGAGAATATAGCACATTCTTCCTTCTCAGTTCTCCCAATTCGACTGCGTGTTCACTCTACTCCAGCAATTCTTATGCTTATATTTGTTATTGGTTAAATGGAGATCTGCTGGTACAAAGAGTTTCAGTTTTACACCTGAAATACATTTGCCATCTTGCAATCAAATACTGTGAAGTCATTTATTTTACTTACTTCAAGAATTACCACTTATGAAGAACATAGAGTCTGTAATTTTTCTTGTTCTTACTTCTTTACTGAAAAAGGAATAACCAAAACAACAGGAAATAATTAATTTTACTTTTGAAAATATTTTAAAGCTTGCTACGTGCTGGAACTCTGTCTCATTTGCTGACTATATATATATATATATATGTAAAACACTCTTAAACTCACTGATACTATGAAAGAGCAATAATGACATTCCAGTGTGAAGGGACACTTAAGGTGTGTGAGTGATTATAGAAATACATTTTTTTGTATTCAGTTACTTCTAATCCTGAACTATGTGTTCATGATATGAGCTTTGCCGAATTAGAGACTAACCTGACCTATTTAGTAATTACACATAAAAAGAATTCCCTACGTTTCCATTTAGTGTACTTTGAACATGCAACTGTCTGATTATCTGCATTATTTGGTATACTGACGATTCTAAATTCTGCTGCATCTGCTCAACAATTTCCTATAAAGAGCTCTACACCTCGAGTTATTCTCACTAGCCCATTTTGAAACTGAGAAAGGCTTTTAAATGCATATCATAGAATGGTTTGGGCTGGAAGAGACCTTAAAGGTCACCTAGTTCCAACCCCCTTGCCATGGGAAGGGACACCTTCCACTAGACCAGGTTGCTCAGAGCTCCATCCACCCTGGTCTTGAATACCTCCAGGGATGAGACATCCATGACTTCTCTGAGACACCTGAGGTAGTCCCTCACCACCTTCACCGTAAAGAATTTTTTCCTAATGTCTAATCTACATCTGCTTTCTTTCAGTTTGAAGCCATTTCCCCTTGTCCTGTCACTACATACCCTGGTAAAACATTCCTCTCCAGCTTTCTTGTAGGGTTCCCCTTAGGTACTTGAAGGCCCCAATTAAGTCAGTCCTAAACCATCTTCTTTCCAGGATGAATAATCCCAATTCTCTCAGTCTTTCCTCATAGGAGAGGTGCTCCACCCTTCTAATCATCTTCATGGCCCTCCTCTGGACTCACTCCAGCAGGTCCATGTCCTTCCTGTGCTGGGCCCCCAGAGCTGATGCAGCCCTGCAGGTGGGGTCTCAGCAGAGCAGAGCAGAGGGGCAGAATCCCCTCCCTGGCCCTGCTGCCCACGCTGCTTTGGATGCAGCCCAGGACACACTTGGCTCTCTGGGCTGGCAGTGCCCATGGCTGGCTCATGTCCAGCCTCTCACCCAGCAGCACCCCCAAGTCCTTCTGGGCAGGGCTGCTCTCATCTGTTCATCCCCAGCCTGTGCTGATACCGGGAGTTGCCCCGACCCAGATGCACCAGCACTTGGTCTTGTTAAACCTTATGAAACTCCCATGGGCACACTTTTTGAGCTTGTCTAGATGCCTGTGGATGGCATCCTGTCCTTAGTTTGCACTGTTTGGAGAAGGTGTTGTATTATATGCCAACACTAATGTTGGCAACAGGTGCAATACCATGTCTGAATGATTCCTGAAGAAACTCATCTACATGGGTCTCATCTACATGATGGTATGAATATAAATACTTAGAAAATGGAAGTGTGCATTACTAACTTATTTGGTCATAGTGGAAACAATGCTGGAAAGTCTCTCCTTAACACATATTCCATATGCATGAAGTATGTAACTTCAGCATTCAGAAGTGCACTTTTTTATGATACACATTTCAGAAACAACTTTACAATAAAACATTTTACTTCTATATATGTACAAAATAATTCTCCCATTTAGGAAGAAGAGCTTAATTCTTAAGTTGAAAGGCTACCTAAAATAGTCAAAATGAAGTGAGATTTAATAGGGAGATACCCTCCCTATTAAATGTAAAGCAGAGGAAGTGGGTTGTTCAGGATTGTATTTATTTTTGACAACAGCTTGAATAGCTGACCCAGAAGAACAGTCTGGACAAGTGCCCTAGCTATTATTGCAGTGCAAGAAATAAACCATCAACTTGCCTTTCAGAATATGTAAGAAAATATCCTGCAATTAAACCATTGCCTTTCCCAAATGGTCCCATGCTAACTCTTGTGCTCAGTGCAGTTAGCTTGGATACAAAATATCTGCTGGAGAATGTATTGTCTGAAGGTCTGCAACAGTGAACACCAAGTAGTATTTACAGAATCTCTATGTAGAGAGTATCTTGCAGGAGACTCTCTGCTATTATTTTTGTGTACAGATTCACAGGAAATTTATTTTAAATGTGATAGTGGCTATTCTGCATAGCCAGTAGTGTTTACTAACATGAAAAAATAGCAGGAAATTACATGAACTCAAACCCAGTTAAAATAGACCGTAATTACTAAGGCCATTCAGCCATGCACAGAGCAAAGCCCAGTTAAAGCCAAAGGCTGAAACTGTCACAAAACTGAGCTATACCTGGAGCCCACACCAAGCCTGCAGCATGTGCACTGGTTCTTGCAGCTCCCAGACAGAGAGCATTACCACAGTATTCCTGGCAATGCAGCTCCAGCAGAGGCAGAACTCCAGCTTTCATTTGGGTCCACACCTGAATTCATCTAGGATATCCACATTGTAGCTCATGTCATGGTCTGTCTGGAGTCAGATGTCAGGAAGGGCGCCTTGGGCACAAGGCAGGCACTGGGTCCAATCTGAATCCTTCCCAACAGGATCTATACATCATGTTGCTATGTATGACATAGGCATGTATGATGCTAAACAATACATGAACAATTGCACAGTTCTCGCATGTATTCTGCAAAAATGAACACAGATTACCTATTGGCCGACTAAGTACTTGAGAATAGCCAGCATTTTACAGAAGCTTTCAGGTGTGAATTGTGAACCACTTAGCTGTTACATGATGTGCATTTTCATTTTGAGAGTCAGTTGCACACTTAAAGAGTAACTAGGCTGGAATGACATAACATTCCTAAAGTTGTTTGGATTATTTTTAAAATGTCAGTAAGTAGTGTTGGGCCAGCTGAATGAAAAACTACTGAAATTGTCCTTGGAGTGTTTTGCCCTAATGTGTTAATAGCATTGTATAAGCCTCACTTTGTCTATAAAATAAGTGGGAGTGGTTTTCTGTAGCATTAGAACTCCAGCTTGGGTGGTGTAGGAACTACTTTCTTGCTATGATGAGGACAAAAGAGACTATGAAAATACAAGTGTTAGGACAGCAGCTTTATTATAGGGAACAAAACGCTGGTAAGTATGACAGTTTCTAAAATTACTAAAGGTAACTTTTCTATTGCTTGAACTGGTGAAGCAAAGCTTACTTGAAGTCACATTATTAACTTCTGGAGAGACAGATACTTATGCTCCCCTTGTGGGAAGGGAGGGGGTGACAGAGTGCCTAGGACTAAGCATGTGAAGAATGTTGTCTTGATCCAAAAAAGCCATTACATTCCGTTGCAACTAGCTGCTGCTGCTCCTCCTAGGATAGATAAGAAACTTTGATACAGGGAATACTTCATGTGAATCAACTGTATTCTTCAGTCTCCCATGGGATAACACTGAGAATACAGTGCATTTAAGGAGTGAGAAAATTGAATGATGAATTTATTCTGAGAATTTATAAGGATACACTTCAGTTTGCACTGCAACATAAGTGGGTGAAATGGAAACCGATAAAGAGTAGCTTAAAATTAGCTTAGTTGTTCTAGAATTTTACAGAACCTGAAGGCACCTTTGTCTCCTATTTAATGTCAGCATAGTCATTTGAGGAAGAAATGGTCAAGAAAGCATTTCATGGGTTTCAGTGCCTTAAACGTGCCTGCCATTAGATATTATTGAAAGTGAACATTGGCAAAGATAAGTCAGAATGTGTGAGTCTAGACTAAATAAAGAAGCAACTTCAACTAATCTCTAGTTGAAGATTAATGTATACGATGGAAATCAAGGGTTTGCAGTGCTGTATATTCAGTAGCAAACCATCTGCCCCATATATACCTGTACTGTAATCTATAAAACCTTTGTTTGTGCTCCTGGGTTCTGTGATCACAATGTGCACTTCATCATCTCTTAAGCCTGGACACACCCTTGAATTACGTGCTTGGAAAACCCTGAGATCTCTTAAATGCCTTCATATGAAGAAGTTATTTATTACATGCAAGTCCTAACTGTGCCTTTTCCCCTTCTTTCCTTCTCCTCTTCCCTGCTCAACTGTCTATGTAATGTTTTGGGAAAGGAGACACAATATTTGTTTCACATGTACCTCCTCTTAGTATGCATGTGCCATAAAAACTCTCGGATAGCATAAAGTACCATTAATGTCTTTAAGAAGGGGAGCTCTTTAAGTTACCGAAAGCCAGTGTAACATTTAAAATGCCCATTGTGTAGGTACCATTTACTTCTGTTACTTGGTACACAGCTGCTGCAGCATTGCCAGAAATTAGGAAACCAGAGCCAGGGAGGGGCTCACCTTTGCCCAGGCTGGCATGCAGAGATTAACACGTTTTCCTCTGCATTATTGTTTAAAAAAGTCCTGTTATCTTCTGCATGGATCTAGTTAAAGTCCCTGAATGCTCTTTTTGTGGACAGCCAGGATTCTTACTGGAAGCAGGACCTTAAATGACAGCTCTGGGTGAAGCACATGGCAGTGCAAACCCCAAATACAGCTTCTTCCTGTTGCCAGCTGCTCAGACTGGTTTGCTTTGCTGCTTTCAGTTGGGTGTGGATTTATGACTTCGGGGCTTTAAACCCTGAAATTAAGGCTCACTTGCCAAACAAGTAACAGGTGGGGAGGATGAGCCTTGCTAGGGATCAAATACATATCCCTCCCTGGGCAGGGCATTCAGACATGAATGGCTGAGCTGTGTCGGGCAAGCTGTAACCATAGAGCATAGGTGAAACAGGAAGGGGAAAAGAGCCAGGGTCGCTCCCTGTACAATCCAATTGTTTGCCAAGAACAGTGTGGTGAAGGGAGGTGGGATGTTAGGTTGAGGTAGAGGTTAAAGAATGCTTTGAGACCTTCCAAAATCAAGCTGATAGATCTTACTAGAATGGTATTCATATCCTCATCCAAACTGCAGATGAAATTACTGTTTCTGGAATGATGACTGAGATTACCACATTAGAGATGGACGACAGATGTCATACCACTTCTCTGCAAGGGAGTAAGCCTGTTTGGAAATAACCTGGAAGGGCCTGCAGGGAAATTGACATCTCATTGAACTACATTGGGTCCAAGTGGAACAGATCCAAGATTCTTATTGGCATGGGTGCACTTTTCCTTTGATATGGTATTGGCTCTTCTGGAAATACAGCAGGGGAAAAAACAGTGCTAGAAGTGATTTAAATGTTTTCCTAAACAGGATGATCCAGAAAAATAGGATGGGAGTGGCAGGTTACTGCATCATCACCAATCCTGGTTGATTAAGTTGTCTGGGTTTTAGAGTCTTTGAGCTGTTAGAGGAAGGTCTGGACTGTGCCATGGGACTTGGGGCAGTGTGAGAGTGTAAAAATTAAAAATTAAAAGCCAGGAGGAGTTGGCTTTCTCACTTGTTGAAACTTGAATGGAATGTTATCTAATTTCCTTAGCAGATCCTGTAGCCCAGTGCAGAGCAGTGCCAGAGGTGAACTAAGCAGCATAACAGCTGTCTTTCTAAAAATTCTCACATTACTGGAATAAAGAAATCCTAACTTCTCAGATTAAAGTATTTCTGTAAAGGCTGATGTACTCAATAAGTTTATCACAGGAAGAAATTTCTCTTCAATCTTTAAACTGCCAAGCCCAGTAAAGCTACCGCCTTTGTCTCTGGTACCACAGAAACGGTGACTGAAGTTGTAAGGACAGCACTGCTCCTCGGTATCAAAAGACACGAGTCCAATTTTTAGAAACAATGCAGGCCTATGGTCGGATTCAGGAAGAAGTCTAGGATTTAAAATACAATTTAGAATTAAATTAGGTACTTAAGTTTAGGTCAGCAAATTAGAAGCTACCTTATGAACCATGGGCATCCCCAAGAACCTGTTGACAGCTATAGTTTCTCACCTAGAAGTAACTAGTAGAAAAGTTATCTGGGGACCTGAATTGTGCTACTACACATTCCTAGATATGCTGTGCTCTTGGTCAAGCAGAACACTTTGGCTGGAGCAGTGTTACAATTGCTTCCCCTTCTGCACAAATACACAGTAGCACTGAGTTCAGCCCAGAGCATTCACAGCAAGGAGGAACAAAGACACAGATATGTGGCTCCTGAGCTGTTGTCATTTGCAGTTCAGTACTCACACAGCTCCTGCTCTTTGGCAGAGCAGCATGGCTGACTGCCAAAGTCAGATCCACTGGCACTCAGGAGACAGAGTAATGCCTTCTTCAATGCCTGAGTCATGTTCAAAAAATAAGACTGATATTTATCACACTGAACAGAGAAAAATGTTGATGTCTTCAAAAACCTGATTCTTCCAGCTCCAGTGATTAGCAGGGAAGTCCACCAACATGAAGACTAGAGTACAACCAGGCTGTTTTCCTGAGTTCAATTCATAGTGTCATAAATAGCATAATGGGCAGAGAAGGCACTCAAGGGACTCATATCAAAGTGGGGGAAAAGTATTGAGAGATGTATTTAGCAGTTACTGTATGAAGTCTTGCTAGCTCCACTGTAGCAGTCCTCAATACATGGCCAAGATTGAGAAGGCACAAAATGAAGGCAACACAGATCTGTTGTGCTCAGCATAGAACATATGTAAAGAGCAGCAACAGGTGGACAGTAAGGCAGATAAAGGGTTATTCATGCTCTGTGTGTGTATGTCAGTGAGGCATAACAGATGCACCCAGCAGGCTGCTTTGCTGTGCCCGTTTCCATTTCAGGTTCTGGTGATAAATGGCAACATGCAAGTCTTTTTTCACAGCATAACCCTTGGCAGTTGTTCAGTGGATGTGCTGGACACTCATGTCTGCATGTATGGACTCATGTCATGAATGCCCACCACTTCATACCCCTGTAAGGCCTGTAATCAGGTTTTTTTAGACAGATGGTGTTAAATAAAGTTAAAGAAAGACAGATATGGTTATGGACAAATTTCATGTATAACAACTGTACAAATTTGTATTGTTCCAGATTATTTTCCTTTAGGTGAATATTAGAGACTATTAGAGACTATAAATATATTTTAGAAAGAAAATATGAACCACTTATTTACTTTTGCCCTTCTTTATGTGATTTACTGCTAGATCAATGACTCAACTTTATGTATCAGCATGCTCCTCTTAAGCTATTTCCAAGCAGATTAAATACTGTTAGTGATTCAGGTCAAGGCAATTTTGACAATCTAGTGTTTAAGAACTGGGTAATTACTTTTCTTGGAAGAATGCAGAATTTTTGCATCTTCACATATAAGGTTGTTGGCCCTTGATAACATTTAATATCCAAACAATACGTGGTACTCAGGCAGACAATCAAATTAACCACGTATATCTAAGTTTAAGTTTACCTGGCTTTAGCTACTATGTATTACTACTATATTCCAGGACAGGATACTGCTGGAGCTTCAACTTCTCTACTTTTGACCATGCTGTGATCAGAAAAAAAGTGTCAGTTGAACTGTTTCCCTAGCTTTATTAAAATAATGGTAAATAAACTAGAATAAATTAAGAAATACCTACTTTTGTAAAATTTTATTAAAGACTTAGGTGCCTAGGATTTTTTTTCTGAATTATCTTCACATTGTTCAAAATACACTTAACTTGAAATGTTTCTAGATCATGTTCAGTTTGGACAGAGTGCACATCATTTTGGATGAAATGGTGCTAAATGGTTGCATCGTGGAAACGAACCGGAACAGAATTCTTGCCCCTCTGTTTGTGCTCGACAAAGTGGCAGAAGGCTAGGAAGATGCAAGAGTGACTAAGGCATTTTACAAATGATGGCAAAAGCATCGAGAATGTGCCCATGTGTGTTTTCTGATGTTGCAAGACTGACTCATGCAACATTGAAATTAGTTGGAAAATATTTTCCATTTCTCTTATACTCTGTGTACCCAGTGGGAAAGATGCAGCTTTCACAGAAACATGTGGATGCATTCAGATGCAGCTTCACCAATCTTCCTAGAATGGTCAACAATTTTAAAACATTTAGAGGATGAAGAAATTGAAACCTACCATGACTGACTAGGTATCACCTTGCATTATGCAGTATCATGCCAGACCTAGAAGACAAAAAGCACAGAAATAAAAATTCAAACTGAGTTTCAGTCCTTCCCTTAAGCACCAACTTGATTTATTTTCATACAAATTTACTGTTAATAATAGTTTGTGACTTTTATAGCCACTTTTAAATTATATTCATCCTTCATCAAAAAGCTGTTTTCCCTCCCTTTGCCATGAAAGTAATGGACACAAAAAGAAAAGTACAGATGTATTAAGTATTTCTGCATACTTTGCAAGTTGTAACTGGAATTATTTAGCACTTAAATATTATAATATTAATAAAAGATAATTAAAATCAGAAGTTTAATGATCTTTTGTCATGTTGGTTTCATAAATTACACAAAATCTTTTCAGTTTTGGCACACCAGTGTACTTTTTTTCTCTTGTATATGCTATCCATGCATCAAGATTAAAAGTCTTACAGAAGATGCGTAACAAAAGATACACAAGTTCTCAGGACCAGGTAGTAACCGAATGAAGTCTCCCTTCGTGAGCAGGAAGCTGTAGCTACGCTGAGTTGCATTCCCAGGCATCCAGCGTGCTGATTCACACTACACACTGCTCTGTAAGTCAGGGGACAGTTGGCAATCTCAGCTTACTTCCACTTACCTTTCTAGAACTGTTACTTGCCTCCTTCTTCTTAACCTCCAGCCCAACCCTGCATATAACCTGGTACTGCACAAGCATATTCTGTGTGAAAGCACATACTGGTCACATAAATACCACTCAGAAACCACGGTCTGAGGGGCAAAGAGTGTTGTGTGTCAGAATAATCCACAGGGCTTTCACACTGTAACACATTTATCAAAACAAGATGACGTTGGGTCTGGAGCAGAATTGCATAAACCTGGACACAGGTGTTTGTCTGAATCACGACGGGCACAGGAGTGGCTAGGATGGTGGATATTCCCCTCCAATTCTGCATTAGGGAAAATATAAAAAACAATGCTATGAAGGCCTACAAACAATGCCATGACAAGAAATCTGCCATCAACCTCATGTGTATATGCAAGACAGTCTTTTGCCAAGCCCCTCTCAGCAGTGGCCTCAGAAAAGGTGGTTACCAAAGAGAACTGGCACAAAGCAAAACGTATTACATAGATGCAACTACAATAGCTTTTTTTTTCTGGTATCAACTACTTAAGTATCTTTAAAGCCATAGTGTCATCTTGCTTTATCTTACTGTAAGCCACTTTTTTTTCCAATAAATATCACATGCTAAAACTAAGACAGCCACTCCATCTCAAGTAAAGCTGAACAGCTGTATCATCTGACCCAGATTTTATTCCAGTGTAATGAAGAACTATAGTCTCAGGTCACACAGGCTCAATGAAGAGCACCAAAACCTGCCACATGCAGGTTATCACTGCCAGACTTCGTTCTTAAGAAGTTCCACTTATTCTGAAAAGATTTGAACACAGAGAGGAATTTGTGAGATCAGTAGTTCTTTTATGTAGTTCTCTGAAACCTTTAAAAAAGCATGGCACATTGTTCAGAACATGTACAGAGATTTAGTAAGTACTAATGAAGTATTCAGAAGAGACATTTTTATATGTTGCAAACATTTTAATGATTACTTTTGAGCTTACACATTGGGTGGTTTTTTTTTTCAACTTCAAACTGCAACAAGTTAAATAAATGTTTATAATATACAAAGAAAATACAACCGAAAGTAAAACTTGCTTTAAGTGTGCCTTGCACTAGGAACCAGTGTTTTTTAATAGCTTTATTGTTGAGCTGCACAAACACACTTAAGGATTTGATCTTTATAGCAGGGCATTTGAGAAATCAAAATATATTCCCACTTGAAAGAAAAAAAAGAAAAAAAAAAAAAAAAGGTTGTGCATGATTATATGCAAAAACCCACTAAAATACTCCAATAGTGCAGGCACCATTAAAAAAGAAAAGGCTGGAGATGCCCATTAAGTCTAAATTTTAAAGGAAGCAAGTTTCTGACCAGTTAGCTTAAAGCCAGCAAAACAGGGATCAGTGATGGCAACTGTAGTGTACAGGGTATTAAAAGACAAACTTTACACAATACACTGTTAGAAATTTGTATCAGTGAACGCTGAAAATCTGATGATCTGTTCTTTGGAACAGTCAAACAGAAACACCTTAATTTCCAGTTGTGCAAGCCCTTGAAGCATCACACAGTGTTCTGTGCCAATTTCTTGCTGGCTGTGTAGTTACAAGGATTTATTTTGTCATTAGCAGCTAACAAACATTCCACATTTTCCTAAAGCCTCACAGGTGAAAAAAAGGCAAGTCTCATCAGAGCACAGCGTAGAGATCGTATTTTTTGCACACAAACACAAGAGGCTTCGCTAGTATCAAAAACACTTCTGTGTCCCAGGCTGCAGTCAGCGGCTCAGTTGAGATGGAAGCCTTTCTCCATGGTAGCAGCTAGCAGACGCTCCCTCATAATCTCCTCGGAAGAATACTCAGGCAACTTTAGGTAATGTACACATGTATTCACAGATGGGTAACTTGCATCTGTAGCATCAACCTAAGGAAAAAAGAGAATGTTTACTGCACTTGTTCACAGCACTCAGTATGGAAGTTAAAAGCTGTAAAGTCCTCTAATACACAGCACTTGCTGCATACATAACGCCAGTTGTGAAGAAACAGTAGCATCAGCAAAGCTACAGGCCAATTTATAAATATACCTGCTTTATATGTACATTAATACTTGGATACTTAAATATATGAATTATATATGAAAATATATGAGACAGATATATATGGTATCAGAGAGAAGACCTGAAACAAGAGTTTAGTATGGAAACCTTAGCATAGTGCCCTAAATTAAATAACTAAAAATCATTGTTAATGTAGAAACTCTTGCATTGCCAAGCCAAAGCAGCTGATTTAAAGGGCGGCCAGGAGAAGCCGTACCTTGCGCACAACAGTGAGCCGGGGATGGAGGTTTGCCAGCCCTCCTGGTGGGAGTGTGGAACAACCAGGGGTGAACTGAAGAAAAGCCTTCCTCTCATCCGAAGACATACCACACAAGACTCTCACAAATCGAAGGAATCCAGGGCTTAAAATAAAGTAAAATAATTAGTTCTGACAACACTACAAGAGTATGGGAGTTTTTAAAATTTCTCTTAACTTGACACAGTAGAATTACAATCTGTAGTCATGTTTAAGCAGACATTGTAAGAGTTTAGGGCCTGTTGAGTATTAAGAATAAAACATCTTAAAATAAAAAAAAAAAAAAAGTCTTTAACCTCTTTGCAGAGTATTACACAAAACAATGTAGGTACATACTTATCTTGGGGTGTTATTTGGATATCTTGCATTTGAATGCGTATGACTGGGTAGAGAAGTAGAGCTCAAACATTTCAGCAGGCTTATTCTAACACAGTTCCAGAAGTAATTTGTATGTTATTGCTGCCAAACATGACAAGCAACAAAAACAAATCCCAAACCCAACAAACTTGAAAACATCAAGACCACCTTCTGATAGCCAACCACCAGTAAGTATATTTGTCCCCTGCATACACTTTCTTTTTTAACTACATCTCAAGAGAAAGGAATAAGAAATATGGGCAAAGTAACAATTGTATACGGCTGGAAAAAATTGTAACTACTATCAAACATGAGAATAAATACTCTAGAATCTGTTTTTAGTAATCTGTATTAGCTGCCATAAAGTTTTCACTAGTTACTTGTATTTGAGTAATTTTTTATATTCTCTCATCACAAAACTACCATGTACCTTCTAACCTATCTGTTGTAACACCTGCTTGTTTTAGACAATCACCTGCTCTTCAGTAACCACCAGTTTCATCCAATTTGGCATCTTCATCTAATGAATATTCTGGACATTCTATCCCTTAACATTTTCTTTTAGCTCCTATTTTAAAATCACTCAGAATAAAAGTACCTGTCTCTTGTATATCCCAGTTTGGGTTCGGTGTAATTGATGATATCCTCAGCTGCCCAAGAAGGTGACTGATTTCCGCAAAGAATCATCTGAACCTCTTCATGGCTGAAGGAACTCAGCTTCTCCATTGGAAAGACTCTATTGAAGCCATCTTTAATTTACACGAGATATAGTTAAAAACATGAGTCCAAATAATGTTTATAAAACAATGTCAGCATTTAAGTTGTATTTTAGTCAAACCAGAATCAATAGTTTCATAATTAAGGTAAATGGAACCTCTTCACAATTAAAAATGGCATAACTAATGCAAAGGTATTCTGAAATTAGTATCTTACCTACTGCATTCTTAAGTAAAAAGTTTATTTTTGAAAGCCATTCTATGCCACCACTTTAAACCAGCACGCCCTAAACAACCATTATTCCACCTAACTTCATATATGTTATATTTACAATTACCTCTGAAGGCTTCCATTTGTTTCTGTATACCAGTATGCATGCAGAAGTCAAACATGAGATCTACATACTCCTCTGCATTATCCATTGTTACAGTCTGCAAGGACAGTAGATAAATACTGTAAGAATTCACTGTTCATTAAAGTTATTGTTGAGACAATAAAAATTTAACTGCTGGTTAAATTGTAAAGATAGGTTGTTTCCTTACCTCATCTTCACCACCTGGTTTGAGATCCACAGCTGTAAACCCATAGACTTTGGATGAAGGGCAAAACTGAAAATTTAAACTTCAAAATACAAAGAAAGATAATTAATAATTGTAAACAAGTCTGCTACTGCTTTTGTACACATACCAGATTTACAACCTGTCACACCCAAAAGCACCTCACTGGATTTCAAACCATTGAGTATATCACTTTGTACCACTGTTCATGTGTACACAAAAGTACAGAACTACAAATAGTAATGGACTACACAGATAATATGTGTTTCAAACATATGGTATGCAAATAGATATTGTCACCCTCTATTTATTTGGATTTGATAACCACTGAAAATTTCATAAATTTTGGTATCTTTAAGCTATCAGCTTCAAAACTACTCAAACAATTTAATTCAGTTCACAAATTCAGAAAAACAATCTCCACTAATTTCCAGCAATAACAATTACAGAGCCACTTAACCTATTAGGCATTTAGGCCCTTCTATAGTGCTATGCGCTTTCTCTCCATAACAAGCCAGGCTAAAGTGCACAAGCCCTTTGAGGATATAAAGCTGTTACAGATCATTGATAGGAGGGCCACAAATACGGGGAAGGGTCTAGAGAGGAAGCCATATAAGTGGCTGAGTCACTTGATCTGTTCAGCCTGGAGAAGAGGAGACTGAGGGGAGGCCTCACTGCAGTTACAACTTCCTCAAGAGGGTAAGAGGAGGCGCAGGCACTGATCTCTTCCTTGTGGTGATCAGTGACAGAATCCAAGGGAACGGCCTCAAGTTGTGTCAGGGGAGGTCTAACTTGAGTATTGAAAAATGGCTGTTACCCCATTGGATGGCTGGGCATTGAAGAGGCTCCCCAGGAAACTGGTCACAGCACCAGCCTGACAGAGTCCAAAAAGTGTTTGGACAACACACTCTGGCACATGGTGGGACTCCTGGGGATGGTGCTGTGCAGGTTGATGCTTGGGGGTTCCTTTCAGCTCAAGACAGACCATGATTCTAAGGCCATAAGTAATTACTGAACTTTACACTACACAATTTTCATGGCACAATATGATTATAACAAATAACCCATAATATTAATGGTAGAAAAACTGTTGTTTCAAAGGAAGTATTTAAAACTAGGAAGGATGACATCCTGACATGGGTTTACACAGGTATGAGTACTTTGTCTTTTACAGTTGCTAAAAGTCAACACATGCTCTGTTTAATATGGATTCAAACACTACACTAGGAACACAATCTGAAATGTCAATCTGTCTTCTTTAAAAGCTCTCTGAAAAACTTGATAAATTTCAAGCTATCATAGCAAAGAAATTACTGAATCACCCTCTTTTTTTAGAAGTGTGATTTTACAACTATTTGTGTTTACAAGTCTTTATGTTTCCAGAGTCATATATCACTGCAGCGTAGCCACATTTAAGATTAGGAAACTGAGCAAGTGAGAAGATACTCAACACAAGGAAAAATAATATGGCTGCATCTCTATGGATTCCCCCTTGCAATGACGCTATTTAAAACTAAGAAATCCTAATTTTTAATTATATGTTGACTTCTGTCTCTAATACAACACTGTTTGCCTACCTATAAATAAATACGGAAACTTACCCCAAGTCCTCTATGCTAAGAGGAGGTCCCGAACCCGATGGATTCTTCAACATTAATTCCTGCAGTTTTGTGTTCTTTTCATCTTCTGACAGATTTTTGTTGCTTAAAATTTGACGTCTTTTAATTGCAAGGTCCTTAATTTCTTTTAGAAACCTAGCTCTATGTGGGTTTACTAATTCAAAGTCTTCCCACGTCAAAATTCCATTAAACCAGGCAGGAGGCTTAGGTTTTGGTGGATCAAGAATAAATTCTGATTTGGAGTCTTCTTCCAGACTTCCTACTGACAAGGAATCATGCCCTTCTTCTGTAGAAGCCTCTGACTGACTTTCAGTACAGTGCAAGTCTCTGTCACCCCGTGATTCATATATCAACTTACTCATGTTACTTTTAATGTCCCCCATACACATGAGTTTAAAAAAAGGCTTAGAAATGGGTAAATCCACAAGTCTATTGTCCTGAATGCATTTAGCCAAGAAAATTCCAAGGAAATGAAAGAGTTTGGTTATTCTTTCAAGTTCATCACTATCTTGTGGGAACGGTGCTGTAAACAGTCCACATGATCTCTGTACATAGTAGCCAGGTGGTTTCAATCCACCACCAATATCAACCTGATTTAAGAGACAGACAAAAAAAGCAGATACCATTAAAGGTGGATTTAATTATATATCTGCACCATCTAACTTATTATACTCTACTGCTTTGTTAAAAACAGAACAATTAAAAAACAAGCTGTGGACCAGAGTGGTCATTCTTGACTACAATGTCCAGCTGCTCTATGAACATGTGTTCTTCCTTCCTGGATGTCTAGCTTTTTTTTTTTTTTTTTTTTTACAAACGTATTTCTTTAAAAATTCAAANTGCTATTCTGCTGAGTTCTTCCCAGCAAGAAAATAAAGGAGCTTAAATAAAACAAACAGCAAACAGGAATTGAGTGAGAAACTAAACACAAAGCCAAGCTCCCAAATCAGTCCTCTGAAATTCTGCTGCCACCAATGCGTAAAATTCCAAGGTAGGACCCAGGCCTGTTCCTTCCTCCCCTAAAAACTCAACCTAGAAAAACATAAGGAAAGTTACTAGTAAAAGAAAATCCTAGTGAAATGTTCAGCATTGCTTGTGGAACAGGATATTCAATATCCTGTCCAGTACATTAGAAATAGCTATCTAACCTTGCTCTGCTAGGCAGATATGCTTTACCTCTAGAACAGATTTTCTGTCTGCATGAATCTGCATGACATTTTCTGCCCATTCCATCAAGGATTCACCTCGCGGAACTTTCACTCTTTCATGCTTGAGGCGTCCAACTCTGAATTCTCCCGGATCATCGCGTCGCACTGTGCTTGTGGTCCTTGTCCGTTCAACAGTGGCTTCACGTCTGTTCTGCAGCCATACAATTGCTCTGGAAAAAAACCAAACACCAGTTCTTTAAAACTTCCATTTCTACCACCATGAAAACTTGAAAGTAGTCACCAATAAAAAGTGACTTGTTAAGTACTAATTTCCTCCCAGGTTTTTTTTTTGGTATAAACCAAACTATTTATCAGCCTGTAATGCCCCAAAATATGGGCTGCTCCATATTTTATGAAGACAGAAAACTAAATAATTTCTAATATAAGTGCTAGCTTCTGATGATAGCATCAATGAAAATATACAATTCTTGATCTGAATTCCCGTAGTTTTCACATTATAGTGGAAAGAACAAAAGGTATAATTTACTGTTGAACTTTTAATCACAGATGCTCAAAACTCATAAATACTTTTCATTATATACTGTAAGGCATTTGCACATCACCCTGTTGATACTGACCAAGTTTTGTAGATTTATCTACTTACATACTCCTTAGAGAAACACAGAACCAAAGTTTAAGTGCAACCATAGACAAATAGACCCACATGGGTGAAGGAAAAACAGCTGCCTTTAATAGCAGTACTTATACAAATTCAGATTTCCAAATTGCTGTATGTATTATCGTNTTGTTTTCCAAATTGCTGTATGTATTATCGTCTATGCAGCAATAAACTATCTAAAAAGCTACCATCTGTTGATTGTTTTGCAAACACAGCCAAGTGTCATGACAGACACAGATAGAGAGTGTACACATCCACAGTTCATACAGAATAGATGAGTTTTAAGAACTATTTCCAGTATTTTAAGAGCTTAAGAAAGCTCTTTACTTACAAAGTAAATAACATGCAATGTTTCCTGAGGGATCTCTTTAAAATGCAGCTTCTCTAAAAATTTCCTTTTTCCAAAACAAAACAAAAAAGACCCCAACACACAGACCATTCTTCTGTAAAAGTTAAAATTTTTACACAATAAAAAGATTTAAACTGATGTCTTGCAAGATAATACCTTTTCTTCTTTTCCTTCTTTTTAAATATCTCATTTTATACTCTTGAGGCATTTCTACTGCATGTAAGACAAAACAGTAATTTTGGCAACTCTCAACCCCTTGGTTTGGAAAACAAAGTGTAGCAACAGCCAAGAAAACCCTCAAAAACGAATTCTTCTTTCTCATTACAAAAAGTATACCAGCAAAAAGGTTTACACTGTCTACATATTCTCAAGGTCATGACTGTTGCAATCAAAATATTAATGATTCTTAGGTAACAAAGAACTCTAGAGGGTATCCTTAAATGTTCTGAAGTCTGGTTTTGTTACAGTTTCATTATGCAGCTAACAGTAACTTTCAAAATAGCATCTTTTTATTAGATTTTTTTCTTTTTTGTTAAAACATTAGTGAATTAAACATATATGAACCAAAACAACCACAAAACAGTTGCAGGAACTATAAAAATTTATGTGATTAGGTGTATGTCTTCAAAAAACAATAAATTCATATGATTCCTAAAATGTTTTCTATTTGGTTTTCAGTCCTTTATGCAATGAACTACAACCCAGACAAACTGGCCAACAGAATAACCTATTGTTATTGATAACCTTGTGTGCTATAAAGTACACAAGCAAGCCTTCAGCTAAAGATAAAAAATGAAATTCGTCATTCTGAGCTTTTCCATCATCTTCGTTCTATCATCCAAAATCATTCAGATTTGGCAAGCAAAATCTGTCTCATTAGGATTAAGGTCCTTCTGGAAATCAGCAATTTAGAAACTATTACATGTAAAAAATGAAAAGGAAGTAGTCATACTTCTTTTAGTATTTTTTTTTACCTTGATGCTCCAAATGCTGTACATGTGAAGTACAACTGTCTTGTTTCAAATGGAATTAAGAAAGGACACTTGCTTGTTAGTTGCTCACACCAGTCTGGCAAAGCTCCACTTGCTAGTGCCAAGGGCTCCTGTAGTTTAATGCAGGAGGAAAAAAGGAAAAGAGCATTAATAATATTTGACTTAGGTGGTCCTAACAAGTTTGTAACTAAGTACATACACATCAAACACACCCAAGTAGAGAGTTTTTATCTGTGCTTGAGCAAGGTTCTTTCTTCTCAGCAACTGAGATTTTTTTTCCCCCTTTTAAATGCTATCAAT
>WEKY01016211.1:0-26807 GCA_013390045.1 Picathartes gymnocephalus
TGCCACAAGCTTCATTTGACCTGAGCAGTGGCAGGGGAAGTGAGACACCGTCTCAGCTCATGACTTGCTGATGGTTTTCTTCCTCTCCTCCCTCCCAGACTCAAGCCGTAGATACCCAGTGGTGCTGAACGTCACAGCTGAAAACCACAGCTTGCCTACCAGGAGCAGAGGGAAGATGGATCACCTTTGGCCACAGCAAGGAGGGCGTAGGGATGCAGTGATGGGCTGTGACTCTGCGGTTCATTTAGAGAACAGCTGGGTGAGGTAACTTTCTAGTGAGGGCAGGCAGCAGCTCCTGGATTTCCCTCTCCCCAGCAAAGAGGAAGTGGCTGCACAACCAGGCGGGACAGGGACGAGATTGACACTGATCCTCCATGTGGACTTGCTCATTTGGAGACACTCCACAGCAGACTAAACTTTCTAATAATACAGCGAGAGGTCACTTTTCCAAATCACAAGTTATCTTTTATTGAAAATGTAGTACTCTTTGTGGCCAATGCTAATCTACCCATGAGCATCCTCATTAGGCACATATTATATTTCCAGCCTGAGCACAGTGGATATGATGTATACCCTCAGCCTGGAAAGTATTGCATATATAAAATGTGACAGAAGTTATGCCAGTACCTCATTACACGTGGTTATGCTGCTGCTACACACAAATTACTTTAAAAACACCAGAACAGCAAACCACATAGACTCCTCTTTTGGTTTTTTTTCTGCATTTCCCTATAGTTTCCTTTTGGTCTTGAGGAAGTCTTTGTGTTTTGAGAGTAGTATTCCTACAATGTGTTAGAGTCATTGTGTAAGAAGCTAAGTGCATTAAGGCTAACTGTGAGGCCAACGGAAAGAAGGCTGGAATGAATATCTTGGGGTACATCCCAGTTATGGGAATCACAACATTCTTCCCTGTGTCCAGTGGAGAAGAGATCTCAAGGGCATGGATGCCATAATATTAATGAACTGTCAACAGCATAGACTAACTTAGAGATGTGAGTATTTGTTTAAACTCTCTCTAGGGGAGGAAACAGTACTTCAAACTACACATAGCTTATTTCCATGCCTTTGTGTCAAGATGAAATTCTCCTAAGTTTGGAAATTAAACAAAATAGCTGTTTATATAAATTAGTTAATGCATTTTAAAAAAAAAATCAACATTTTTAGAAAACTGTAATCTGGACTTGACAGACAGCTGTTGAAGAAAGCATGAACATGGCAATATTATCTAAATTCGGGCTGCTTGGAAGCTGGAGGCTTTCTCCTAATTTTTGTTTTGTTTTGTTTTTTCTTTAAGACTTATAAAACTTACTGTTTGAATAGGTGATGCACAGACTGTTAAAATGTCACTTCAATTCTTTCGATGAAAGTTAACAAATCCTACATGCTGAAGCAATGTGAAATCAAATTTAACAAAAATCAGGTGGCTGTTATTTGTGTACTCTAGCATGAGTGCTGACAACTGTGCAGTGATAGAAGATCAAAGCAAAACAAACAAAACCTTACAGTGCTTCTATGCTTCCCCAAAACAAAACAACAGTAATTAGTGTTGGATAAAACACTTTTGGCTGTAAACTGCTAAATATACTCACAGAATACATTATCCTCCCAAAGTAGCTGTTATTCATTAAATAAATTATTCAAGAATAGTCTTTTGCAGTATTTGACCATCTCTCTATCTGGTTGAATGCCAACTCATTGAACAAATTGTTCAAAAGATAACAGCTTGATTCATGTATAATGTATTTGAAAAGCTTCTTTCCTGGTTCTTACCATCTCTGTTGAGACTAAGTAATATCCTGAGCTTTTATTAATAATTTGTCATATGACTGACAAAAATGAATATAGACAGCAATAAAGGACAGGATCTGACATCTCCCGAGGTCAGTGGGAGTTTTGCCATCGACTTTAAGTGGGTTCAGGGTTTCACTCAAAACGTTTAAGTGATGACTTTGAAATGTGATGCCTATTGTTAGTGTATTTTTTGGTCCATAATCTAAGGAACTGACTCTATTTTAACATTCTACAGTGATGACAGTATGCCATAGTATTTGGGTATAAACTTTCTATAGATGATTGATACAGCAAGAGAGCCATTATCCAAAACAAACAGAAATGTTTGTGTTAGTTACCTCTCTTAAGAGCCATTATTTGAGCTTATTTCAACTGGTAAATCACAGGAGGTATGGAAATTGCAGGATGAATATAAAGGGGATTTTGGCTTTTTTTGGTGATAAATATATAAATAAAAAAACTTTGCAAATTTATACTGTCTCTCAGCTTTCTGAGAAGCTAGAGCCAGAGGTCATACACAATAAGCAACTTTCCTGAAGCCTGTTTGCTGAGCAGCTCCTGCATGCTGAAGACAAAGTGACAATGATAAAAGACCCATGTTGTTGATCACATTAGATAAGACAGGACAAAATAGCACAAGATGTATTAATGTTGAAGTTAAATTTAAATCCAGGTATAAACAACTTCAGACAGTGTGCAAAAAGCAAAAGAGCTCAAAAATAAAGCACCATCCAAGGCTGGGGGTTCATCTGTCCAGGCTGTGAATGTTTTAAGATGAAGTTTGAAACAACAGCATTGTAATCTGAGTTGGAAATACATGGACTGCCTTACTGTTTGTGAGCACTGCGCTGTATGTGGAACTGATGTTCAGTTACTTTTTTTCTTGTAACATTTCAGCCTTTTTCTCAAGTCATTACTTTTCAAAACACTGTCATCTTGTATGTGTGACCTTCAATTTCTATTGCCATGTTTAGATAAGAGCAGCTTATTAAATATAATACTGGCTTACTCTTACAATTTGTAGCATGCCAGTAACTGAGGCTTTTTTCATTCATTTTCTAAAGGCAGTACAAAAATTATATGATACCATTAGGCCTTGTAAATTTCCTTGCAGAATGCCCACTTAAAATGTTTGGATAGTAAATAAATAAGGACTTTTAAAGAAGGAATCTTCTGCTATTGGCTTCTGTGTTACATTGAATTTGTACAGTATGACAGCTTCACAGTTTCACTGAGTGTTACAGCTGAAAGGAGATTTAAAGCCAGAGATGCTTTTGCACAAATGAGTCTTCCCAAATCCTGATCACAGCTCCAAGGGCCATCATTTGGCTTATTATGGAAGATGAAAGTAGGAATATTCCCTGGAAGGGGTGAGAACCTCTGGGACCTTTTCCCCATCTTGTTCTGTTAAGCCTTTAGACTGACAGCTGCCTTGTGAGTTCTGGTTTGATTGTGCCTAGGGTGGCTAATATTTGGGGTATTAGTGAGACCTTTTCTTATAGCAATACAGTGACTGAGTCCTGTGATGGCCTAGTGATTTTATGGCACTAGGAAGACCATCCTGTTGATCTATAGGGTAGTCTACCTATTCAGGTACATAAAGTATTCACGCCTGTCTTTTAAAATAAGAAAAGTTTTAAAATTAACTCAGTGTTGACTTCATCTAGCAGGGTTTTCTGAAGATTGAAAACATTTACCTACCTGAACTAAGGAGGTGCTTGCCTACAGCTAATGAGATTAGAAGTACTTTTTTTTACAGATTAGAGAAGTGTATTCCCAGAAGAGTAGTGTAATGGAAAAAGATGCTTACTCTACAAGAGCTAAGAGCCTGTGACTGTTAGAACATTGCAGGAGAGATGGTAGGTGAAGCAGGGTGCACCTGCACCAACAGCATGCAGGTGTAATATTCTATCCCTTCCCTACCTCTTTCCATTTTTGCTGCTATGTCCTGCAATTTAGAGGGGCAAAGAATTCAACTAACAATTTAAAAAAAAACACAGCTAGTGCTTTTCCCTCTAGCTCTTCTGATTTGAAATAACAGCTGGAAATATGACTTCTTTTTTTTTTTTTTTGGGGGGGAGGAGTGTAATATTTGGAGCTGTATTTCAAGTAGTAATTAAAAATGTGAACTCAGCTCACAGGACTCTAAATGCATACATCTGAAGTCAGTATGAGTGGAATATTTATATGATATAGATCTAAGACTAGTCTTTTGTACACAGTTTCATAACTCCAGATCTTGGCATTTTGTTTCTCTTCCCATTGTTCAAGTTCCACTACTGCATACTAATGGCAAGCCACAGCTGTGGTTATCAGATTTGGTTTCTTATGCTATCTTGTTTCAGACAGAATTTAAGATAAAGGTTCCTTTGAGAATGTAAAGGCCTGAAAGTTTCACTTTTATATCAGTACCTACCTCATAACCTTATACTAAATTTGGCAGCGTTCACTACAAAGAACAGCTACCAAGTAATTTTTGCATTCTGAATAGAGTAGTAGCACAGAAGAGTTGTATATTCTGCATCTTGTAACTGAGGACTGTGAAGTCAAAATAAATAAGAGCAGTAAAACATCTATAACTGGGTATTTGTCTAATAGCAGAAGTACATCTATTCCTTGAGTTTATGTCTATAAAAGAGAATTTGAATAAGTGTGGGTAATTATTTCTATACAGGTAAACAGCACAAGAGTTCACATGTGGATAAACTGAAATTGAATCAAGATGGAATGCTGTAATATTATTTCGAAAGAGAGTTATCACAACATTAGCTATTGATATATTGGTAAAAATCTGTTTAAGGAAGTTATCAGAATGTCATTTTATTTAGGTACACTTTTTTTTAACAGAGAACTTATCTAATGGATCGTACTTGAGATGTGAGAATATTTAGATATTGGATTTATATTGGAGCATTTATTTCTTACTCTATTCTCTTTTCAACTTCTGATGCTTGTGTTTTGGCAACATATTTGTTCTTTCAAAATTTCTTCCTTTTTCATATCAAGCAACAGCAAAGGCATCTTATTGCTTACCAGAGTACCAAGAGGTGCTGCTATGGAAAGAAATGTGCTACCTCAGGAACATTAATGTGATGTCAGTAGTGGAACCACAAGGAAGAAGAGAGGATGGGTTTCATGATAATTTTCACTTTCTCTGCAATCTCAAAAGATATGTCTTTGTCCAAGTTACAGTCAGAGACTGACTGTGATTTTGAAGCCTTGTGGGAGTCCCACAGAGAAATTATTCGAGAAATTTCTCTAGTCCATGTTTGCTTGGTTTGTTTGCAGCCAGTGCCATCTCCCTATCACATGCTGTAATCAAACCATATCTCAGAAGAATGGGATAGACATGAGAGCTCTGGAAATTTGTCTGTACTGTCTTCTAAAATTTAGATGTCCCAAATCTCAGAGGAAAGCATCCATCTTCTCAAACCCTTGCAATTCCCCCCGCCTTCAATATTGGTTCCAACACCAAGCACAAGGCAACAAATGTTGTACAATGCCATTCCAACACAACATTTTGCAGTAGATAACATTTAAACGGTAAAAAGAAGCCTAAAGCTCACTTGATGATTACATTTACATCCATAATTAACCTGTTATCAAAACACAAGACAGAAAAATAACATATAACAATGAAATGGTTATATGAATTTACATTTCTGTCCAGAAATACAAATTGAAAACAGAAATATAAGAAAGGACTCACAGAGTTAATTTATTCATTATTTTCTTATTGTTAACTTTTCACAAATGAGCTTCTCCTGCAGCAGATGTCACGTTGTCGTCCTTGGAAACATAACACCATGAAAGTGATCCTGCCTATGCAATTGGGCACGTACTACAATACAGGTACAATGCTGCTGCAGTAGCTTGCAGTGATGTGTTTATGTAGCCATGTCTCATGGCTCATAATTCCTAGACAAAAAATCAGAAAACTCATTAAATATATAGAAATATTTTACAAGGCATGAGATGCTGGTAAGCTTCTCCATGGATTAGTCCTTGTATTCTCTGCTTTCACCACAGAGAGCTCTCAACATGTGACCACAGATTCTTTATGATATTTGGAAGATTCAGTGACATAGATGTTTTTAAGTTTAATTAGCTTTTAATGTGCTAAGACCTTTGCTAACTCATACAGCACTTGAAGAGTGACAGGCATTTAGGGCATGAAAGCCATAAAAAATTTTGATGTTTGCAAACTCTACAGCCAGAACAATTTATTTAAAACAGAAGGTTGAAGTTGTCATTCTGTTCTTTTACATTGCTTCCTCCTAATTTTCCAACTTTATTTTTTGTTAAGTTTTGTATTTACTGATTTATTATGTGTAGAGGCTGATTAAATTTAGATTGGAGTTTTAGATTGGGGTTTTGCTGCATATACAAAATAAGATATTAAAGGTAGTTCTAGCAGTACGTAAAGATTCTCAACTGTTTCTCAGTTGATTGAATCCCACGTCTATCCTCTCCTATTCCAACCCCCATCTGTTATTTCCTGCTAGCATTTTATTGAAACTTTTCTATCTCTTGATTTGTATTGAGTCACTTGGCTAGTTTTTTGTAGGTTTAGGGTTTTTATTCTGAAGCATAAAAAGTTCTCTATTTAAACATCCACTCCGTATTCTCTCTGACATGAAAATTAACCAGCATAATAATTTTAGTATTTGGTCTTAATTCCCTAAAGATTCAAAATCTTATTTCCTGCAGGTGAATGGTTTGCAAACTTCATAAGGAGAGACAGGTTACAAGAATATAGTATAAAAAGAAGAATATAGTACTTAATGAAGGCTTTCAATAAATATAAGGCAAAAAAAGGCTAGGGTTTCCCTTTAAAGAAATCATATGCCCCCTCTGATTTTTTTGTTTTAAATTACATTTTAAAATCATTGATATGTCTTCATCCATTAATCATATTTCCAACTGAAATACAAAACTTAGAGGAAAATGTTTAGACTTCTTTATATATGGAAAACATCATTAAGGAAAATACTCTCAACACAATTAATGTTTGGATATTTCTTTCTTGGTAGGGATGGGCCCTTCTAATTGAATGATGTTAATTTGTGCATAATTGTATCATTACTGAAGTTTACTAAAGGTGTGCCAGTTTTCACATTAGAGAGAGGTTTTCAGAAATGTGCCCAGGATGTTAATTTTCAAGATGTAGTGACTTTATCACAAGAGAAGAAGCATTAAACTAAGAATTTGGGAAGTTTAGGAAAAATAAACAAAGTCATAAATACAGTAGCTTTTCATTACGGTTGATATGCTAATTTAAAAAGATAACTAAATACCTTTCCCTGCTGGTCATAATGGTTACCAAACATCAAATTTTGTGTATTTTATATCACCTTATCTTTAAGCAATTAATTTGTCTACGGTGAAAATAATTGAGAGTTCCAAACAGCATAGCAAGAAAATGGCACACTGGCAAATAATCTAGGAACAATTAGTTTTAAAATTATTAGTGTCTATTAGTAAAATTATTAGTAGAAAACAGTTATTCTCCCTATTGACTTAAAAACCTGAGTGTATGTCAGGGACTGAAAACATTGTTATGAAGCAGTTTTGTCCATTATAGCAAAAACTGTATGAAGAAGCCACAAGGACAGAAGCTCTTGAAAATTACTGACTGGAACTTTGGATTGTGAGTTAAGCTGCCTAGATAAGATAAAAGGCAACACTATTGTTCAATCATCTCAGGTCTAGGGAGAAACAAACAAGGCTAAGGGAAAGGAATGTACCCATAAGAAAGCCAAACACAGTAGAGAATAATCCCTGGCTGGGTTTGGAGTGGGTGAGACCACAGCCCACAGAGGCCAGGTTTACACAGACTCCCCCTGAAACAAGGAGGGGGGAGGAGGTTTCAGGTGTGAGGCATAACCTCTGGTCAGAAGCACTGAACACCCATCCTCCCTTACACAAGCCAGCCCAGCTGTGAAATCCCACAGGCCACATCCATGGGACATTCACTTGGGAGGCAACTGAGGAGGTGCCATAATCCATCAAAGCCCCCCAACGTGCTCCCCAGACTCACTGCTGAGGCCTTGCAGCAGAGCACTGCTCGTGATGCAAAGGGATCCAACAGATCCAGAGCCTGCTGCAAGAGACTGGGTCAAACTGCCCCCAGCCCCAGGGCATTCCTGGGCATTCCCACCTGGCCTGATCGTGTATTAATCCATTCTATGCTTCTCAGGGGACCCTCACCACCAAGAAGACCAGCTGGAGAGAATCATCGGGATGCAAGTGGGATCCATGGAGTGGTGATATTTTCTTTATTCTGTCACTCTCTTTCTGTCCCCGCATCTGTCTTCTATTTCTTTCTCTTCCTTTCTCTCTCTCTCTAATATTTACTACCAAATAAAACCCATACTATTGACTTTGGCATAAGGTCTCATTTGCACCTTAATTCTGGCCAGAGGCATTTTTAAGTAACTTTAACAACTGGACCTTAAGTGTAAAGTAGAGATGAGTGAGAGGGGAAGGAATATAAGGCGATACTGAGTCAATACTATTGCTCACGAATGTGAAGTGATCTTAGATATCTGCTGCAGTGGTTGTTAAATGAGTCTGAAGTTCTCTGAAAATCTCCTGCTGCTCTACCTATTTTTGCATGCCAGAAATCCCTATTCAAACGCACATGATGTCTGAAGAGTGAGATAAGGTCAGGCTGCACAATTGTTCCAAATTCTGCTGAAACCTGATCTGCTTGGGAGAAGGAGATATCAAAGTGCATAAAGAGTGAAGCTGATAACACCCCTTCTGAAAATGAAGCTGACTAGATTAATTTCTTAATGAGACGGATGCAAATGAAAATTTCAGACTTGCCTCAGAGTTATATGTAGGAAACTTGAGTTTATGTTCAAGACTGTTGTTGCTGCTAATTATAAAAGTACGAAATTTGAAATTATCTTTAATATTTTCACCTATTCTACATTCCTATTTTTTTAAATTCCACTTTTTTTAATCTATGAAAGATAGAGGAATCATTACCTTCCATGCCGCAAGAGATTCCTCTAAAGAACAATTAAAAAACAACCAAAACACCAAACAAAAATACCCCCTTTACTTCTTGTTCTAATCCTTCTGCCTTAAGGAGGCAAACTCACATCACCCTCAAAAACCCTTCAAATATTAAATTCAAAGAAAATCTAGAGATCTATCCTGTTCCCTGGAATGAAAAAAGCACCTGAAATCAGCTAAATGTTCCAATTAGAAATGAGGAATAGAAATATTCACAACTTAAATCTGTCCAGACATAAGGTGAATACCTATTTCATTAAAGTAATTGTAACTTTGTTGGACTTTATTCTTTTAATTTGGGTTGTTCCTCTCATTACCTTCTACATTGCATTTAGAATCTCTCATCTTTCCTTTGTCAGGTGAGGACATTTGTGATAACAACATGAAAAGCAATGGATGTAAGTCTATTAATATTTCTCACGTTACTGGCTGTTTTATGTATACTGTAAAAATTAAAAGACAGGTGGCAAATCAAAGCAGAATTCCTAGCAGTGCCCATAAGAATTGCATTTTGGTGGCCTGGCACTTCATCATCTGTAAGATAGAGATAAGTATTTTTAGTACAAATAAAGTGAATGTTCTCTGGATAAACAGGTCTCTACATCTCAGCAAACGGTGATGCTCCTGGGTGTGTTGTCTCTGTAGTGTGCTCAGTTTTGCCACCATGCAGAGTAAGTATATTCCCTGAAGGACAACTACAATCTTGTCTACAAGATTCTGTGTAAATAGCATCAATGAACGACAGATCAAATTGTCACTTTATTTTGCAGTTTTTACAAATATTTTATACTTTAGAACAGTCATCTTAACAAAGTCTCAAAATTGTTGCATAAGCTTTTGTTATGAAAACATCATAAAACACTGCAAATTCCCAAAGATTTACTATTTCTTTGTAAACTAAGCAATAGGAGATGTCATAGAAAAACTTTCCATTCATTTCAGAAATGGAACTGTTTTCTCTTGAAATGTTGCCAGAATTAATTGAATTTTCATAGGGCAGGAAGTTAAGCTTGTACAAAATTCTTTGTGAGATAATGGTTCATAGATACCGCTGGAGATATTTGGTACTGCAGACCAATTTTGTATGAATTTTTGACTAAAGGAAAGGTACCTTCTTTGAAAAGGCACAGTGAAAAGTGAGAAGTTAGAGCACCTGATCTCTTTCACAGCCGTAATGGCTGCATCATTCATTTGCCCTGAAGAGCTTCTGATGTGAAGAGATGAGATGAACAAAAGAATGATAAGTGAACTGCATAGGCAGCAGGTCAGCACCGGAGCTGCAAAGAGAATTCAAAGTGTCCATTAGCCCATCTAGCTTTGGAAAAGCTTGTGTGCAAGGCATAAATGGACAAACAATGATGAGAGACCATTCTTGTGTAGTAGATTTTAAGGTCTCGCTCTGTTTTTTTATACATAGTAAACGTAAACCATTAGGCTTCAGCATACTAGAAGAAAAGAAACTGGAAGATGAACAGAGCTGGTCACAACTCATTAAGGAAGCTATAAACTTTTCCTTCCTGAGAATTAAAGGCTATCCAGATCTAGGCAGGAAAAGAAAATAAAGAAAATGGCATTTAGACCCTTAAAAAATACTTGTAGCTACTGATGAAGCAGTATATATAACTTACATTTCAGCAGCAAAAATCACTGCACTTCTGTAGTGTTGCTCTGTTATCTGCTTCTTAAGAATCTTAGGCAGGTTTTGCGGGTCAGTGATTATATCCTGTCTGCCATAAGTTTGTTTCAAGTATGCTCAATTCCATAATCAAATGCTTCTTAAGTTACCTCATATGAGAACATTCTCTGAAATAATTATCCCCTGAGAACAATTAAAGAATTGGTTTCTACACCAAAAAAAAAAAGAAAAAAAAGGTCATACCTTTTTTAAAGTTAGTGAGAGTAAAAGTGATATCTTCTGACTATTTCTTGAAAGGAAAAATCCCACAATAACTAAGTTGTCTCAGCACTTATACAGATAATAGGAGTGTAGGTACACTGAATTTATGGTACCTACTCATGCTCTTCTCTGTCTGAGACAATGTAAAACTGTGTCTTACTTGAGTCTGAAGACTCCATCAAACACAATGTCTGCTGCATCTGAGCAGAGAATGTGGTGGTACAAGCTTTTAGTGCCCGTAGCTGGTGTCTCCATTCTTCAGGGGCAATAAGTGACTCTTAGTTTACTCATCCCAGCCTCTGTCAATGTCAGCCTTTGGAGTCCGGCTATTACTAATTCTTGTTGCTCAGTGGAAAATTGGTGCAAGTCCTCTAGCAGTAAGGAAGAGAGAAATCAAAATAGACATCTGTCTTTGCCTCTGGAAACCTCTGCCCTTCTTATCCTTTTTTTTTTAACAACAGGAAAACTTTTACCCATCTCAACATATTGTAGGTTTTGCCTCCAGGTTGCAGAAAAGTCCTTTAAGAGTGTCTAAGGACTATGATTTCTAAAGCTTGCTGTCAAGTTGTCTCTGTCTAAGTTTGGATGTTCAGCTGACAAGGAGTTTCCACAGTCGAATATTAAACTAGAAGAAATTTTAAAACTTACTTCTGTATCTTAATACAGTACTCAATTAAAACTGTGCTGTTTCAAAAATAGTCATGCATATGAGTACAGGTAATTTCAGGTTTTGTATACGGCTACAGTTATTTTGGTACACAGCTCACCTTTTGTTTTTGAACTAAAGCAATCTACCTGTCAGAGGTTTCTGGTACTGGTCATCATCTGGAGATGCTTTTATGACACTCCCTTAGGATTGTCTGTGCACCAAAATCTTATATTCATGTGTGCTCATTTTACATCTTGGTGAATACTGTGACTTTCTTGGCAGCCTGTTTAATACCCAAACAAGTTTGTCTGAAGTGAGAGGGGAACACTGTGTTTTATAGTGGGACTATGTGACAAAGCTCAGCAGTGCACTGGCATGGAAAAGAGGCTGCCACAGTGTGAGCCCTCCAAAGGACCTAGAGGCTGAGTGATGCAGCTCAGACCAGGCAAGTGCTGGTCATTTCCAAGATATTTTAAGAAGAGGACCAAAGCATGTGGCTGTTCCTTCCATCTTCCTGCTCTTCTCTGTCCATATGCAAACTGATTTGCTTGGAGTATTACACAAAAACTCAATCAGGCCATATTAATTCCATCCTAATCTGCATAAATTATTTTCAGATTACAATTTCTTTCAGAATTTGTTCTTTCACTGTACATTCTTCACATGTATGGAATATATTTATTCTTCCTCCACTTGTCTAAATTCTGGATACAAGAATATACCTGGACTTTTATGTACTCTGCACATGTATGCCAGTCTTTCAAAGGCCTGAGAAAAATGGGTTGAAAAGTCAAATGTGCAGGCTGGAGATGGTAATACTCTGTCCTGGACCTTTATCTGAATGACTACAAGAACAGGAACTAAGTGGTTGTTATTATGCAGATATTATTCATTCTTAGCATAACCTTTGCCTCCTCATGAATTAATGAAACCCCATAAAACACATTTTAAAATAAATGCTAATTCAATCTTTGTGTGAATTGGATTATGAGGGTATATCATATTTCAAAAATAGTATATAGTTATCAAAAAAAGATTAACTGGAAACAGAGGCTATGTAAACCGAATATTGAATACTGAATCAAGCAGGATATCTGAAACACAAGTGGGTTTCCTGGCACGTAACACTAATATTTCTAAAAATGCATACCTAAAGTTATGGAAAAATAACTTTCCAAGGTTGCACAATGTCAGCTTTCATGTCCTCTCTCCGTGAAAATTTTTTTGAAAAGAACATTCAAAAATTTTGCAAAAGCAGCTTTCTTGCTCTGGAAGAAGCCTGCCTACCTTGATGATCAGCTGCAAGTAGCAATCTGGTCAGCGAGACAACAAAACTGCCTACAAGGTAAACAGGCCTTTTATTTCCCCTTTCCCGCTCCACTCCCATCCCTCTCCTCTTTTTCAATACGTTTGTTTTTAAATGACAAAGCCAGACTCAGCCTAGCAGTGTCCTCTTATCAAGATAAATTCCCTAAGTCATGGTGAATATTTTCAGACTAAACTGTTGACCTTATGATAAAAAATGTCAGTTGTCATCAACAATCAGATACTCTGTACAAAGAGACAAGAGAAGAAATGTCTGCAGCTTGACACGTATTGTGCATAACACATTTCTGCATGGTTTGAAAATGTTCGACACATCCCTTTCACTGCTCCAGAGCTCTGCATTGAGCCAAACCATAACAGGTGTTTGAGGTTAGGATTTGTTCTTTTTTTTTCTTTCTCTTTGGGAATTTTTCCCCCATTTGTTGCCTAAGAGAGCAGAACAATGAATACTTAAGAGAGACAAAGAACGTGGCCCATATAGGGAGAAGGAGTCCAGCTGGCTGCAGTCTCTCAGCTGGGTGGCTTTCTCTTGGGAAGTGCAGAGATACTGTGAGATTTTGGCTGGGGGGTCAGGGAGCTGGGGGCATCCCTCGATCTCTCGCTCTCAGGACGGGAGGTGAGACGGTTTCCTTCTGGTGGGGGGGAATCAACTCGGTAGCCACCTGGTGTGGGCATCTGACTGGAGATACTGTGGCCTTGTGGTTTTTGCCTCTTTTGTTTTCTTTTCCTTTGGCACTGTGTCTGAGGCTTGCCGGCTTGCCTCTGTGCTGCTCTGCTTGCTTGGGAGCCCAGGGCCGACGTGTGCTGTGCCGGGAGCCAGCAGCACGCCGTCCTTCACCGAGCCACTCCTTCTTCCCACCGACCCTGGGACCCGCCATCACTGGTGAGCTATCCAAGGGAACGATCCCACACCCAGCCCCGATGTTTTCTGCCGCTGCTTCAAGGCTTTTTGCTACCCTTTAACCCAACATCCTATCCCATGCCCACCCAGATACCCGTGCAGCTCCTGGCACAGCTCTGGAGTTTTTGCTACACTTTGCCAACCCATGTGTTCTCATCTCTGCTGTTCTAGCTGCAGAGCCAAGGTTCCTGCTACAGTCCATTTCACCATCTGGCGGGGCACTGGGATCGGCTGCTCCTGTGGGTTTGTAAAGGAGGCCTCTTCTCTCCTTTCTCTCCCTCTCCAGCCGGCTGAGCCACCAGGTGAGGGCGAGGCGTCTGGGCTGGCGCCACAGCGCCCCCTGCAGGCGCGGGGGAATCATGGCACCCGCCCTGCCCGGCCGGGAGCCACCAGCGCCCCTGCCGGCGGTGACCGGAACTGCACCCAAGGGGAAAGTGCCCGACAGCCCAGAGAAGGCTCTGCTCGGCTTCCTGCCTCTGCTTCCTTTGCTGCCTTTTTTTTTTCCCTCTTGATTTATATATATGCATATTTTCTTTTTTTTCACGTGAATAACTGTTTTTTCCTTTTCTCACGCCTTTGCTTGAAAGCCCCTTAATTTCATAGTTATAATAATTACAAGGGAAGGGGGTCATATTTTTCATCCCATGGGAGGTTCCTGCCTTCCTTGGCGGGCATCTGTCTTTCAAACCAAGACAATGAGCTGGTATTTTCACACTTCAGCAGAGCATATCTGGACAATGGAAAAATATTTTATATAAAATACACTTTTTATTCCACATGTATAAATTAAATGAAATAGAAATTTCCAGAGAAAATTTAGTCAACTTACTTTTCCTTATTAGGCAAATAAATTTCATAGAATCACGGAACTATTTCATTTGGATGCTCACAGATGCTGATTTAGAAAGGTAAGTTTGGCCACAAATAGGCTCACCTTAAATCAGAAGTTAGACACAGAGAACACATATGCTTCTGAATTGGATCACACTGGATCTACCTGGACACATCCCTTCCTTTCCTGTCATAACTATACCATTACACTTTCCAATTTTGGTTTGAATGCAACAAAGTTATTGAGAGAACCAGGCATAGAATGGAAGAAATATCATTAGTGCAGTTCATGCTTTGACATTGTCAGTGTTTCTGGACACAGCCTTCTCAACTACTACCAAAAGGTTGATTCAGTTACAAGGCCTAGCTGATACATCTTAAGAATCTTGGGCACAGGTCCATAAAATGATTTTAGAGATTCACAATGTCCTCCCCAGGCTCCCACAGCACAACTGATTTCCTTGTGTGAAGCCCAAGGAATTGAACACATCAGGGTGTGATGCACAACAATTACAGCATTCACATGGAGCAGTTGTTGGTTAAAAAAATATTTTATATTCCTTGGTATAGAAACCAAAACACAGTTCAGCTCCTGGATAAGTGCCTAAACTGCAAGGCTACCAAGTCCTCAAACATCCTTAACCCTAGGTTATGTACCATCTGCTAAAATAATTTATTTCTTCTTCTTTCATCAGTCTTTGAATCCTCTGATCATTTTCATGAAGAAGTGTTATCTTCCATATAGATGTGAGAAATGGAGAAAATGAATATTCTGTCTAGGACGCCCTGTAAAATTTTGGTCTCTGAGGGAGCCATGCCTTTGACTGATAACTTTTACTAGCCCAGAGCTTTCATCCTAATGCTGATTGTAACATCAGATGCTCATACATGGCTGAGTAACTTTCTGGTTGTATCTGCAAGTTCTGTTAGTGGAACTGCTGCACATTTGATGCAGTCAACCAATTGACTTTCAGAGTTCATTACCTGTGCTCATGAAGACAGTCAAAATCCACAACTTTATTATTTTTATTATTGTATTTTGAAAATGTCTGACACATGCCTGTTGCTTTTACTTGGGTTCTTTATTGGATATTAAATTTTCTGATCTTCCCCTTTGGCAGCAAACACTGGGAACTGCTTTGTGCTAAGAAATAGAGTTGAAATTGTCTATATTTTTACCATTTTACCATTAAAAAGCATGGTTCTGATCTAAAGCTCTGAATTTCTCTAAACAATTATAAATCATCATTTTAGGTTTGGAAAAATATTATTTCTCCTAGAAATTCTGAAATTTACAGAAATTGGAAATTGATATACTATGCTATATCTTTAAATTCCCTTATAAAAATATTTTCCTTACTCAATGCTGAGCACAAATGCTATTCAAATAGCATATCTAGAAACAATGGCAAAATAAATACCTTGCAAAATAAAGAATGTCTCAAATAAAAAAAAATAGCCTGTTAAGGAATAGAAATATCTTTATAGGAGACAGGAGAATGACGTGGTGAAGTACAAAGAAGAAATATCATCATAATAGATCGTATTGGTACTCTTTTTTAATAGAGTAACAAGTAAGGGGGGAAATATGACAAGAACAGGATAGACAGAGGAGGTGGTGGTAGAGGAGATAATTTAAAGCAGAGATCAAAAAGTATCAAACTGGGTAGATCAGAGGAAATGGTTTGGTAGTAAATGAATATTCTATGATTGTCATATATTTGAAAATATTTGAAGTGCTGATTGAAAACTTTATATACCTTCCCATAGTGCTGAAGCACATGGCAATAGCTCTTGCTTCATAACATGAATCCCCAAATAGTACCGAGCCAGAGCTAATTAGAACAAATTGCAGTATATTCTGTATTACCATAGTTGAATGAGTTAAGGATTCTTGCCTAGAATACTGAATAGCGGTTGTGGGGAAAGTTCAGTATAGAAACCCCCTTTTAAAAAATTGTTAGTATTAATTTATTTATTTATATAGATCTTTTGCAAATGGCACTGTTAAGAATAGTCCTGTGACTTCTTTCTCACATCCATCTTCTCCTATTTTGCATCCATTTTCATGGAAAGTTAGTTTACACTCCCCATAAATGGATGTAATATGCAATTAAATGAGCTATTCTTTTTTTCAGTTTTTACATAAATAATAGTGGCTTTTAAAATATCAATATTTCATGGGTTCTTTGTGCAATTCTTAGGCAAAATTTAAAATGATATCCATGAGAATTTTGCAAGTAAAAATGCATAAGGGTGCCTAAAGATGAATCAAGTTTTCCAAGAGTGGCCCCACTGTGCTATTGGGGGCAAAACAGACTCTTAGTCTGTAGAAAGAAATGAGTTATTAGGCAAAGATAAAAGTGGTGCATTATGAAGTTTTTCTACAGCTCAGAAACATATTTAGACAGGTCCTCTACAATGGCAGACGATAGGCTCATGGAAAGTATTTTTCTCTCTTACTTGTGTGCCCCCCAAGAATGTCAGATATATTGTTTTGTGTTTCTCAGTAACTTACCCATGACTTGGGTTGAGGCTCACAAGAACAAAAAAGATTAGCTGGAGGCTGATATAGATAAGGCTATAAAGGTTACTCCTAGCTCATTTTAAGGGCCAAATATAAAGAACATGGTTGCCTAATGTATATAAATGTGATATATCATTGACGTTTTTAAAGGTTGGCGGGTGTATATCTTCAGCTAGGGGAAAGATGATTTTATCTGCCTTTCTCCTTGGGAACTAAGACACGTCTCTGTCACCCATGTCTAGTTCTACTAAACTGCGTATCAGAACTGGACAACCTAACCTGAGTACATCCCAAAAAGTCTCTGATCCCTTCGAACAGTTACTAATGGGGTAATGATCTGTCTACCAACTGACTCGACCACAAAGGGAGAAAGCACATGCTTTCATTTGAAGAATGTGGGCAACTTAAAGTAAATTTTTTTGTTTTCTTTTATTTTTCAGTGAATAAAAGTTTCCTCAGGATAACAATTAAAAGTTTTAATTGTCAAAATGCATTTAAATTAATGCATTCGGGGGTAAATTGCAGAATTGTATTGTTTCTCTTTTTTTTTAAGCTACTTGTAAATAGCTTTGAGCTGAATCAAATTTTAGGTTCATTAGTTTCATTGAAGTTATGTCAAAAAATTTGCACTAGAAACCAAGCTCTTCACCCGTTTCTAAGATTATTCTTATTAATGCTAATGATGATACTTAGGAATGTGGAAGTGTCCATGTAGCCATTCTTCTTCCACCCCTTTGCCCTTTTCCTGAAAATAAAAAGATTTTACTGGACATCTGCTTGAAATATCTGACAGAAAAGATTCTTGTCATTTTAATGCAATTATTTTTTTCATTATCTCTGGTTTGTATCTCGTGCCCTCATATTGAAATTATCTGTAGCCATACATATCAGATTTTATTTGAATGGCTCTTTATTAGAAATACCTCATCATGGTCTGTGATAAGAGAAGGAAATCAAATTATTTAACTAAGTCATGCTTAGGAGAGATGGGATGTGGACAGAAGATGCTTTGCTGAAGTGTTATTGATCCAACTGTAACAGCTTTGGCTGCATGCTGTCTCAGGCATTCTCCTTTAGGTTGTCATTACCATCATATTTACAATTATTATTTGATATTTGAGTACCTGTGTTTTTTTATCATAACAATGTAAGAATATAAAAAGCAACTCCAATGAAAGCAAATGCTTTGTACAAGACAATAGTCCCTCTGGTCTTCCTAACTTTTAAATAGTTTGGTAAATTACAGAAATAATATTTTATTACCATGGATAAAAGGAAGTTGGATAGATTTCAGTTGGTGCTATATGAGTCTTCCTGTCTAACATATTTCTCATTGCAAAAGTCTCCAATGTACAAGAATTAAAAAGTAATGTCATAATTTAAACTATGTTTATAATTTCTGTTCTCAATTTGGTCATATAACCATGACATCTAGAATTCAAATTTGCTCAGTGATAGAAAACGTAAAAAGTTAGAAATTTGAGTTAAATTAGGTAAAGCAACATCTTGGATTGCAGAACATCGTATCAAGAGGGGTGGTTAAAGGCTGTCAGGAACTGAAAAGGTTCATACCTTAAACATTGTTATGAAGGAGTGTTGCCCATTATAGCAAAACTGTATGAAGAAGCCACAACCACAGAACCTTCCTTGGAACTTCACACTGTGAGTTAAGCCACCTAGATGAGATAAATGGGACACTATTGTTCAACCATTTCAAGTCTAGGAAGAAACAAACAAGGCTGTAGGAAAGGAATGTATCCACAAGAAAGCCAAACACAACAGAGATTCTTCCCTGTCTGGGTTTGGGGTGGGTGAGACCACAGCCCACAGAGGCCAGGTTTACACAGACTCCCCCTGAAACAAGGAGAGGGGAGGAGGTTTTGGGTGCATGGCATAACCTCTGGTCAGAGGCACTGAACACCCATCCTCCCTTACAAAACTGGCCCAGCTATGAGACCCCTAATCCCACAGGCCACATCCATGGGACATTCCTGTGAGGGGCAGCTAAGGAGGTGCCATAATCCATCAAAGCCCCCAAAGCGCTCCCCAGACTCACTGCTGAGGCCTTGCAGCAGAGCACTGCTCGTGATGCAAAGGGATGCAGCAGATCCAGAGCCTGCTGCAAGAGACTGGGTCAAACTGCCCCCAGCCCCAGGGCATTCCTGGGCATTCCCACCTGGCTTGAGCGTGTATTAATCCATTCTATGCTTCTCAGGGGACCCTCACCACCAAGAAGACCAGCTGGAGAGAATCATCGGGATGCCAGTGGGATCCATGGAGTGGTGATACTTTCTTTATTCTGTCTCTGTCACTCTCTTTCTGTCCCCCCAGCTCTTTTCTATTTATTTCTCTTTCTTCTATTTCTTTCTCTTTCTTCTTCATCTTTCTCCCTCCCTCTCTCTCTCTCTCTCTCTCTCTCATATTTACTATCAAATAAAACCCATGCTATTGACATTGGTGCATGGTCTTGTTTGCGCCTTAATTTGAGCAGAATTATTTCTAATAACTTTAAATCTGTATCATGACAAAGGTGAGGGTTCTAAAGCAAAAAGTTATAACTGAAAAAAGACTAGCTCTGATTAGGACACAAGATTAGAGGACCAGTTGGGAATCCTGTTACCCTTCTGCCTATGATCTTCTTAGTGTAAAAATGGCCCAAAGAGACAAACTCATTTTATTGTCTTTATGATAATGGAAAACAAGTTGTGAAAATTATAATGACGTGGAAGACTTTTTCTCTTTCCAGCTCTAGGTATCTCCCTTAAATTTTATAAAATTTGTTTGAACTCCTCTTATTTCATTAACTACAAACAAATTGTTCTTTTTAAGAAACTGAAATCTTAAATACTCATTTAACTACCTTAAAATATTCATTGTATCATAATTGATATAATATCCTATTCCTTATTACATCCATACAAGTCAAATAAGACTATATATAGTCCTATAGTCTGTAGTCTCATGACTATGAAGTGACACAATGAAAATGATGTAAACTTAGAGTTTTTTAGTGAAATATATCCTTTGTGATTCCACAGCAAAAACCTTTCTGGTTTGGGTATATCGTCAAAGAGATTGGTTCATTTTCATTTGGTCTTTTTACAAAATAATAAACTAACTAACTTTTAGAATATCTAAACCTTTTATAGAACACTACCTTGTTGTTGCCACAGAGCTCCAATGGGAAAGGAAAATTCAAAATGGGGTTGCAATTCTGAGGAAGTTTTGTGGCATATTTGTGGCAAACCTTTGTGTTCTGCTATGTTTTTCAAGACAGGTATGGCTGCAGATTTCTGGGCTTTATTCCTGCTGGAAGAGGAGGAAAGCTTAAGGTGTTTTCAGTTATCATTTTGAAATAGAGTTATCTTGTCTGTACGGCTTCTCTTTCCAAAAGTGAATGGCAAATCCTTTATGACTGCGTTCAAGTTGAGTTTAATTCACCAGGTCCAAAGGTATTTCCACCTTTGTGTATCACAAGGAACGAAACAGCACAACTCTACAAACTGTGACAGCTGTGGAATATGTGCAACAGCAAGAGAAAGTGACAGAAAATTCTTCAGTTCGTTATGAAGCAGAAAGTGATAACAGATTTTTGTGTGGTCTGTTTGTTGTTTAGGTTTTGTTTGGTTTTTCTTAGCATACAATTTAAACGCTATCATTATTGTCACTGTCATTTCAATATTTTACATACTACTGCACTTGAAAATAGACATTTGCCAGATGTTATGACTAATTAGGCAGACATGGGGATTGATAATATCTTGAGGTTTTTTAACAGACAATTGCATTCCTAACTCTCCCAGTTTCCTCCATTCTTTTTCTTTAACTTATTCCTCCACAAGGAAAACACTGTGGAATGTTGTATTTACAAATCAATCTTATTGATGCCATGATTGCTTAGGAGACACATGGATGTGAGAATAACTTTACTTAATATTATAATTGAAATATAGGAAAATTCCAGGTGATTATTTTGTATAGAAACTATAAACGAGTCAAAAAATATATCTATTGTCAGTCTGATAGATTCAATATAAGGACAGAAGTTCTGTCAAAGCAAGAGAGATCTCCAGGAAGACAAAAGTAAGACAGATTTTTTCATTTCCTATTATGACTGCACTCCTAGAATTACTTGATTATATATTTCTAATCTGTGTTTTCTTCTACTGAGAAAACAGAGTAAGCAGACAATAAAATTTGAGATAAAATGTATTTTCATGATATGGACTGATGTCTATTAAGTTATGAATCAAGATGTTGAACTGCAACACTTCAATTGCTATTTAATGCCCTAAAGGGATTTTGGAGGGTTTCTTGACCTAAATATTGTATTCAGCTCTTTCCTTGCTCTGCAAGGTAACCATCTTCACTGATAAATGGGGATAGACATGGTCATCTCATTTCTGTAGTTCATATATATATATATGGAGAGATAATAATGATTCACTATGGTTGGATGGAAAAAAATGGTAAATTTGTTTATAATAATTCTTGATTACCTCACCCCAACTTAATGAGAAGTAGGTAAAAGGGCCTCATCTAGCATGTTGTACAGACTGCTGGCTGATTCAAAAGCTCTTTTATATTTGAATACCCTCAGGCTGAGCACAACCTGGAACACAAATTTTCATTTGAGCAGATTTGCCTGTCCCATTGTTGAGGTGTCCATAAAATGGTGATCTCATCAACAGATTTACAAAATCTGTATCTCTGCTTAGTGTCCTCCGAAAACACAAGCCATTAGTCATTTGTTCCACAGTCCTAAGCCAGAGGCGGCTTTGTCATATGTTAGATGCTTTTATCCTTCCTACCTTCTGCTTTTCTCACCTGCATCCTAACCATAAATATTTACATTTGCTCTTCCCAGTGGGATCTGATGTGGTGGGTTAATATGAATAACTCTGAACTGACATCACAAAATAGATTTTTAAAAACTCAGACCTTTTCTGGGCCCTATTTGCATTTGGCACGCAAGTTTTGAGTCCAGAGATAACATTTGTCAACTTTGCAGTTCAGAGTTGGTAATTCAAATTCCAGAGAACACCTCCAATGTGACCTTCTGACATTCCCTACTCGCTCCTTTTCCTTCCCCTCTGCCCCACTCAGTTATTTGAAGCAGCATTTGCTGAGCAACTCTCTGTTTTTCCAGCTGATGGTAACAGAACTGCCAGCTCTGGCTGTAAATACTTTCTGAGCAAGTCAGTAATTAATGTTGCACTGATGACTGGTGGCATCTGTATGAGTTTATTATCATCTGTACTGAAACACAATGTACAATGAAAACATGGGGGACTCTAAAGAAAGAGGCTAATAAATTTACATGAATTAACATTAAATTTAATTTGCCACATGCCAACCAAACTGTGCAGCAGATCTAAATCCTTTAAAAGATATAGATTTCTCTGTTGCTGCTGCTTCCCAGGCCTGGCTGCTACACTTACTTCAAGACTTTGCTCTGTTTCTTAATTAAAACCAGTTTCCATACATGCTGACTGATATATGAGGAGTAGTGTTTTCTCAACTAGAGAAAAAATATATTTACTTTTATTTTTTTAAGAATATTGAAACCATTAATTAACCCATGCTTATAATATAATACACAGAATAAATATGATCTATTACTGCCGTTTTCTCTCTTGCCAAAATATGAAAGGATAGTGGGAAACTAACACTAATGAAATTATACTTTTCTTTGTAGTATTTAGGCCAAAAATATGATAGCATCGAAACTTGATAGTAACATGGAAATAAACAGGATACTACCACCTAGTTACCTGTTCTAGTAAAGAACTGTGAATTGACTCCTTCTTTAATAGATTATGTGGTGGCTTCTGTCATCCCCCCAAAACAGCAGGCATTGGAATGAATAATGCTAATATTTATGTCAGTGATTCATCAACCATGGTGTCAAAAAGAGTTCAAAGTCACAATAAACATAATATATAAGGAAGTAGAAAGAAGACACAGAAAGACAGCAAGAAACAAAACTTTTTGTCACAGAAGTTTGTCATGATTTTATAGCTCAAAAGCATACATTTGCCCAATTTTACAGAGAAGTGAAGGTCCAATCAAAGTCCAAATACGGGTTTCATTATAGTCCATGCTTCCACTAAAGTCTTGCGTGTACTGGATGTCACAGAAAAAAAAAGTACATTTTCTTGGGAACTTGCGGGTCTTTTGACAAAAATGTTTTCAGAAAACAGAATGAAATAAAATTTCCCACCCAAAGTATGCAAAATTACATTGAATTAATTCATTATCTGAAAGATCTTTGGCTTGATTAACTGAATCTAGTGAAAAGCTGAAAACTGAAAGACTCTTACAGGTGCAGAAAATTCTGCTGATTTTAAACTTTAGCTTAAAATCTTGGCAATTGCTGCAGTCCATCCATGGGGCAGCCAGAGCTGTTTCCTTGCAAGGACAGGGAAGCCATGTGCTTTGTGTAACTGAGGTGCCTGTTCCTTGGCAGGTTTCTCTGAAGCTACAGCTTCTGAGGGCATCTGGGTCCCTAGGTCTCAAATAAAAAAAATTCTGGATGTCCTGTGTACCAGAATATGAGTTGGATTTTAAATGTGTACTTTAGAGGAGATACCATATTTAAGCAATTTTGCAGTGCCTATATTGGCTGCTAGTCCTACCGTAGCTGCTTCAGTGGGTCAGAAAGAAAAAAAAATCCCAATGAAACAAAATATTATCATTGATAATATTTTCACACATAAACTAGTAATTTATCGTAAAAACATACTGCTAGTATATAATTCTGTAACCAGCATAGTATTCAGTGGAAAAGTTAAATTGCAAAGTTGCTACTTTCATAGCAACAAACTCCTGGAAGAAAAGTGACTAGTCCAGATAAGTTAAAATTAATGCATATGAAAACATATTATTTCTTTTAATTCCTCTATCTTTCACAGCTCTTCAAGGTTTATGAGTAAAAAGGAAATGGGAGGATGATAGTACTTATATATTACAAAAGGAAGAAAGTGAGAACTTCTCAATGTTTTCCTCAGCCATGTGCATGTCAGCACAGATTGCATCAGAAAGGTACTGTCAAGCCAGCAGTGGTTAATGAGTACATTAAAATTAGATTTTCAGTCAGAGAAACATGATCAAAAGAGTAGAAAATGCCGTTGGTCATCCACTTTTGTTTCTAAGGATCCTTTATTTTACATAAGGATTTTCTTATTTACTTATACTCTGTCCTTCCTTTTCTCCTTCTTTTTGTCCTTTATTTAAAAAAACAGAGTGAAAGAGAAGACTTGTTGGAAATAGGATTAGATTAATACATTCAACAAAGTATGTTTAATGTGGCTATGAGAAAAGAGCTCCTCTAGAAACAAGAAATCTTCAATACTGGGAAGTCAGAGCATCTGTGAAATACTATTTTTTTTTTCTGAATGAAATAAAACAAGTTGCATATTACATTTTTAATTATAAGAAGAAATTAAAATACCTTGTCAACTCTAAACAGGTATCTGACAGAAAAAAAATCTCTTGTACCCTGTATTAGAAGGTATCAAAGATTTCACAGCAAAATAAAATGTTCTGAAAATAATTGCTACACTTTATAGTCCTAAGGCTAAAAGTATTTTAGTTCACATATACAACTACATTATCTAATAGCTTGGCAGAAAAACTGTTTCCAGCTTCCCTTTCAGTTTGTTTGAGAAGAAACCATCCAGAGACTGGAAAGGGGCAATGCCTTCTAACTGTAGGTGTCCATCCTTTGCAGTACAGGTCCTGACACCTATGTTGAAAAGAGATTTAATGTCTGCTTCCTAAGTGAGTTTTTTTTTTTGCATACAGACTGCTTTAACTTACCAGAGAAATGATAATTCTTCATATGAATTATACAGGGTAACTGTAACATCCTAAAACAGGCAAATCAATGTTTTGTGTTACCAGGTTGGCTCTACGGCAAAGCCTGACCCTACACGTTCGGTTCTACGGTGTTTAGTTCAATCTGTTACAAATAAACAGTGCTTTATGTTTAGATCCTCTGACCTATACAAAGGATTAAATGTTTCACCTGAGCCTGTTCTGTTGTCATATCAAATCGTTTGAGGTAACTGGGGAGAAAGATGGTCGTACCTGAAGTTCTGCACACGGAAGTGGTTATTCTGAAGGGCTATCGAGTCTTTCAGTGCATACAAGACTCCCCTAGCTTTTTCTCTACAGCCTTCATCTGCAAAACACAGTGTTAATTGTCTGAGGAAAAACAGGAAGAGCATTTTGCTGCATCTCTGTGTTTCTGAATGGCTCGACTGGACAACATTTCCAGAGTCAAACTGCACTACTCTTAGCACTGCTTTATCTGCAGTGTCAAGAATAGCATAAAGCCAAACCAAACCTGTCATGCATTCCTTGAGCTCCTGTTCCTCTTTCCTTCCTGAGATATGCCTAACAAGTAGGTAAAGAGGATCTGTTTACAAAGGTGAATATTATCTTGGTGCTTCTCAAAACTGGGACTCTCATGTCACTTTTTACCAGTGAAGGTGCGCCTTTAAGATAGTTCAGATGTAGGTAAATGTCTAAATTCTTACTGAAGTCTTATTACTAGTATTTAAATCGGTGGTTTTTTTGGAGGTGGGTGTTTGGATGTAGTTCTGAAGTGAATGTATACTCACCAGAGAAGGAAACAAGGCTTTTTAAGAAAACAGTTGATGACATGACTGTGTGGGATGAAGCTAAACTGGGTTTATAACAGTAAACTATGAACTTCAGCCAGAACAGAATTACCAATCACAGATAGTGTTACAGTTGGCCAAAACTATAAGAGTTCAGGGGAAAAAGTTGCTTTTTCCAGGCATTTTAAGTAGTATTTTAAAAGATGTGTAGTTACTCCTTAAGTGATAATAAAACAGTACTATTTTCAACAGCTTTAAGAAAATATGATTTCTTTTCTCCATCTCTATCATTATTTAACATTTTGCTGTCACAGTTCTAAGATTTTAGGTTTTATTACATGTCTATGAATGTTGATTAAAATGGAGTTTGAGAAGCGCAATTTTAACAAAGTGGTATTCAAATTAAAAAAAATCCAAAAAAGAGAAAGAAAAAACTGCAAATTTAAACATTCCATATATTTTTTTAATGCCAGAATGTCATAGTATTTGTCATCCACCTTAAATTTCTATGGAGAATATAACTGGATCACTTTAATTCCAGTATATCTTAAATCACTTTCCAAAGGTAAAATAATTTACTATTGCACTATATTGCCTCCAGAGAAAAATGTCACCTGTTTGTCAGAAATCAAAGGCTCAAATGTATCCAGCTGTTACTGAATTAACTAAAGAAATTGTCTCTCATTTTCTGATGGTTACTGCATAAACTATCTGGCTAAAAGAGAACAGTTACCACAATTACTAGGTGACCGATTTGGGTAGGAGTTACATAATCTCAGGTACCTGTAGGAGGATAGAGAAATCAAAGGGAGAGTACAGGTGTAGGTTTGTTAAAGAACACTGAGTCAAGTAAGAGGAATACCTGAGCTATCTTTTAAAAACTTCTGAAACACATTAAGCACAGTTGTGTTTTAATGAAAGATCTGGTTTGGATAATGGATAACGCATGGAGGCACCAGCAAACATTAACTAGTGTTTCTATAGACAGTACAAAACTTTGTAACATCAAAAGTTTAGATTTGGGGCATAGCATGGCACATGGGCATAAACTTAGCATAGCCTGGAAAATAAAAATCAGCAGCTGACAATAGTACTGTAGAAAAAAACGGTTTCTATCTATAATGTTATTTTCCACCTGTATGTATACTTATATCTAATCTATATCTATATCTATATCTATATTTGTATCTATATCTATATCTAATCTATATCTATATCATCTATATCTATCT
>WEKY01016211.1:28897-62660 GCA_013390045.1 Picathartes gymnocephalus
CCTATAAATATTACTGGAACTTAGTGGCAGTTTTTGCTTTGGTGGTTTTCCAAGATTAGGAAATTGTCTCACTGTAATAAAACCTATTGAAATGCTCACCATGCTGAAAATGAAAACAATGTGTATTTAAATAAGAAGGAATGAATTTAAAAAAATATTTTATAAATAAATTGTATACAGGAATTTGATGAAAGGTATGCATTGTAATATGTACCTTTTAGTTATGACCTTTGATTTTGATAGTCTAAATTTTTACTAAGATCTTCATGAATTTTAAGAGCAATTTGATAAATTGCAGCCAGAAAAGTTTAATAGAAAAGTTAAAAACCAGAACAAGAGTATTTTTCATATTATCCTTGTAAATGGAGTCATGAAGAAATGTCACGATGGTTTGCTTAAATGCATTGTTAAGTTAAAACTTGGCTTAACATAAAACCATGAAAGCTTTGTAAATGTTATGTACTTTTTTTGGACCCAATAGCTTTTCCACATAAACTTTATGGGACTTCAGTGTGTGAAGCAAAGCCTAAGGCTGTAATCCTTTTAATTTCCAGGTTCATCATATTCTTAAATGTAACTTCAAAAGGAGGAAAATTTTGTTGAGTGAAATCTTTACCTGAAAAAAAAATGACCTGGAAAAAACGTGAGTAATTCAGACACATTCTTTATGTTTCTTGGTACATTTTTTTAATGCACATGACACCAGAGTTCATAGCAAAGAGGAAGGGCAAGGCTCTGCTTAGGGAAGAAAATAGCTTTTAGTGTAATTTAAATCAGCGATTTGGCCTTGCCTAGGAATTCTATTAGCTTTGACCTTACCTCAGACATTCAGTTTTTCTCACAGCCCTCAAACTAGAGCTTGCAAAAAGTCGACTAGAACTGGCTTTATGTCCAAGTGGTGCACAGAGATCTTGCCTTTAGTTTCATCCTATCTGGATAGAAGGCATTTCTTCAGCCAGGAAATGGGACATTCACTGCTGACAATCACAAAGGAAGAGCAAGTGAAGATTGAAGTTTATGCAGTGCATTAATTGCTAAATTTAAAGCTTGGCAATTAAGATATTAGCCACTTTTTTCTTCTTTCTTCTGAATGAGGAAATATTTAAACTTCTGAATTATTCAGTATTTATCCAAGGGGTTGTTTTTTCATTATTATTTTACTATTCTTATTATCTTTTCTGTCGTATTTCTACTTTTTAGGTTGAAAACAACTTTTTAAGTTGATATGTATCCAACATGGAAAACAAAGCTTTTATAAAAGGAAATCAGTACAACATAAAGAAAATATAAAAGCATATCAAATCACATGAATGTAAATCAGCAATTATAAGTACTAATAATAATTCTGCTACAAAATACTAATAAAAAAAATCAATCCCAAAACACCAGTTTTTGATTTAGTTATAAATTATTACCTATATATAACAAAACAAAACAATCAATATTTCCAGATGACTTGTTTGGTTTTGGTTTTTTTTTTTAATAAAGGGTGGTTGGATTGATTTCTTTTTTGAGCGGAGGAGGATGTGAAAAGAAGAGAAGGGAGAGAGAGATGTTTGTATGTATCTAGTTGATTTTTTTTTTTTTAAGTATATTTATTTTACATGGTAATATTTATGAACACTGTACTTGCTTAATTTAAAGCTACCCAATGCATATTAAAGTAGCCCCAGGAGTAAAAACAGGAAGAAATCTAATAGCAGTATTCCAGTGTCTGGTGAACAAAAATAACTAGTTACTTCTCTGTTCAGAGAAGAAAAAAAAAAAGTTTAGGCAATTCATCTGGCACTCTGACACAGAGGAGGATTTTTTTTATACTGATTCGTTTTCTTTAGGCCAGAGAAGAACCTGTGTCTGATAATGTAAGCGTGTGTCCTCGTGTGATGGTCACAGCCTGGGAGAACTTCTGTATTGGCCTCTAACTTTTTCCTCACCTTTTTTCCAAAAACTCTTCTCTTTTATGCTCACAACGTTAGAAAATCTCTTCTGAGGCATTTCACTTGAAAATACTTGGTGGAATTTGAAAAAAGAAAAACAGGAAAGTGTTCATCAGGACAATAGCTGAAGAAGAGAGATTTAAGAGAGAAAATGTCTACTTGCATTAAATGACTAAGGTCTTTTTTAATTGATAACTCTTATTTTTCAGTATGTGAGATGAAACTCAAGCTACTTAGAAAGCATTCAGCCATGGACATGACGCTTTAACAAAGGGTCTTTTATCCTTTAAAACTGAGAATATTCCATCTTTATCCTCACTTCCTTTACTGCTCATGGTTAACTTTTACCTCAGTAAAATACAAATCAGGGCATTCCTTAGTCTCCTCTTTTCCAGGAGCAGTTGATTCATTGTTGCTTTACAGCCATTATGCACTGACATACACCCACCCCAGCAGTTTGTGTGTTATACTTTTATGCTTCAGGAACCCTGAGAAATACAAGTCATTAGCATTTTGCTAAAACAACTTTCCTACTCAGTGACTGGTTGGTGGTTGTGTTATTAAAAATGATTAAAAAATAATGTGAATTTTGAATCCCTAGAAAGTTGCACTTAAAACACAATAAAGGCTCACCTCATTACTAAGTCTAATATTAGATTCAACTTAGCATGAATATTGTCCAAAAGCTGCTCTAGTAGAGTTTTGTAAGTAGCATCTACATTATTGTTAATGCCAAACTGCTGAGATTGCCTCATACAATATACTGTTATTAAGTATCTAATAATTTTACAGACTTTTATTACAGTCAGCAGGACTTCATTCAGTAGGACATTAAGAAGATGTAGGAAAGCAGAACATTTGCAGCAAACCTTACACAGCACTGCAGGAGTTCTGCTTTGCTCTTGCTGTGATGAGTCACCTTTGGATAGAAAGAAAACCCCATAAAATCCTTTATGACTTATACCTACTAGAGAGGATATTTACTGTTCTGTGGTTCAGAAATTGTTAGTTTTGAACAAGAATGGATTCTAAGAAAGCCATGTTTTCCTGTTCTCTCTCTGCCCACTTCTTTCCTCTCCCCCATTTTTGCTACATTCTCTAAAGTATGTCAATCATTGACATCAATTTTTCTCTTTGAGGGTTTATATCACTGCTGAATCCTTACAAATGAACTATTAATGTGCAAGGACCAGGATCCTCCACTCCCACACAGCAGGCACTTTGTCCCTGAAGCTTAGCCTTCTACCACTCAGATTCAGAGCGCTGGCAACCTCATGGCTTGGAAAAGTGATTTTTTCCTATCTGAAGATACTGTATACGTGGCCCATCTATCAGTGACTTTCTGGTTATTAATTGCTCATAAATGCTCATGAATTTGTGCCACTCTGATGAACCTCTTAATTTGCATACAAGCTATTAATTATTCATTTGTAATTATGCTGATGATTTTTGCATCCTCTATAGCAGCTCATTATGTAAACTAACCATGTTAACAGTCCCTGTACTGATTTAGACCTGAGATATAGCTCTCCCTGACAGCAGCTAAAGACTGCAAGATTAAATTACTTTTTTTGACAAAGTAAAAATTATTGATAGATATTAGTTCTTGACTTTGTAATTGACAGAATGGAAACCTTTGCTCAGAAATACACCCCAAAATGGTATACTTTATTTAATTTCTTTTAAAAACCCATAATGATTGTCTTAGTTATGAAAAGGAAAGGTGAAATATTCATTTTTTAAAAAATGGATTTGTGTCTTGAAGAAAAATCTTAGATGATTGGAGGTCAGGGAAATTTGGCTGGGGTATTGTGGGGGTATTTGGGATGGGTATCCCTGATGAAATATATCTTGGAGACCCCAAGGGAATATTTGGAGGAGTTAGGTGGGGAATGCCACTCTGAGTTGCAATATAGTGTTTTTCTAACCCCTTTTTAATATTCAATTTTGGGAAGGTCAACACAAAATGAGCTTGAGACTATGACAATATCCAGAGAAATTAATAAAATGGTATTTAGATCCCTATGAAATAAATGAGCATCTAAAAAAATTCTACATCTTTGGGGGAGAACAAGAAGTTGTTTTTCTTGGAGGTAAAGGGTCACATTATAGAAGAACAACGCTCTACAATCATTGTTTAATTGGAAGGGTTGATTGCAAGATACGTTTCAGAAGAGATACAGAGTAAAAGACAATATCCAAACATGAGTTAGCAAAACCATGGTAAGTAAACACATTGAGTTGTAAAAAGCATACAAAATATTTTCAAATGCTATTGAAATAATTTTCTTGGTTTATTTTATTTTCAAGGCAATTGAAGAGGAGGCTAGAGAGAGGCTTGTTTTATTCTTACCTAAATTCTGCCACTCTTGATCTACATTTTTCTTCCTGAATTTCTGTACATACTGTACTGGTAGGAACTGACATGGAAGGATAAATGGAAAAAAAAAACCCTCAAACAAAAATCCTGCCAACCTGTGAAAAAGAAAACCCCTGCTTTTCTTAGTTCTGAATATCCTGAGAATCCCAACTCTTTTGCATCTAGGCACTTCACATCACTGGAGTCAGGGATGTCTGCTCCTTAGGGCTCTCAGGGACTCCAGAACAACATTCTAAGGACATTTCATAAAAAGGGGAAAGCAATCAAGCACAACCTGTTCACTTCTCCTTTTTATTGTGAAAAATTGTGTCAGACAGATGCCCTTTCACTTAATAAATGTAAAAAAGAGATGTAAGAACCATTTCTTTGTCAATTGTATTATTTTCATGGATCCTAGATAGTAGGACTTTTTGCCATTTCTCATGTGGTCTTTACTGAAGAACGGATGTGCTGCTACACTGACAAGTCTCCAGTGTTCTGCACTGAGAAGATAATAATTCTAACTTGCAGGTAGAATCTTGAATTTGGTCTTGGGGGTAGCTTGAAGTGTGCTTAAATCTTTCAATTGATGTACAGAGGAGTTTAGTAGCTTAAATTATGTAACACGTCCACATTCTGCCTGTTATCTCCATTTTCTGACTTTGGAAAAGAGTCGTATTAACTTGGGAATACATTTTTTTATATTATGATAGAACTGCTTTTGAATATACTCCTTACCCATAGGAGTAATGAATAGTTGTTAACAACAACATCAATAATTTAAAGAGTTGCTGGACTATATGAAGAAATACATATTCACAGAAAGTGCCAAGCCGGTGTAATACTTCCTGTCCTCACTTTACTAAAGAAGTGAGAAACTATTTTTGAAATTGTTATATTTACGTGTCAATGAGGATCATGAATACCATTTAAGCATTTAAATATCACGTAGGTACTGTCCCAAAAGCAATCAATACTGTGGATTCATCAGAGACTTGTTACCAGCCAACACAGCACACCTATCAAAGTGCTCTTCCTTCCAGCTGAGGTGCACCTCTCTTATTAGTGACATGCATTAACCATCTTCATCTGGGACTTTGCATCACTCGAGTAACTGCAGGGTGATAGTTAGTTTATATAATGAGCAACACTGCAAGAAGCAAAATATTCAGCATAATTAATTAGAAATGAATTATTAATATATTCAATATACTTACAAGTTCATCCAGCTGTCATGTACTATAAATGCACGAGCATTTTAGAAATTTAATAGCCAAAGCGGTATAAGTAAATGATAGTGGAATGCTATTTTTATACTTTTTGATCAAAATCCTGCTGTCTACATCAGACTTCAAGCTCTAGTGAGACGTGGGGTCTTTACCTATTACTAGTAAAATATTATTCATCAGGAACTGTAGTGATAGGACAAGGAGTAATGGGTTCAAACAGAAACAGGGGAAATTTAGGTTAGATATACGGAAGAAAGTCTTTATTTTGAGGGTGGTGAGGCATTGGCACAAGTTGCCCAGAGAAATAGTGGGTGGCCCATGCCTAGAAGTGTTCAAGGCCAGGTTAGATGGAGCTTTGTGCAAACTGACCTAGTGGAAGATGTCCCTGCCATGAAATCATTCTAAGATCCAGATTTGAATAACATCCATTTTGATAATCATATATGTAAAGATAACTTCTTTATACTTCTTTAAGAGTATAAAGATACTAGCTCTTTGTATTTTCAAATTCACATATATTTGGAATCAAGTGGATCATTTCCTGTGAAAAAAACACCGGGAACTATCGTGTTTTTATTCATGTCTGAGGAGTCCTCTTGATTGATACAAGTAGAGATTTTCCAGGGAAAGCTAAGATCTACACATTAATGAAAACATGTACTTGGAATATAGAGGATAAAATTTTCTCAGGTGAACAAAAAGCCAACAATCACCTGTTATTAGATATTTCAGCAAATCCTTAGAGAAGATAGATCTTATATATAAGTCTTCTTCAGGAAAAGTTTCAGTCTAAGCTCACACATTTCTTGACACAGAAAACATGTTACCACAGGGCCCAAATCAGAGGACAGGCTTCATTAGTTTCAGTTCTACAGTTTCATTGAACTACTTGTTTGCTTTTTGGTTTTTTTAATCTCGAATCCTTGGTGGTTTAATTCTACATAGTCTAATTTATTGGCCTATAATGGTAGTTTTGTTTTCAATTTATGAATGCTTTACCTTATTTTAATTGACATTTCTGGGCTTTTAAATTATTTCTGCATGGAACTCATTCTCAAAGGGTTTAATTTGGATCTGTGCAAAAATTGATGAATGTACAGAGGAATGGGTAAGAATAAAAACAAAGAGCTGGATACAAATCTCGCAACTCAAAAACGGCTCCCCAAAGGGAGATTCTTTCAAGCAGATCAGTGTCTTTCTGTGTTGAAGTCAATGGAGCTACACTGGTTTACACCTCCTAAGGATCTGGATACACACCATTAACGCCTGATTCAAAGCCCATAGAAATAATTTGCTTTTAGTATTGTAACTTTGTGGCTGGAATAATCTGTTGGTATTTATGATCCTGCTTCTTAATGAGTTCTGACTTGTTCGTTATGGAGCTTGTGATAGTACCTTACCCAGGGTAAATCTCTGAGGAACACTTTCTTTCCTGAGATGCTCTTGGAGTCGTGCACACCTTCGTGATTGCTGGATATAAATAGGCAACCCAGATGTTGCTGTTGAGGAGATGTTGACTGCTTGAGGAGAGGGAGGGGCATATTCTATGAAACTGTTTACTGTTTGTTTGTTTCTTTCTTTTCTGAAACACACCTCAGACAGTTTTTGGCTTCTAGTACTAGGAACAGAAGTTGTTAATTTTTAAGCCCCTGTGAGAATAGTGGAGAAGCCCAGTGCTTAAAAGAGTTTGGTAAAATATACCTCCCACTCATTTATTAGTAATAATATATCTACTAGGTAATTTAGCCTTCTAACTACTTAGGTACTTAGGAAACTTGTGGGTTTTGCCCTCAGGGACAGGTGGAGTTACATGCCTTGCATATATTCATGAGCAAGTTACCCTGAATCTTGGCTGCAATAGGTTTCAGAGCAGCAGAACTGCAGCATAAAAATGGGTGAGGGATGACTTGGTGCCTGCTTGGCAGAAACTTCATTGGTTTCTATTGCCATAAAATATAAACATTTCACAATTTTTCTTATTCCTTTTCTGCAGACCTTGCTTGAGAACCTCATGAGACCAGTAAGAATTTTATTATGACACGTCTGCATGTTCTATTTTTGAGTAGGTTTCAGTTGTACTCTTTAGGCATTGTAGTTCCTGTCCCAGTACAGTTAGGCCTGGGCAACAGTAAACAGTAAGCAGCATGCCAGACAGAGAGACCTGGAGGAAATACAGATGGCTTTTCATCCAGCTTGGGTTTTTTCTTTAATTTCAATATTATCAGCTAATATGTTCAATTCACTAGATGGTTTATCACTGAGAAGCCTTATTCACTTGAGATAGCTCAGATGAATTCCTATCAAATGTTATTTGGTGGGTTTTTTTGTAAAGTAGCAGATACTTGATTATATTATTGCTGACACTTTCAGATGTTTGCCAAAGACAAGGAAAAAATAATACTCATTGATGTATCTTAATATACAGGATGAAGTGTTTTCACCTCATCTTATCAAGATATAATGGCTATCTGTTGCTCCAATAAAAAAAGAAAATATGAAATTGAAATAACTTGATAGATTTCAAAAAGCACATCTCATAAGTTGATGACAGGATGGTTTCATCACTATACTTTGATTATTTATCCCCTATTTAATGTCATTCCTTGTTTAAATTTGCAACTATCAATGCCGTCAGTGTGCACTCAGATGGGTAAACACAGCTGACAAATCAAAAAATAGAACAATTAGAATTTTTTTCTTGTTTCATTGGGCAAAATTACTGCAGTATGAATGACCTTGAACTCTCTCACAGTTACGATGAAATTCTCATTTTTCCTATAAATTCAACATGACTAAATATGTTGAATACTGACACTCTCAAGGCTAACTAAGAGTAATAAAATTAGAAAAAAAGTAACTCTTAAATACAGAGGAAATGTAAGTAATGTGGTTCTCAACCTGTCCTTGTGCTTCAGACTTTTTGCCTGATGCTGTTAGTGTTCTTTTAAGCCCTTTTCTAGACTCCTGTTTGTGCATCCCATTGTTCTTTGCCTCAAGGTGCATAACACCTACATCATAAAATGAGAGTTTTTGAGTAATACATTTTATGTGAAACTTTTAAATAGCATGTTTATAAACTTTTAAAAGAGGTTTTTGTCTCCTAATTCAGAGCAGAAAATAGGTATGCCATAACTTCTGACTTTTCTTAGCTCTGTCAATGTCTGGATATCATGATTCTCATTAAAGGAGAAATTAATTTCATTCATATCATAGAGTTTATACTTTTAGAAGAAACAAAATATCCCAAAGCTCAGACACGGAGCATTTGCCTTGACTTTAATTGCTGAGTTAATTAACTCCAGTAGTACTTATTTCCCACTTAAACCCAAACTAAAAGTATTTGGGTCCAGACTACTTGAGACCAGTGACTTTGTGAAGACTGTAAGATGATTTTCCTAGTTGTTGGGGAGTTGAGAAACTCTGTAGCAGCAGTGCCAAAGCATCGCTGTTCTCTCCTGGAACGCGGCATAAAGTCAGGAGCTGACACGCTCGGATTTCAGGAATCCAACTGTACTTTATTCAAATCCACGCGATTTATGTAATACACAGACTCAAGTATCACACTATTGGTCAAGACCATTAACACCCTCTTAAAACTACTGGCCAGTTAAGGATAACAACAAAGGTCCAGCCTCTTTATGGAAATGCACAGCTGCACAGGTGTTTACATTCCTGAATTCTACAGATCTCATAAACAACACCGCAAACTGTGAGAAAGCTTTCTCTCTGTCTCAAAACTGCAGCTAATATTCTTGGGTTTTTATGCTCAGGCTTTTAGCAGTATCCACACCAAAGTTTGTGGTGAATTGGTTTGTTGGAGGCTGGTGCGTCCCAGTTTCGCAGCCATGCCACGCTGGCTGGCGGTGAACTGGGAAAAGCAAAGTGCACACTGACATGGAAGCAGTTAGGAAGGTAGGCAAATCTTCCCAGAACATAAAATTATTTTCTCAGAGACAAATTTTTTGAGCAAATTTTTATTGCCACATCTGGCAACTGTTGGGATAAAACCCACAACTTTTCTGGGTCAAGCTTAGGTGTGAAATGCCTAGGAGGGAATTTGAGGATCGCTTATGCATTTGTAGCGCCTTTCTTTGGTCATATACAATCTGGTATTGGTAAGAAGTTGCATTTGTGGGGATATGGCATGCTAGTACCAATTGTCAATAGAAAGTAAGATATATTTTATGAGTAGTTTTCTAATATTTCTGATATTTTGTACCTACAAAACCCGACCTTGGGAGGATCCATAGCATTTTACACTGATGCTCAAATACTGAGAAGATAAGAACTATATCAAAGTTGTAACGTTTAATGGGCTGGATATCTTTTGGGTTATCCTTTGGGATAAGAAGAGGATTTCCTCTGGGGTTTTCTGTATGTGTTCCCAGTATGTTGGTTCTAAGCCTCTAGTTCAGTTAGACTTCTTTTTTATCAAGGAATAAGTAAACTGTTGGAATGAATGCTACACGATCTTCAATGTGAACACTAAATCAGGTGAATATTAAAATTGCATTTACCTATCTTTTTTTATGGTCAATCTGCTGATTCACAGATTGAATCAGAGAGACACGACTCCTGAACCCTACAGAGTTTGCTGAGATCACATTGCTTAGCTCTTTCTTACATTTCTGTCATAATTTGATACTAGAGGCATCCACTAATATGGAGACATCAGTACTGTTCATAACTGTTCATAGCATATTCCTTCTCCTATAGGGAGTACAGAATGAAATCAGCCATCTGATTCCAAAGGTTCACACACTGCTGACTCACAAGCCAGGAGCAGCAACTTCTTAAAATATGCTTTTTTAAAATTCAATGTGACTACTTTATGACCCTAAAAGTGTCAGGACAAAGTATCTTAGCACTGGTGTTGTTTATTTGAAAATACAGTCACCTTAATACTACATATATTTACTGTCTGTGCCTTTTAAATAAAACTAGAGCTTCTAGAAAGAAAGCAATGCCTTTTGAGATTTGTACAATATATGCAATATTTACTTTATTTGTTCAATCTCTCCCACCCTCCCCTATATCTCAAAGTAGTTAGTCATTGAATAGCTAAGTTACATTAAGAAAGCTATGAAAGATTACTTCTATTTTTGTGAAAAATTACCTTATTATAACGCATCAGATATTTTTAAAATTATGGCATTAAAAAAAAAAAAAAGGATTCTTTACAGTGAACAGGAACAGTGAAAAAGATATATGCCTTGTAAAGCTCACAATAGATATGAAAGTAAACACCCAGACTAAAGGCATGAGCTTACTAGAGAAATATAAATGATACAGATAATATTTTGCAGAGATCAACAAAATCCCAAATCTGATAAATTTTGTATTAGAAGAAAGATTAAGGCAACAAAGGGCAAGAGTACATTGAAAAATAATTTCTTACATTTAAACTAGTAGAAGGGTTTCATAAACACTTTTTAGTGACTGACTTTCAAGTGTCCCAAGTTGGATAAAGGGCATATCCAAAAGTTCTTCTTTTTTAATGATCTTAGCATTCTCCATCTATTTTATACCTCAAAAAACAATAGACAAATTTTCTTGTAAGTTTTTTTCTAACACTGCCAGAGGTCGCCTGCAGCACTGCTGCTGAACATAGCTCCTCAATGGCATAAGTTCCCACAGGCATGTATATCTTGTTTCATCAGAGCTGTAGTAAAGTCATGTTTTCCAAAAGAAGATGTTTTTGATCATACATCAGATCTACATTACTTAGGTTTAGAAAGGCACTCTGAAACTGACATTTCTTTTCCTTTAAATTAATAAGGGCATTTTTTCCCTTTCCACATTTTCCACTCAGAGAAGGCCTGAAAATAAATATCTTCCCAAGTTTTCCCTGATTAATTTTACTTCTGCTGTGAACAAGGGTGCCATAACAGGAGCCAAGGTCTTGAGAGCAGTACCTCAAACAAAGAAAGAATTATGCATTTGTTTCTGCATAAATATGTGCATTACTTCAGTCGTCTAAAATACCAATTCTCTTTGAATTAGCATGATTTCAGTCTCTATAGGTGTTTCCTTAAAAACCAGTAGAAAAAAAAAAAAAAGTGGGAAATCATGTAGCTCTGATTAGCAGTCTGGTTTTGTTAGAAGTTTCAGGCTGTCCTTCTCTGTATAATTCTGATTAGAAGGAACGTGACAGTGAACAGTGTGTCTCTTCTGGACAGAGGCTAGAATGGGGTAGGGGCAAGAGTGGAGACACTTGCATTTTTGGGTTTGAGGGGATGGAGAAATCACTCATATAGATGAAAAGACAGCCTAACATTGAAAGTTTCAAAATAATCTAGGGATATAAAGGCCCACAAAGTCTCACGTGGGCTTTACTTTATTAGGGTTTTCCTTCTAGAGAAGTATTAACTTTTTTAGACTAACCTAAATACAGGATAAACACTGAATACACTAAAGGATGAAATCAAGGTTAATTAAAACATCTAAGTCTTTGATTACTAAAGTGATAATTACAGTAGAATTAAGAACAAAATAACTCTATTGAATAGTTCCTTATTAGGTATGCTGAACCTTTTCTAACAGATCCTCAAAGTGTTTTCAAAACCCTTTTTGTGTCTTTATTCTTATACTCTTTGTGCCCTAAAAAGACAGAGAGAAAAAAAGGAAATTAAAACTGAAAGGGAGGAAGAAGGGAGAAAAAAAGTCTTGTTACATTTATGCAAAATACCTGTCTTTCTGTGGGTAGCCTGCTTCCATTGTGGTATACTTTATTTCCTTAATTTCTGAGACACACAAATATTTACTGTTTACAAGAATTTGCTATAACAACTGTATGCAGAAAAGCAAAGTCAACACAAACTGATATATTGACATTAGTAATGCAGAATTTTTTTCAAAGACTGAAATTGGGAGGAGAACAAAATATTTTACCAGGACTAGGAGGAAAAACTCCTGGTATAGCTAATAGTCTGTGCTGTCAGCTGCAACTGTGACTTTCCAGGAAAAGGGCCGTAACTGAGAAAGCCACATTTCTTTTTATCTTCCACTTTTTTATTCTCTTTCTCCCTTTATGTGTAGCCCATCTCATAAGAAGACTGGATTACACTGTAGCAACAGGAGTAAAAGTACTGCCTGAAGTACATTCCTTTATTTTCTTAGCAAGGACACTTCCAATTCTTGAGGATAATAGCTGAAAGGAAGGAGGAACAGGAAAGATTATTAAAATGGAGGTGTACTAAAGATGGTTTTGATGAGGTTCCCTGGGTGGCACTGTTTCATATTGTCAAATACATTTTTTCATCATGAATAGCGTGCTCACTGTTGGAGGGCTGCCTCAGTGACTTCCAGATCCAGCTTTTCTGAGGCAGGTGTGGTTGGCAGGGCTGAATGTGCCCTTTGCCCAGACCATCCAGCTCTCAGGGAATGAGAGCCCACTGCTCAGCTTTCTCCCTGAGGGCCTCAGAGTCTGACTCTTCTACAGGTGAAGGACCTGTGCAAGTAAGGGGTAACAGCACCACTAATGCTGTGGAACTCTTTCCATCATCGTGGCTTTAAATGACAGGCGTGGCTGCTCTCACACAGTCAGCTTTGCCAGGATGCTTATTTCACATAACTTCTTGAGGATCCACAGCACTGTCTCGAGTTAGAGCAACGCATATTAAGCAGGCTGGGATCAATAGCGTGAAGCAGGGAGAATTTAATATACTGTGCCTTGAAGTGGGCCTCCAGAGGTGTGCCAAGGACAGGCTCTTCCCGTTTTAGATGAGGACACAGGCACTGCTCTATGGCTGGTGTGCTGAGGATAGGGTGGCCACAGACGAGGGTTTCCCACCCTGTGGAGGGGAAGGAGAGGTCACAGGGCCAGTGTGTTCATATATATGTGCCTGAAAGAGATGGGGGTGCCAGCTGAGAAAGATCAAAAGCATCACCCACACGTTTCCAGTAGGTGATGGAAAAGGCACCTACACGTGCTTTTGTGGAGAGACCTGTAAGAGAGGCAGATGTTGCTGCTCCAGGTGTCATCGCTGGAAGGCAGACACAGCCCCAAGGCCTGGTCAGAGACTTCTGCTGCTGCTCCCCACCTTGTCTCTCTCGGCCCAGAAGCTGTGGGCTCAGTCACCTCCTTCACAGGTCTGCCTGGATCCAGGGGCTGTCGCACTGCAGGGGTCCTGCAGAGCTGCCATGCAGTTCTGGTGCAGGGTGTTCAGGTTTAGATGACAGACTTACAGACTACTTCTGACAACAGCCACAGAACAACTTCCTGCCTGAAGAAGTGGCTAAAGAGAAAGCTGCTTTGCAGTTGGGTGAGCCCCTGAGAATGAGATGAGTGGGGGCAAAATATCTTTTGTAGCAGGGTTTGTCTAGCAAAAGTTTTGCAGTCCCTTCGAGGTGTCCCATTACCCTGCGCACATCAGGGCGAGTCAAAAGGTTGGAGCCCTGGGTAGCCCTCACCTTGGAGAAAAATGCCTGGCTCATGTTGGCAGTGTGCACACGTGTGTAGACACCATCATTTAAATCCTCAGCCCATCACCTACACAGCAAAAATTACAAAGGCTTGAGAAAACACTCAAGGGATAGGGCTAAAGACCTCAGCTGTGATCAGAAACTGCAGTGACCTTGGGCCCTCTCAGATGTGGAGACAGGAGAAACAAGTAGGAAACGAAATACTGTGTTTCTCCCTTGCTTTTAGGCAGATGCTTGGAACACTAGAGCTTGACAAGTGTTACATTTAGCTGTCTTCATAGTAATTAGCTGTTATTCTTTATTTGCTAAATAGCTAGAAATGCATTTTGGCAAAAGGGGCTGGGAGCATCTTTCAGCTGTTTCTTTTGTTGTACCATATTCTTAGTCAATTAATTTTAGTCTTTCTGTATGTTACAGCTAATAGTACAATATTACTGGAATAACAGTGCTTTCTCTGATATCTATAGTATTCTAAAATTAAAAATTATTAGAACTGAAAGGGCATTTTTCATTAAAGTCTTCACTGTCTTTTGTAGAAACAAGTGAATTAATTTTGAAATTCATGGCTCTTATTACACAAATGAATACTTTATGTTGTTAGTAGGCAAATAGTTTTCTTCTGTTTTCCTATTAATTCCAATAAATCTGTCTTTGAATGTTCAAGTGACTTTTAAACTTCATCTTTAAAATATTATTTTGACTTAAAATTTTGAATTTCATAATTTTTAGGGAAGATTCCTTAGCTGTTTATGACATTAGCTTCTAAGCTGGTGTTACAGATACAGACTTTTCAGATCTCAGTTTTACATGGTGAACTTCCAGAAAAGCAGCCCCCTTTCTGCTCTTCTGGTGAATACAACATAAAAACATGCCTGATTCTCTAACTCTGCCAAGTTTGAATATTGCTCTTCAGCTAACAGACTTTCTAAGTTTCCATTAGATGGACAGGTGTGTATATATACAATTTTAACATTGCTTTGAATTGAAATTGTACCTACATTCAAGATCGTTTAACTGGATAATACCAGAAAAAAGGAAATCTTAATAGTTTATTCTTGGTTTATTTTACTTATGTTTTGCATACTTTTGAATTTTGATTATACAAAAATAGAGAGATGTGGTGATATTTTAATTTTCCCTTTCCCAGTTAAATTAGCTACTGCACTAAATTAGTTATATGCTAAAAGACCTTTCAAACTGATATATTTTTCTGGTGTGGTGCTAGAAAAATGAAAGACATTTAGCTCCTAAATCTTTTTAAACTTGTTTTAAAAGATAAGGCAATCTGAATATATACATTTATTACCTAACTTGCAACTTTTTAATTTAGTCAAAATTGGTTTGAAGTTTTCATATTCTTAATTTTCTCTCAAGTATGGTTAAGAAATCTATTTTTCCTGAAGTATACCTAAGTTCATTATACTGAAGTCGGTACTGCTCCTTCCCTTATAACAGATTCACAAACTTGAGCTTTGTCTCTAAATTCAAGGGAATTTTTAGGAAAAACATGTTTTCTAGTATTTTTTTTTTGAGTGAGTGAGTTTTCTAATTCTAAAATTCTGAATGATGGGTTTTCACTGTATATGAATATGCCCAAATTTTCTCTGACAGATAAAATCTCACAACATTCTTTGAAGTTTTCTGCTAAATTTTCTCAGAAGAAGTGGGCTGTGCTCTTTTTCATTCTAATTTGATTTTGATTGGATACCCCTGCTTCCCTTGATATAAAGTATTAAAATTCTTTACTTATCCTTATGACAAAGTATATGACCTTTCACTTCTCTTGCATTATTATTCATCCTTCTTTGATATCATTGGCATGTTATTTGCAGTGCTCTGACATTCCTGGCATTCTGCCATGTTCTCCACACTTTTGACGCAGAAATGTTAGAAAGAGAGGCACATTTTCAAAGAAGTTTGTTCCTACAGGAAAGGTAAACACATTGTTTTAAAGAAGCTACTTTTCTTCTGCCCTTCGTGCTCTTGGTTTCCTTTCTTATTCTCTTCCCTTTGAACAATTAATCTTGATGTATGTCGTCACCTGCATTTGACAGGCTGTGAGGTAAACTCACATCAAAAGACATCTGCATATTGTGGTGTGGAGTATAAAACCTGAGTTAAATCAGACTCTGTGTTCTTTTGTAGCACTCCAAGCAACAAAGTTAATTGAGATTAATAAGATATACAAATAATTTCACATCCAATTCTTAGTATAAAAGTCCCTGAGTTTTTTTAAATGTGATAGACATATCTGAAAAAAATCTGAAGAATATTTCTATAGTCTATGTCTTTTTTTTTTTTTCTTCTGCAAATGGAAAAGCTTGTACTCTTTAAATAAGCCCAGTGTGAACTGATTATCACTGTACTCCAGAAAGGCTTGTTAGCACATATAAATTAAATTGTTATTGACATTTTGATGCCTGGTTCCTGGAAAAGATCCTGAAACTCAACAGTCCAGTTTTTCTTAATTTATGCATGGAGGCATGAAGTTGTGCAAGGAAGGAAATGCCATGAACTGGCAAAGGTTTGCACACAATTTCTCAACAGAGACATGTCTGCATTTCTACCATATTTGGAGGTTTAGCCATCTTAGGTTTGAATCTATGTCCAGTCTATGCCTAAGTGTTCATGTCAGTAATAATCTTTGTCAGATGTGATAACTTACACACTGTAAAATTCCTGCTTAGGAGAAGAAGATGATGTGCACTTATTGACTGTTTAGAAGTCTAGAGGCTAGAATATTTGCCTGCCTGTGCATGGTTCACATTAAACTGCCTCTAGACAAAAATCTCGAATTTAAGATCCCTTTTTTCCCTGCTGTGTGTCCTGCACTACCTTTTCCATACTCAGTTTCTAACAGCGGGAATTTTGCATCCAATTGTGATACAATGAGCCAGGCTGGACGCAAGGGCTGTACACTGGTTCTAACCTCCGACATTCCAGTTAGTAAATTCCCTGGCAGGGTATATTCCAATACTTTAGATACTCACTGACTGAGATAGCATGTGCTCTATTTTCTGAATGAGTCAGTTTACTTCTGAGATAATTGAATGAGACAAAATGACAGCATCTCTTTTTGTGCCCATTTAGAAGACAAAAGGCAATAAAATAGCCCCAGGGATTCAGGTAGAGGTCTGGATAACCTCTAGTTCTCAATGGGACTTACCCGTTGAAAGCTGTGTACATGCGCCTCAACCAGACTTGTGGTGGACTTCTGAGCACTGAGGATCTGCAGGTGCAGAAGGAATCACGGGTTTATAAAGGCTGGCATACTGGTTCACATCTCCTCTACTATTACTATGTAGTTCATCCCGAAAATATGTGAACACTCCACTTTTAACCTGCTAATGCTGGCTGTGTCGGAGAGTGACTTCTCAGTACAACACAGTCTTTCATCATATTTTCTCAAAACTTGAATGACTAAATGGATGCTTAGAGAGACCTATACTGTAGAGAAAATTCCAGTATCCAATACACAGCTTTAACTTAGCCCCATAGGGCTTTTTAATGAATATTGAGTCAAAAAATTTGTAGTGCTTGAAAGAGATCTAAGCACGTCTGACTAGTGGCTCTCTCTGCTCACGTGAGAGGAAGGAAACCAGAAATGTATGGCACACTTTATGATTAGCTGATGGATTCACCCAGCTCTATTCATTTAAACTAGCATTCTAATTTAGACCAGTAAGGCAGAATTCAGACTCTGTCATAAATTGTATGAAACCTTGCTCACTTTTGCATCTGTTGTTGCTTTGTTAGCCTAGAGACAATTACGATATTGTTACTGAATTCCTCTTTACATTTAGAGGATACCCTTTTTTTGCAAGCTCAATAAATCTCATACGGTTTTCAAACATAATTATTTTTTGTAAGATTGTCAAAAGAAATCATCTTCATTTTTTATTCAACAGTAAGAGTATCAGGATGGTAAACCTAGGAGATTTATACAGATTTTTGTTAAAATGTTTTCCAATTCTCCCTTTGACTGATAGTTTAGAAATCATTTGTCTCAACTTCCTTGCATTTGCAGATAACATGTGCCAAGAAGTCATAGAGGAGAATTGTGACATGGAGTGTTACCAACTCTTCTGACAGTAATTTATTGTCCCAAAAGTTATGTGATTTGATTACTGTTTTACTGTGAGTATATCACTCAAGACACTTTAGCAATAAGGAGCCTACTGGAAGCAGTGCCTCTAAAGTACTATTAAACACTCTGTTTCTTCCCCAGACTAAAAGGATAATTAAAGACTACCCTGAAATGTTGTAAGAAATAATCTATCATCCCTGACCACTTGAAGCAGATTCTGAATGTCCTGCAGTGAGCTGACTGGAAAATATCTGTAGGTATGACCACCTTTTGGAAGTTGAGGAGTTGTTCCATATTCCATCAGTTATTTAAAACAAGAATATGACTGGACTATAGACTTTGACTCACAGATTTCAGAAATTGGAAAAAAAAAATTGCAATCAATGTCACCTGGTGAACAAACTGGGGTTTCCTGGCTTTCCTTCACTTTCTTTAAGTGTTTCAAGTGGAAAATCCTATCTGGACTTAATTTCAAGCTTCTCTTCAGATTTTTCCCTCTTTTCTGTAGAAGATGCGCTAATTTAGGTTCTTGTCTTCCCTTACACACAGAGAAAATTAACTGGTTTTTTTTAGCAGGTACCAATTACTACTTTTCAAAACTATTACAGTAAAAACAGAGTTTATTTGACCCAATCTTTTTACTTACATGATAGCTCTGTATTAATTCTTGGGATCTTTTTTCTGATGAAAATTGCTGGCGGACAAGTGTAATGAATATCAAGAAAATGTTTTAATGTTAGCTATGGGCTTGCAAAAGATCTTATTGGTGACTCTCTGTACAAGGGATTTCTTCCGTAATGGTTATGAATCCGAATAAAGACTGGTCTAACAGACTGTGAAAATTTAGGCTTTTCTAACCAGGTGGTGATGACATTCACTTTTAAACAGGAAATTGAGACTACTTGTCTATGTTTAAATCTGTTACTTAACACAGTCATTTCATCCTTAAATCCTTGGCATTGCTTTTCTTTCAAAAATATGTTCTGGGGATAGTATAAAAGGCTAAAACATAAAAAAAACTCTTTGAAAGATTTTTATTTATCATCTTATAACTGATACTATATGGGATTTTCTCAAAAATTATGAAAATATTATTGTAAAACAGGAGATGATAATCCTAATATTGGTTTCAGGTAATGACTGATAAATAAATTTTACCTGAAGATATTTTTATTTCTTCAGATCTTTCAGATATATTGAACAACTGCATAATAAAAATATTTTAAATTTAGATTTTGAGATCGCTGAAATGATAGTATGCATGCATGCTATTTCTTTAGTTAATAGTAAGAGATTTTTTAACACTTTATTTATGGGTAAATCTGTCATAATAATAACATGAATTTAGTAAACTGAGCTGATGGAGCTGAAACCTAGAAAACAACTGAATTGATTAAAACTAAACCTGTCATGAAAATCTTTCATTTTGAAGCATTCTCCTTTCACATAGTAAACCAGAATTTCTGTAGACAACATTTTTATACTATGAAAACATAATCTTTGATGAGCAAACTGGTTGGATTACTGAGAACGGGCTGACCCAGTCCCTGAAAACTTCAGAGACAGCAAATCATGTAACAGTATATAAAGCAACAAGATACATACACACACACACACACACACATATACATATATATATAAATATTTTTGACCCATATGAATAAAATGGTTGATAAGGCCGTGTGCTTGACAGGTGAGGGAGAGACATTTCTCCCCAGAACACAGATTAACTTGGTAAAAAATACATTGGATTTTTTTTCATATGGATCAACTATGATTTCCATTGCATGCTTCTGCAGCTCCTAGGTTTATGACATGTCATTAGTGATAGCATTATTGATGACATTGTTTCTTTTTATACAGGGGGCGTGTGATTATTACATCGGCATTGTTATATTTTATATCAATTTTGCATGTTGTCTTGAAAATAGCTGCTCTTGAAGTCAACACTGTGCAGCTTCAGAATACATCACTGTAAATCCATTACACTTCCTTTTTTCCAGTCAGTTTGATCTCTCTGGGAAAGTATGTCATGCATCTTTATAAACAACATGTTCTACTCTGTGGAGATGTATGCTAGTAAAAAAAAAAAAAACCAACAAAGCAGAAACAAAAGAAAACAAAAATCCAACATGGGTTCTCCATGTAAAAATATTTTCCTGTTGGTGAGCTCTCCATAGTTACGCAAATCAAATTTGGCAAGATTTTTGTGACAGCAACAATGCATGTTGACAGTCATGTCAAGACTAGTATTTGAGGTAATTATACTGTAGATTTTACTATATGGTGCCATGTCTTGATCTGAGACACAAAGTCACTCACAGTGAAATCCACCTGCTCATAAATATTGATGTTCCCAACATGACTTGTCAGATTGGTGATGAGTACAAGCCCTTTCTTATAATCCAGCAAATTATTGAACAACATAAGTTCACTGTTGTTTATCTTGCCAGCTTTGTTGTGATCAATTGCTGTATACCAGATGTCAGCTGCCAAAGCAGCACATTGAAGTCATCTGTGATGAGCAGTTTGCCTGCCACAGGATCTATGCCAGTGTTGCAGTGAAGGCTGTGGAACTTTATTTCCCCTTACAGAATTTGGGGCTTTTTTTTTTTTTTAAATTCCAATGACAGCAATGTTGAACTTGATACGTGATGGTGGTAGCACTGGTCTGAAATCCCTGCCTGCTTATGTTTGGTTTCGGTTTGTTGTTATTTTTTTTACTGGACTACATAAATTCGTAACTGCAAACTGTGCAAGGTTATTGGCATTGCCTGGGCATGGTGCCTGTGTTTGGGTTCCAGAGATGATTAGTTCAGCTGGGCCTTCCTGGATCCTTTCAGTACTGGTGTGGTTCTCCCATCTTCACAACATCCTTTGCTCCATTTTATCCTTCACTCATATTGTTACAGTAAGGTTAGTATTGATCCTTTGAACTGAAACCAACTTGTTTCAGTTCTCAATAGGATCAGATACAGTTTTTGTGTCACTTTCTCACATCTGGTTTTCTTTTGCTCACAAGGCAAACGGGTTGTGCTTGGTTCATGCCTTCTTTTAAAACGTACCTGAAAGGTTAGTAGTTTCTGAATTCAACTATTTGTTAGTAAATATGGGGAGGATTTTTGAAGATCTCCTTGTAACATTATCTATTTTTCTATCCAAAACTGTAGCAGTAACTCTTTTGAAGGGCAACTTGTGTTGCTCAGGAACTGATACACGTAATGTGATTGGAGATTTTAGGAATATATAAAAGTTAATAAAAGTGATGTAATACAATAGTAAGAAACTAAGGTCGTTGAATTGGACAGTGGATAGTGAGATCTATCTTAATAAAGGGATGAGCAAAATGTGCTGAGTACTTCTCCAGAGCTACTCTTTCCTCAAGCACTACGATGAACATTTTATCTGTCTCCTAGGTCATATGAAATATTCCTCATTAGCACACAGACTGTTGAGGAAAGCTTCTGAATGGATCACCTGAGTTTTTCTGCTGCAAATCTCCATTGTTTTACTTGTCTGTGTCACTGATGATTACTTGGATAAGGAGTAAGAGGCTTCCTCCTCCTGTCCCAACTTGAAAGAGAAGGAAAGCAGCAGTACCTGGGAGGTGCATATGACTATGTTAAGCTGTACCAGCTGTTAGAGAGACGTTGCACAACCTATTTGAACATTCCCTTCTAAACCAGTTCCTTCTTCTAAAATAGTTACTGCGGGCTCTATGAGGAATGAAATGGAGGATGATATGACTACAGAAAACTTATAGCACTACTTTCCAAGTTTGGGCATCCAAATGTAATAGTTAGGCTGGTTTTTTGTTTTTTGTGTGACGGGCTTTTTATCAGAGTTGTTATGTTTTTTTCAGGGAGCGTTGCATGCTTAACCAATATATATATCTATGTATTTTCTGTGCATCTAATTTTCATATTACAAGAGCGTTCCTCATTAATATGAAACATTTTGGTAACCAGCTTCTTGTTTTAAAAGGATACATGAATTGAACAGTGTTAGAAGGAGAGGGAAGACTCACTGAATCTTGAACTAAGACATCAGGGATTTCTAACAGGTCATTTGGTAAGGTTCCCAAGTTTAATATTTCTTTAGTACTGAAATAGAGTAGTTCTATTTAAAATTTATTGTGCTTTTGTTGCTACACCAAATTTTCTTATTTTGAAATTACATGGAAGCTTTAAAAATTATGCGTTAATATGTTAAACATATATGTGTATACACACTTATAGATGAAATAATTCAACTCCCACAACAAAAAGATAATGACACTTTAAAGACATTGCACAATGTGCAATACATAAAAATGAACCAATTTCTGTTCAGTGTGAAGGGATATTAACTGAACAGAATAAATTTCTTAGAAGTAAGACAAAAAAGAAGTATATTATTAAACATAATTTTAAACCTTCCTGCCATCCTAAAGTGCTAAGAGAAAATAAGATTCAAAAAAATTAAATATTTGTACTTACATCCATGGGGAAATGAGCAATGATTAGAGTGAAAATCAATGGTGAAAATGTATATATACACTTGGAAAAGGACCAGTATCTGTCCCTGTATATTTGACATAAGACACATGGCAACCCTGGACCAGAGAGAAACTGTCTATTTAAACTGTCAGACTTAAATTATAGAGATAACATTTTCTGAAAGCAATATGAGCACTGGCAGAGATAATATAAAATCCCAATGAATCCTCTGTAGTCCACATTTGAGTCCTTCTACTCAAGCAAGAAGAAAGTCTTAATGCCAGTGATAGTTTTCTTCCAAAGAAATAATAGAAACAATTTTCCTATTATAAAAAATAAAATTAAAAATTAGAAGAAAACAAAAGTGCATTTCTTTTGCATGAATGAGGAACTGAGACTGAGCAAGCAGTCTAAGAAATATTGTTGGAATTAAACAAATTTCTGGGCTTTTTTGGATTTAGAGGGATGGGCTGTGAAGGATGTGCTGCCGATAAGGTATTAGTGACTCAATAAACTAGTAATCATCTCTTTTTTCTAACTTGAAATTTCAGCTACTGGAGGGTAAAGAAAGTGTTCCCTGGAGCATGTTAAGAACATAGACTTTGCTCTTCATACAGCCTTGTAATACAGACGCTTGTCCATCAGAATCCATCAGAATCCAATTTAATGTGCAGGGGTGAGGAGCTGAAGTGGAGCCCTTTCTAGTGATTTAAGCCGGTACCCTCTGATGTTGACTGTATCACCTAACACAGAAAATGTCAGCCCTCAGAGCTCAAATCTTACAAATTATCTCATTTTACCTGTTTTGTATCTGATTCATCTGAAAGGAGGGAGGAGTTACCTTTTCCTTATAGGCATTTGTGGCTGTAAAATCATGGAATATCATCAGTTGGAAGAGGCCTAGGAGAATCATTGAATCCAACTCCTATTTCCAAATATTTGTTGTCCAAATACTCCAGGGCTGGGGCCATGACTATATGGGGAGTTTTTCCAGTGCTTGATCATCCTCCCAGTGAAGAACTTGTTCCTGTTATCCAATCCAATGGGATAGCTAAGCAGGTGGGAGGCTCAGAGATACAGTTATGTGATATACATTTATCTAAATTACTACTTGATGTCTGGAACAGCAAATACAAGCATTGCACAAATTATTCAGAAAATAAATGGATAAAGGTGTAATGCACTGCTCAGACAGCCAACAGTCATACCCAAAACATGGCCCTTGGCCTTGATACAGTTGACAGCATTCAACAGAATATGGTTTCTGTGGTGAGAATGCTGGAGAAAGGAAGCAAGAACAAAGGGAAATCAGCTCAATCCCTCCTAGAGAAGGCAGTCTCCTCAGCAGCACTTAAACCAGCTCCAGGATACCAGAACTCACAAACACAGGCCAGAAAGATATGGGGGAATAAAAATATTAATGGTAAGGCAAGAGGTTAGCTTTTAAAATGGAAGTAAAGCAAGAGGAGAAAAAACTTTTAATTATTCGCAAAGGACTTCTTTGTAGATAGAGTGAAGCATTCCAAGGGAATCTATTGTCAGTATTGAAGAAAGCCCTGAATAAACAAACTAAGTCAGAGAAAGCCCTTTTAACCCCAGTCTGGTTAGTCTTACATATTTTATTTTCATTTCACACTCAAATATTTTGTAATAGTTATAAGGCTGTTCTTTTTCTGCTTTTTTTCATTTGTTTCATTTAAAATCAAATAGTATCCTGGAGAAAAAATCACTGTCCATCACTGAATGAAAATAGAATAATATCTTGGAATATTTTCTTTATATTTAGTCCTATCTCCAAATTCTTAATTGCTGACTTGTGCTTCCAACAAATTTATGAAATTTTTATGCATCATAAATTATTTTATATTTTTTATCATTGATCTTAATATAAATATAAAATATTATTTCATATAAAATAATAAAAAATATTGTGTAACTTAAGTTACATCTATCTGGTTACACTAAGATCCAGTTTTGATCCCAGACTTTTCCTTTGACTTTGTTTTATATCTGTTTCTTTGATTTTGCAATGAGCTAACTTGCTCATCTGGCAGGGAACATCTTATAAGTTGGTATAATAAGCCACTCTTTTGCAAATACAAATTTGCAAATCTTGTGTACATGGGTGATGATATGTTCTCCAAAAAGAGCACAGCTTTTCTTCTAATGGAGCAGCACTCTCTAAGGATATTGTTGAAATGGTGGCCATGAGAAACACTTTAAGGTCTCTGCAAAGTTAACCAGTGCAGGTAAAATGATGAAGGCAGACTCCTCCGGTAGGCTCTGAGGACATATTGATCTCTTCTCCTTTGTGTGTTGCAGTAGCAAGTGCAAAGTGCAGTTTCTGGAACGTGTTTTTGGCCATGGCAGTCCATCGTGGGAGCTGCGCAAAGCTCTGGCCTGGTTTGGGAGCAGGGGCAGGGAGGAAGGTTGGTGCCTGCACACAGGAACCTTGAAAGGCTTTGGCACATAAATAGTATAAACGCATGATCTGAAACCTATGAACCAGAAGTAGTAGCAAGTTTGAATGTGTTGCAGAAATACTGTGTGGTATTAAGCCACTTGGTGGCATAATTTATCGAAATGTAAATTTAAGCAGAGTTCTGATAGTAGCTCAGGTGCCCTGATCTGGATATATGAATGTGTTAGGCCATTGGTTGCATTATTTTTTACCTGATAGATTGCTTAAACAGTGGAATTTGCGGCTCCATGATCAGCTCATTTTCACTACTTTCTCTGACAATTTTGGGTAATGTGAAAGAGAAACGGTTTCCAATCACTGAAGCAGATTCAGTATGACAAAGTGCCTTAATCTTTCTTATTGATTTATTTCATGAAATTTCAAATTAATATTTCCATTCAAGTATTTAGAGTTGAACTTGAATCTCAGTTGAAGTTCTCTTCAATCACAGCAACCAAGTGCACAATACACATACTCTGCTAAGACCATTTAGTGATAAATAAAGAGCAGATCCATAACCTCCAGTTTGCCAAATATTTGGCTATCTCATATTTCTCACAAGTGGCTCCAGAATATTAGGAATATTTGCCTCAGCAATAGAAGTATAACTTGCTGAAATATCACAAATCCATTATAGTATCTTTTCTGATACCATAAGGCAAAATAAGTGTAATAATAAATATCTGTGAGGTAACATTTCCTGGTCTATGGAGTCAAAGTTTGTACAAAACATCTCTCTCGATACTTTTCCAGTAAAGTTTCTTAATAGTAGCATTTCATTTTAATTTTCAGACGTTTACTTCCCAACCATAACATTCTGAATATATGAATTTTAAAATTACTAAATGAATATCCTAAAACTAATTCTGAATAAGCCCTGATAGCACTTAATTCAATAGAAGGTAGAATCCCCTTAAAAATCCAGGTGCAATTAATCACTGCTCTGATAGAGTAGTCAATGCTTTATGATCTTTAGATGTTTTACAGTAAGGTAAGATCATCTCTACATTTTATGGAGATATATCATCCTCATTTACAAAGAATATAATGCAGTACTTTTTCACCTGATTCAACTAAACCAGCTGAGTGATCTTGAAATTTAGGTTAATTGATTTATAAATGATCTTATACTGACAAATGGTTTCTGTGAAATTGCTGGATTTGATGTAGTGTCAGCATATTTTTGTGAATAAAAGGAGTTTCTCTAAATGAAGACAAACTAGTCTTTGCACAAACATATTACGTATTATATTATTGGGTATTTTTGTTTCCTTTCTAATTGAAGCTATGTGTAGTTTTTTTACTTATCTTATAGCCAAATTAAAAAGATTCATAGCAGTCTTTTGTAAAAAGCCATCACAATAAGAAAGAACAAAGAGATTTTTAACCAGAGTGTCTGCCTTGTAGTTACAGAGATGTATAGGACTATTCTCTTCACCTATAATATCAGTTGGAACTGACAAATATTTGTCTAAATTTTAAATGGTTATGACATTTCATATTCCCTGTAATCTTTCAGTTTGTTTTGAAATCGACTTTTGTTCTATGCATGATTTCCTTTGTCCAAGGAAAAATGTGACAAAACTCACTTGTTAATCAGAAGATCATAAAGAACTTTCTATGTTAGGGTGTTAATATGAGACCTTGTATACGCATATGTATAACTTTATATACAAGTAATAGAAATTGTTTGCTACAAGGAACTATAATTTATTCAAGAAAATTTTCCAGTCTGCTCTGAAACAGAATTTAGTACATCTGTGGAATTCCAAGCTCAGGAAATTTTGTTGGTTCCAAACAATTAAATCACCTTGTAGAGAGAAAGGTACTGGGTTTATTTTCGCATTTATGAATATGTTCTTCCAGAGTCCTTGTGGTGCTTACTCTTTGTTCAAATCCCAGCTGACATTTAAAGCAACCAACAACTACATCCTGCGCTAAAAGAAACCATGCCATCATTACACTGATGAAATCCTTCTACTTTAGCAAGGTAAGCTGGATGTTTTTGCTGTCCTCAGGAGTGTTTCCAAACATGCCTACAGGAAGGATACAATAATATATTACGGCTTAGTTTCTCACAGAGGCCACCCTTGCATCACCCCTGCTACGAACACCTTGTCACCTACAAACTGTGCTAACTTCTTAAAAAAATTCCGTGAAGGAAAGTATGTATATATAAAGTATCTTCTAAACTCTTCCCTAAGGCTGTAAAATAATCTGGATAAATTTCTCCAGCTTTCCAGATGAGTATTATAGTCATTAGCCTGAGGGAAAATGTATATTCTGCTTTCAGATATACTTTTAAAGTGCTGCACTTCCAACATGGAATTATTCCTTCAAAGGCTATTTTAGTAGGGGGTTCATTGCTATGAATCCTGAATTCAAGATGGTAGCAAAGTCCCTGGTTTTGGTCAGAATTTAAGACAAACTCTTGTCAATGGTGTTTCCTCCACATAGAAATATCTCTCCAAATTACAGTCAGTTCCTGGATTGCTCTGGCCGTGAAGAAACTTAAGTGGTATAGAAAATCAGACTGAGACTTCCCATTCATTTTTCAGTCTGTAGCTCATTGAAACAAATCTAAAATGGTTTTTTCATTAATTCAATAGCATTGTTACAAGTTGGACAAAAAGTTTTTATTTCTGGTTGATTTCTTGGTCTCTTCTAAGGCCAAAAATGTAATATTCTGAAAGAGCTGAGCCATTTGTTTTATTTTAAGAACTGTACTAGAAACAGAAAAGTGTTTGTAATTTTCTTTTGTTCAACATGGGCATATTGAGAATGCCCTACTTAGGCAGACCACTCATCCATCTAGCACAGTATTCTGTGTCCAGAAGAAACACCGGGATTCTCTTGCCCTCACGCTCTGCCAGCATTGATGACTGTTGTGTTAGGGATATTTGAGGCACTGTCACACTAATCCTTTGTGTATGTCTGTTGTCCAATAATCTAATTCATATCTTAACCTGCTGATAGTGTCTGCGTGCATGCGTCTTTGTGTCTACAGATTCTACCACCTGCTGTGGTGCAGAAATATCTTCTTTTATCTCTGTTCATCTGATCCCCTGCTACTTTTATCAAGGACACACTAGATGTTGTATGCAAGCACCAGCAGTGCATAAAATGCCCCCTGTCATCACGATTTTATAAATATCAGTCAGCATTTTCTCTCCAAACAGAGGAGCACCCACCATATTAATATTGTACAGCAGCTGCCCCATGCCTTTGATCTCCTTCTCCAATGCCAGTAGGCTCTTCCAGGAATGGAATACCAGTGCCACATGCAGTGTTCATGTGTGGGTTTGGTCTTTTTATGTGGCAACAGAATGAGAAATTTTGTGTTTTTCTCTATATCTGCCATGTTGTTGTACAACATGTCACTGGCTGCTTTGCCAAATGCTGAACATTCAGCTGATGATTTCCAAGGACTCTAAAAAGTGATTTAAAAAGAATCTCCTCTGAAATGTAACAGCTAGACCAGTATTTTGGATTTTATTCTGCTTACATAAGATCTTATTTAATTTTTCTCATAAACAAATAATTGGTAATTTGGGGCTCCTGGCAAAAAGAGTTATGGAAAAATATTTCAGTTGGTGTTCTTTTTTTACTCATTGTAAAATAACCATAAAAGAAAATGGTGACAGAGTTATAGTGCTGGCACAACTTGGAGTAATAGTTTGGATACTTCCCCGTGAATTAATTTGCACAAGTAGAGGATAATACAATACAAGTTACAATAGTAACTGCCTTGAAGAACTAGATTTTTTTGTTTATCTGTGAAAAATAAATTAAGACTGGTCAAATATTCCAATCAGCTGAAAAAAATATCGACTGGAAATTGTAAAAGAGAGACAGATTACATTCTAAATGTCAAATAGAAGATTGTATCATCAGGGAATATTGTTTACCTTGCAAAGTAGGGAATAAACAATTGGAAATAAGTGGATGAAAATTAGTATATTGAAAACTGTCTTCCAAGTGAAAAAGAGAATGGAAAGGGTGACTGTTTCACTCTTCTCCTTTTGAGGTCCTGCTTTGATTCTCGTGTGATCTCTTGGGCATTATGTTTGAGTTCCTCCTGCAGAAGGTGATATGGACTATCAGCCTTCTGTTATGATTCAATATTTAAGTCCTCTTCCCAAATTAAGGTGCAAACAAGCAAATACCAGTTCAACCATACCAACTTTATTTTGTAACATTAAGAGCACGCAGCAGGGAGAGAGTGGGAAGCAGAGAGAAAAGGAGTGAGATACTGTGAGCGGAAGATGGATCCAGTAGTGTCCAGTTGATCTTCAATGCCCTGGACTTCTTTGTGGTGGCAGACAGTCTGACCATACTTGCTTAAGAGGCCTGAGAAGACACAGAAGAAGATTTGTTTAATTTCAAGGCAGGAAAAAGCATGATTCTTCATGATTCAGAATTTAGCAACAGGACATGTTCTCCTTCTTTTCAACATAATGGAACATATTACATATGTAAAAAATTGTGTGTGTTTCCAGAAAGAACTTTTTATTCAGTTTCTTAAAACTGATTATGACGTTTCAGTAAGTGTCAAAAGTGTCAGTATCCTCTACCATGAAATTTAGAACAGCAGATGTCATCTAACACTAAGGCACTGTGATAAGTGGTAGATCATTGTGTATATTGATTGTAATAAAATTTATAATGTGATACCTTTAAAATTTGTTCTGGATAGTTCTGCAGTATTTTTACTGTACTGACATAGTTTGCTCTATTTATTATATGTTTCTTTAATTTTTCATTTATGAATAAAATATGTAGAAGGCTTTTAAACCCCATAGAGTGTTTAGCAGAATTAAAATTGAGTTACTCAAGATCAGGTTCTCTGCAGATTGATTCAGCTTCTTTGATGTACCAGGCATAGTGCCAGCTTCTGCCAGCAGAGAATTTTCTCCTCATTTAAGGTTCTATCAGCTCGTTGTATTTTGCCCTTTTCCATGTGCCTCTTCTAAATACTCTTTCATTATGTGATCATGGAACATTATGTTACCTAGCATACATTAATACATTAATATCAAGGAATCATCCTCTTCTTTGACTGCAAAAGTCTACAGACATTGTTTGTTTCTGTATGGACATAGTCCTTTAAATGATAAAACAACCCTAGAGTGAACGTACATATTTCAGACAGCAATACAGTTAGTATTTTCTTGTCTGAATCATCTTGAATAATGCACTACTGTTGCACCAGTTTCTAAATATGCTTGGCTTTATTTCTATTTTTCATGTCTACCGTGCTCAACTTTTGATTTTTGACTTGATGGGGTTTTGAAACCTGTTATTAACCTTTCCTCATTGGTTATTTATTCTGTTCCTTCCAGATCATCTAGCGTGTGTATAGCAGAGAGAGTCAGAGGCTTGAATTCTCGCAAAGATTTTTGTTCTTTGCATTAGAGTCAGTACAGGGCTGCTCTCTCTGTGACCTTTCTTCCTTTATTACAGTCTGTTCTGCTTCTCAGCAAGGTAGAAAGATGCTGTTGCAATGAGACATTAAATTGGCTTCACTTTTATAGCCTGTCATCCGTATATGCAAAGCTTTGTGAACTTCAATTTCCAAATTTTCTTGTCTCTAACAATCTGCTTTGCTGCATCTGTGCTTGCTCAATAGTTATGAATTAAGGCATGCTGCCCTAAAGAGATTTGGTCAAAGTTATGATGTTGCTTTAATATTCCCCCTGCATACAATTCTTTCTCAGTCTTACCATTATTCCATTGTAATACACCCCAAGGCCACTTTGGGTTGCTTTGAAGAGCCTTGAAAGACAACAGTATAAACATTAGCAATTCATGTGAACAAAATATTCTAATAGCTATGCTGGAAATCTTGAAATATTTACTGGAAAACAGTGAAGATTGAACATGTCCTTACAGACTGAGTACCAAAGAAAAATCAGTAGGCTGGTACAGGCATCCTCTGAAAGGACCTAAAAAATATTGGTTTTTTTCTGTGCTGGTGATACTATAGCAGCAATTAGAGAACAATGAAAAGAAAGCAGAAAGCAAGCCTGAAATGAAATCTTTTAAACAATTTATTCCAAATGAGTAAAAATTATGAAGCCTTAAGAATCATATAAGCAAAAAGACACAAAAGTGAAAAAAATATATATTATTTTAACCATCCTTATACAAACACATCATAATTTAAAGTGACTGGGGAAATATCAAGGCTTTACTTTCTATTTATGTGGGAGTTTCTCACAATTGAAAGTAATATTACTTGCAGACAGATATTCTCCATATTTTTAAGTAATTGCTGACGTTCCTATACAAGGTCTGTATCTTTCTTTCACCCCCCAGCTTCCCCCACATAAGCAGAATATGGAAAGACTTATTATACTTTGGTATACCTAATGTTTTCTGCAGCGCATACTGCAGGGTTGAAAAAAGAAACACACACAAACAGAACCTAAATCCAAACCATCTTCGATAGTACTTGCAGCGTCAAGATTATTTATCATGCTGGTAAGTGAATTGGTATATCATCACGAATCAATACCTTAACAGAGCTAGCCAAAAACCCTAGGATCAAACGGTATACACAGATGGCAGAGTATAAATCAGGTTACTGGATCTGCAATGGACTGTTTTGTAGTGCATTCATTGCATTGGATATGCAAATATGTTCTTGCTGTCTTACACAGCTTTTTTTACAACCGAGCAAAATAAAGAACTATCAAGTTAAGTGTTGTGTAAGTTAGTTACACAGGCAGGGCTTCCTGACATTATTCCTACAGTACCTAAACATTTAACTGAAATAATGACTGGGCCATTAGTAATTATCTCTGAGGGGTTTTACAGGACAAAAGGGGGGTCCCAGAAGAGTGAAGATGGGAAAAGATAAATTACTGCCTTACAAAGGAAGAGAGGCCACAGGGAATTACAGGCCTGTAAAGCTGCATTTTGCTAACAAGAAAGGTTCCAAACCAGTCTGAGAAACACTCAGTTTGTAAACACCTTGAAGGGAATAAATTCAAGTTGATAAGAAACAGCCATGTCTGTTAGTCATGGTAGAACTTGCTCAGTGAATGGCAAAAACAGAAGACCCGATAGTTCTAAATTAATAAATACTGCTGAATTCTACAAATATTCAGAATGTTGTTCAGCTCAGCGGTCAGTTGGCCCCAGAGGTAGGAAAAGATAAATGATCAAGCTAATTTTATCATCACATGTCTGTGTTTAGGTTGATAGTAACATAGTTTTTTCCACATACAAAAATGGATTTTTCACTTGATTAGAAATTTTCAAGTATAGATAGAAATATTTCAGAAATAATAGTAGTAGTCAGTCCTGCAATATAATTTGGAAGTAGATTATATGACTCATGCTTTCATGCACTTATATCTCTGCCTCGGAAGGAAATATTTTTTGCATTTTCAGTCCTCACAAATTTGCAATGAAGTCAAGGAGCTCTACTTCCCACCTCAGTTTCTGAAGTGATGGATCAGCAAAAAAAATAAGAAAAGTATTACTCCATTGCTAAGTACATGTTGTAGCAAATAATTTCTTTTGAGGATAATGAAAGAAAAACCTTTCACATGTGCTGTGTTTATATTCTGACATAACATTTTCTAAGGGTAATCAATTTGTTCTGGAATTCAAACAAAAGTAAACAGAATCCTGTTATTTTAATGAAAAAACTAAAAAGCTGAGAGAGCTGAGAGTTTAATATATGAAGCTCATAGTTCTGTTAACTTTGGAGAACATATGCAACAGTGATATCAGCTGTTGTGTTGTTCCTGCAACATTTTTGCCTGTCTCACCAAATATTTAATGTATTGAATGACCCATCTCTCAAAGAGTCATAATGGGACAACCTAGAATGGGAAGACAAATCATTTGCAGACCTTCCTGCCAATGAAGACAACAGCAGACGTTAACTCATCATTCATCTGCTTTGCCTCAGCTGAAAAAAAAAATACCACAAGATATTTAGATTCAGTGATTTTAAAGGTCTTTTACAACCTGAATTATTTAATGATTTTTTTTTTCCAACTTTAATTCATGATAAAGGAGGATAATGTAAAAGTGCATAGAATGCAGAGGAATTGAAGAAGGAAAGCACACAATGACAGAGGGATATAAAACATTCCTGAAAGAGAGATGAATGTAACACAGTAAATAATAGAGTTTCAGCCATTAAAAAATTGTTGTGGGTCTCAAATAAGCACGGGGTGTATTATATTTTGGGGATCTGCCTCTGCAGCCTTTGGTTGACATGTGCTGTTTGCAGATCATAAGAGCAGCATTAGCATCGTACCAGCAGCATTAACATCTTCGTGCCCATGTGCTGTTTGGCTTAAAGAAAATTTTGTAGGGTTTTCTGGTCGTGAAACAGCTCCCTCAGAGTAACAGCACATCTTGAGATTTCTCTCTCTGTGGAAAGCTAAGTTGTCTGTACTGCTGATCTCATCTCATTGCGAAATGTATGGTTTATGTAAAAGAAGGAGAAACTTGTATGGTAGGGGTTAAAATCAATGATCAAGTTACATAATTGAAAACAAAAGGTTACAAGTAAAACCAATATCAATAACATCATGTTTGTTAGTTACACAACTGGACTTTGGTCATTCAATCTGTTTCCCAAGTAGAAAAAAAAATCAATCTAGATATTTGGGCTAGCTCCTTCAGAAATGCTGGAGAAATGTGTTCTTCAAGGAAATGCTCATAACCTAAAGAAAGCCTGGAAGGCCTGTGTGCCTAGATGTGAATAGTCTGTAATGGTTGGGGCTTCCTGTAGCTCTAGACAAACTTCCTGGGTTTTGCCTTT